>CM076575.1:1293144158-1293744158 GCA_034641835.2 Pinus albicaulis
GTTGAAATTTGAAGTCGGTCAACCACATCTTCTCAAAACAATGCTAGATGCCTGCAAGTTTAAAGATCAAGTTCATAAGTAGTTACTTAATAGTCTTTATTTTTAGATTTAGTTTTAGTTTTACTGTATTTTTGCCTAGGAAAAGGACGATCATTTAAACCGAATCCATATTTTTTGTAATAAGCTATTTTTAGATTTAGCTAGTAGTATTTAGACCCTTCTCATGCATTTAGAGAAGGGTCCTGAATTATAATATTTTAGACTTGGAGATTACATTTCTGTACTCCACTGGCTCTTATATTTTATAAAAGGATCACATCTGGTGATTTTATGCAGAATTATCTTTAAACTGTTGCATTTCTGTAACTTGGATTTGATTTTGCTTCAAAATTACTGGATTAGAGTATCAAATTTCATTTGAAAGCTTTCAAGATGGATAAGGTATTTCTATCTGTTCACTATTGATTTATTTTGTCTTATGACATTCATTTTAAAATTTGCTATCATTTATATATATTTGGTTTTCACAACGTTTCTTTATATATCATTTTTTAGTATAATTGAAATGTTATCTTTCATAAGTGTATGTAGATGATATACAATAATGAACACAATATGCTAATATAACTCTGTTTAATTTCTTAAACAGAGTTATCTTTATTTTTTTCTGCATATTTCAATTTAACGATAATACATTTTTATGGTTATTGTTCAATTGGAACAATTTTAAGTTGTATTCATAAATGCTACCCGGGTTAATTTTAGAATTTCTTTATCAGTATTTAGATTAAATTAGATAGTTTCATTTTAGTTATTTAGTTCCATTTTCACTCATCCAAATCAACCCATCACCAACCCATTAGTTATAAGGAAACTGGTCCTTTCAATCCAGTCGGAGCCACCATACCAAACGGATAAGGAGCTGTCCTAAGGTCCCGACCTGGTGGTTTTCCCCGATGTTTGAAGAAGAGATTTTCTAGGCTTCAACATTTTTTGCGCTAGAAGGAGGGCATGAGCTATGAATGGCAAGTAAATCATTATCCACAAGCCATTCTGAGAGCAAAACACCCTCATTAACTTCTTCAATTTCTTCTAAATTAAAAAATCCTGGAGAAGGAATTGAAAAGAGTATTCAGACACCCACTACCAAAATCTTAAAACAATCAGACAATCAAAATCCTGAGTCTCCTGAAGTACAAGATTTAATTCATAAATTGAAAGGATTCTCATTATCTCTAGATGAGTCTGAAATATCTGAAGGTAGTGTAAGCTCAAAAATTATTCCTTCAAAACCTCTTACTAGGCTTCAAAGTGAAAAACTTGGTATTTCTCCGAAAGAATTCTCTTTACCTAGTAGAGTCAAGTCAAAAAGAACTCAATCGAAATCAGTAAGTGATATAAGTTCTTCATCTCATATTCAATCACCTGTTTCCGAAACCCCAACTCAACAAAGTGCAGTTGTTTCCATATCATCTGCTCAATCATCATCAATCTCAACATCATCTATTCCAACAACTTCTGTTCAGACACCACCAGTCTCTACTACTTCTTCAATAGTTGTTACAATAATGGCTAGACAATGGGCTACTCCAGGGGTTGTCAACATTCCTGCACCTTTACATGATTTACTTGACAATCCTGGAAAATGGCTTCCAAAGTTCAGTCCAGATCTTAACATTCAAGATGAAGAACACATCAATAATTTTACGCTGGCTGTAAATTTGAATGGAGTCGTAGAAGAAGATGTTGTAGTTAGACTATTCCCTTATACTCTTCAAGGGGCAGCTGGATCCTGGTACTTTTCGTTGCCTTCAGGATCGATAACAAGTTGGGCCATTTTTGTAGATCATTTTTTAACCAAATTTTGAGATGACAGATCAATAGCCACTTTAATCAATGATCTTTCAAATTTGAAGGCAGAACCCAAGGAGCCCGTTAAAGATTTCAGCGCGAGATTCAAAAAAATCTTGAACAAAATCCACACAGATTCAAGGCCTAGTGAACAAGTCAGAAGTGAATGGTACATAACTGCTTTGCCCTCAAACATAGCAATTTTTGTAGATAAAGCTGCAAAACCTACGTTAGCCGAGAATATGAAAGAGGCTATTGCAGTAGAAAAATGAATTATTTCTCTAGAAAAGAAAAATGCTATTGAGGAAAGGAAATCCAAGAAAGTCAGCTTCAAAGATGATTCAAGGAAAAAGGCCAAAGACCCATACGACATGGAAGGTTTACAGAAAGTTCTTAAAACCATGTCAAATGAAATGGTTGAAATAAAAAAACAAGTAGTTGAAACTTCTACCAAAAAACCATTCCAAAATTTCAAAAGAAATCAACTTGAATCTAAACCTCCCAATTCAATCTCTAATGCAGAATCAGAAGAAGAAGAAGAAGAAGAAGATACTCCCCCAGTATCAGAAGAGGAAGATGAAAATGAAGAAATAGCTGAATTGCATGGAATGTGGGATTTTATTCTCCCTAATTCTGACAATGAGGTAGAACAAGAAGCTATGCCTGTAAGTACGAGGAGTAAACCTACATCGGATCCTGTACAAACAGGTCCTAAGAAGAAAATTATAACTCCAAGTACCAAAGACAAATCCCCTGCAAAGAAAACTTCTCTATTACCTACTCAAAATCAGCCATCTTCTTCTAATCCTCATATATCAACAACAAAAACTTTGGTGGTGTCAGATCCTATGGAGTATAACATTGTTGAAGACATGAAAAATATTAAAGCCAACATTTCCTTACATGAACTTGGCAAACTATAACACCGGCAAAGGTTGCTATTAAAAGAATTATATGCTACACCAATTGCTCCTTTGCCAAGTGGTGTAGTTGTAAAAGCAGCTAAAGAAACTGGTAAGCCACCAGAAAAAGTAGATACTACTGATACTGTGCTCATTGGAGAAAGATCAAATTCTCAGACTTCTCCTTTTCTTTTGACTTATGAAATGTACAATAAGAATCTGCATAATTGTCTAATCGATTTTGGAGAATCCTCTAATATAATGCCTACTTCTGTTTGTGCCAAATTGAATATTGAACCACAGAAAACGGCAGTCCATATTGTTCAATTGGATCGCTCTAAAGTTCAAGTTGTTGGAGAAATCAATTCAGTTACTATCAGACTAGCTTCCGATCCTAGGATTGCCCAAAGAATTGATATTTTGATCGCAGATATTCCTGAATTCTATGGATTAGTCTTAAGCAGGGATTGGTCTGCAAAACTTAATGGTTATATCGCAACTGATTATTCACATATGTGGCTTCCCTACAAAGGGAAACCAAATCAAATCAAAGTTGAACAAGAAAAACATATGATGCACACTGCCACTGAATTTGAACAATCGAATGAGCCTGTGGCATTCAACAACAATATTCTTGGAGGTTATTCTGCTGAGTCATTTCTTGGAAACTTCAAAGCACCACAACCACCCTTTTCTGTAAATACTTTTGTTTCTCAAATAGAAAATTTTTCACAATCTGATTCTTCCAAAATTGTAAATACCTCTGATGTAGTTATAGATAAGCCAATATATGTCATTATATTTTGATGGATCAAAATCTAGTGATGGAGATGGAGCAAGATGCATCTTAATTGATCCAGATGGAGAGAAGACCATGCTCTCATGTAGGTTATAATTTGAGTGTACGAACAATACTGCAGAGTATGAAGCCTTGATTCAAGGACTTTATAAAGCTATAGGGTTAGATGTTAAATGCTTGAAAGTCTTTGGTGATTCCGAAATTGTTATAAAACAAGTTAGGAATACTATCCATTGTCTTTCAGGACATCTTAAACACTATCAAACCCTAGTGTAAGATCTTACCACTCATTTTCTAGCATTCAATATTTCTTCTATTCCTAGGAATCAAAATACATCAGCTGACTTGTTAGCGAATGTTGCATCTAAAATCCTTCCTGCTGAAGATTGCAGTCCTGATAGATTTTCAGTAGAATTGATTTTTCGCCCATCTGTCCCAGACAATATCACAAATTGAAGAGTATTCTATCATGATAAAGACATTTTGAATTTCATGACTTCAGAGAAATCATATGATGAACAAATTATTGATGAGGATGATCATGATTTACAAATTGCCTCAAAAGGTAATGAAAATCCCATTGCGAAATCTGTTGTTAAATTAGAGGACTTATATGATATTAAATACAGATTCAAGAAATTTGCTAATGCTAAACTTCAAAGTTCCACTTTGAAGTTTGAATTAGTAAATCATGGCTCTGACTCTAATCCTCAAAATGTTAATTTAGGACTCAATTTAACTTTAGAGGAAAGGAATGCTTTCATTAAACTTCTGAGTAGGTATAAAAATATCTTTGCTTGGAATTATGATGATTTAAAAACGTATGATACTTCTGTTATTCAACACACAATTCCAATTCTTCCTGATATTAAACCTGTTCAACAAAAGTTAAGAAAGATTCATCCAAATCTTGAGGGTCAAATCAAATCAGAACTTAATAAACTTTTAAAAGCCAAAATCATTTTTCCTGTAAGGCACTCCAATTGGGTTTCCAATATGGTACCTGTAAGGAAGAAGAATGGTGATATAAGAATCTGTATTGATTTTAGAAATTTAAACAAGGCATGTTTAAAAGACAATTTCCCATTGCCAACCATGGAACAGATACTTCAAAAGGTAGCGGGTTCTGAACTCATGTCCTTTCTTGATGGATTTTCATGCTATAATCAAGTTTTAGTTCATCATGATGACAGATTGAAAACAACTTTCAGAACCAAATGGGGAACCTATGCTTATCAGAAAATGCCTTTTGGTCTAATAAATGCAGGAGCAACTTTCCGAAGAGCCATCGACATAAGATTTAAAGGTCTAATCAATAAATCAGTTGTTGTTTATCTTGATGACATAACAGTATTTTCAAAAAAAGAGAGCCAATCATCTACATGATCTAAAGCAAATATTTGAAAGATGTAGAAGGTTTGGTATTTCCTTAAATCCAAAGAAATCTTTCTTTGCTTTGGATGAAGGAAAACTCTTAGGATTTGTTGTGTCAAAAGATGGTATATACGTTGATCCAGATAGAGTGAAAGAAATTTCTGATATTTCTTTACCTCATAACAAAAAATCCATGCAATCATTTCTTGGGCAAATCAATTTTGTAAAAATATTCATTCCTGATTTTTCTGAAATTGTTTTACCTATGCAAAATATGATCAAGAAGAATTCAGTATTCAAATGGGGGCATAAAGAGAAAGAAGCCTTTGGGGCAATCAAACAAGCAATCATTAATGCACCAACATTGAATACCCCTGATTTTTCTAAAGATTTTATTTTGTATACTTTGGGCACCGAAACATCCTATGCTGTTGTTTTAACGCAACTCAATAATCAGAAAATTGAAGCACCAATTTCTTTCTTTAGCTCAAATCTGCAAGGAGCTGAGTTGAATTATTCCGATGTTGAAAAACAAGCCTTTGCCCTGTTTAAATCAATCAAACATTTCAGACCTTTTCTCTTGAAAACACATACAAAAATCATTGTCCCATTTTCTGCAGTGAGACAATTATTATTTCAAAGAGAAGTAGGAGAAAAATGAGCTAACTGGGTAACAACTTTGCAAGAATATGATATTGATATTAAACCTGCTAAGATTGTTAGAGGACAAGGTTTTTGCAGATTATTGGCAGGAGCTCATAGCATACCAGAAAATCAAGATTCAAATAAAGATATTCAAGTAAGTCAGATAAGTGTTACAGATTCTGAATCTCAGTATGCTGATCTCATCTATTACTTGAAAAATGGGTATGCTCCTTCTAATCTCAGCTATAAGAGAAAAATTGCTTTAATATTGAAGGCTATTAAATATGATATCATTGATAATGTGTTATTCAGAAAGAATTATGATTCAATCCTATTAAGATGTCTTGAAAAGACTGAAGCTGAAAAGGTGTTGCAGGAATTGCGTGATGGACCAGCAGGAGGTCATTTTGGAGGTGATACCACAGCTCACAAAATAATTTATGATGGTTATTACTGGCCTACCCTTTTTAAAGATATGCATGATTATGTAAGGAAGTGCAAAGTTTGTCAAACTGCTAGTGGAAGACAAAAGAAACCAGCTTTTTCGTTGCAATCGGTAAATATTGAGCAACCATTTGAGCAATGGGGGCTTGACATTATTGGTGAGATAGTACCTCATTCTTCCAAACAGCAAAAATACATCCTTACAGCAACTGATTACTTTACAAAATGGGTAGAAGCAATCCCTTTAAAGGTAGCCAATTCTGATGCAATTATTGATTTCAGAGATCAATTCATCATAACCAGGTTTGGTGTACCTAACGCTCTTGTCTTTGATAATGCATCTTATTTTTCTGGAAATAGTATAATAAAATTTGTAGTCAAAATAGGTTTTAAATTGAAATATTCAACAAATTATTATCCACAAGGTAATGGTTTGGCTGAATACACTAACAAAAATCTTATCAAAATCATTAAAAGGACCATTGATCAAAATCAAAAGAATTGGCACAAGTCTTTAATTTTTGCACTATGGGCTGATCGTATTACTCAAAAAGCTTCAATTGGAACTTCACCTTTCAATTTGGTTTATGGAAAAGAAGTTGTAATACCATCAAATTTAGCTCTTCCATCATTAGCCCTAGTACAATTTATTGAAGAAAATCCTTCTTCATCCATTCAATTGAGATATGATCAAATCCTTAAACTAGAAGAAGATAGAAATAAAGCAAAAATTATTCATGAAAAACATCAACAGCTTGTAAAATCTTCTTTTGATGCAAGTTCTACTGGCCCAAAAATTTTGTCAATTGGTGATCTTGTTCTGAAATGGGATAAAGCACATGAAGAAAAAGGTAAACATACCAAGTTTCAGAAAATGTGGCTTGGACCATTTCAGATTGCTGAAAAGATAGGCTCAAATACATTCATACTCCAAGATTTAACAGGAAAGAGAGAATCTCTTCCTGTAAATGGGCTTGTCTTGAAGAAATTCTTTTCATAAGGAGGTAACCCCTTCTTACTTGTACATATTCCTTTCTGCAAAGTTTTTGATTTTTTGTAAATAAAGGTTGTTAATAAGTCTCTAATTGACTGTTTACTATTAAGAAAATTTCTTAAGACGAATATTATAAATATTTATTTTGTGTAAATAATAATTTTTAAAGAGATGATCACAGTCTTTGGATAGTTTAAAATAAGATGTTAAACTTTGAAAGATTATTCCAATCATTTGCATGATCTTTAGAAAACTTGAGGAAAATGTAAATCATGATAAGTTTATTGAGCAGATAAAGGTTATCTATAAAAGTAAATATTTTTTCAAAGTCTTGGTACTCAAGAAGCTCTGAAAATTGTCATCCATTGATTCTTAAGGATAAAAATATTTCACCCCATCCATTTAAGTTGTGATTTTTTAGAATGTAATTCTAAGAAATTATATGAAAATTTTAAGAGATAAGAGGTCTCATCACGAGCCTGCTTACCATGTTCATAAGAAGTAATAAAACTGACATTACCAATACTGCATATCAAAACAGGGTAATGGCTTATAAATGTAAGACAAGGGGTCTCATCACGAGCCAGCTTGTTCAGTTTAATTATAACTAGTGAATGACATTGTTATTAACTGGCTACCAAACCAGAACAATGGCTCTTAAAAATAAAAATAAGTAAAAGACAAAAACATGAGATAATAGGTCTTATGAATTTATCTTTAAAAAGTCATAATTTTAGTTGGATGGGACAATGAATGGTTAATGGTTTAAAGGTAACCCTGTCGAGACTATGAACGTTTGCAGGCAGCAGAGGCAATACCTATGAAAATAGAGTATATTATAAAACCAAAACTTGGAGAAATCCACTTACTTCATTATTAACACCGATCAAAGCTTGAGATAACCCAAAAGTGTTTTTGTTCTTAAGGAATTAGAAAGAAATTGTGAATGATTTTTATTTCTTTTTCATAGTTAGATTTTATTTGAAATATTCTAAGATAGTTTTCATTATCTTTAAAAATATTTACTTACTAGAAATATAGTGTTCATTTTATTTTTTCAGAGATAATTGTTTCTTTCAGTGAATCGCCAATTTTTGTGGCCAACAACAACCCCCCTTTTTATTAGTAATCATACTAAATAAATGGGGACCCTTAGTTAAAAAACCCAAAAAAATCAATCAGTATTTGTTTCCCTTTTCAAATAAAACTTTATATCATAACTTAGGGAAATTCCGTAGAAAATCCTTAAAAAACACTTAAGTTTATGATAAATTACAATAAAATCTTTCTTTGAGCGGAATAACGCATCCGTCGCAAATGATAGATATCTTTTGTGAAACTGAATCTTTTAAACTGCGATTTTGTGATATTGTGATAACGCGATCCCAAAAAGCCTATACATTAATATACTGGTCGCAAATCGCATATCGCAGAAAAATGTTAAATGAATAATTTCTATATGTGATATTTGCGATTTGCGATATGCACGATTTGCGATTTGCGATATTTGCGATTTACGATATGCGGTATTTGCGATATTTGTGATGGTTACGCTTTGAGAAAATTGTGATTTGCGATATTGCGATATTGCGCAACAAATCGTAGATCGCAATATCGCAGATTCTTAAAAGCTCGTTGTCCAATGTAAATCTTTTCATAAATCAATATCCGTTATGTGCTTTAAATGATTGAATTAATGAATGGATTGTCAAATATCAATAAAAAGGATTTTGTTTTAATTGAAAGGTTGTTTCCATTAGAATAATATATTTCATCCGTCGTTTGCATTTAAAACTATCTCATCACCCTTCTCACGTCATTACTCTCACTTAACTCGTAAAATCATAGGCGCGAAGGAACAGAAGACTATACAAACCGTTCACAGAGCATTATGGGTAAGAAGGAGAAGATTTCAAATTCTGAAAACAAAGAAATGGCTTCACTGTATGCGGATACTGCTTGCAATAAGGATGCCGATATCACCACCTGGGAAGGAATGTATAATTTTCTCGAAGAAGAAAATCCCAGGGTAATGCAAGTCGCGACTACTGCAAGCTCAAGTAATTCATCTGAGGCAACCCTTAAAGAACTGGCTTGTTCATTTCTGCACCGGATAGCGGCAAGACCAAGAATTCTTCCATATACAGACATGGTAAAATGGGTGCTGGACAGCACCGATATTTCAGACAGGCAATTTAGAACTCTAGATCAAGAGCTCATCGGGTCGTTCACTACGGAAAATTTGAAGCTAATGTATCATTTTCCAGAATCGCAGGCAACTTATAATAAACAATTTATGGAGGATTTTGCCAAAGAACATGCAAATTTGGTGGAATGCACAAAGGAGTGGACCAAGAGAGATGAACCATTGAAGAAAAAAAAACACAGTATGTACAGTACTGGTTCACTTACCTCTCCATATTGTTTTTCTACTACTATGTTATGCAGGCCTTTTGGAAAGCCTGACATAAATATGATCTTGCCTGAATGGCTCCCTTTGTTGAATGCTGTTGTGAACGCAACAATTGTAGACTGGGCCAAAATCTCTTCTGATAATTTGGCCACTGCTATTTTCCATTACCGGTCTAAATGAAGTGTTTCTCAGAGGATTTATCCTCCTTTTTATCTATCTTCTTATGTTATGGACGCTATCTACTTTGTTTCTAAATTCCCTTTGATGGGTTGGCAATGGACGATTCCAGATCCTTTGTCTATTCATGTGTATCACAAGGAATTATGGGAATCCAAGTTTATTCCTCATTTTTACAAGATTTTTCACGGTATAATGTTGCCTCTGCACAAAACATTGTATAATAAAGATGCTCCAAGGTTCTCCCCGGAAGCAGAAGTCGACATTCTCCCTGTTGCACGATGGTTTGGGAAAGAATGGTTTACCTATGTAAGGGTTTTCGGAAGCTCTGCTTTACCTCATGTTTTACCCTTATATGTTTCTGATAATATTATAGCTCGGGAAATTGCATACCAAACCTGTGGTCAAGGAGGTTTGAAAAAAGATTTAAAAGATAAGAAGAAAGTTGTTTGGCCACAATTTCCCGTAGCTTGTGGAACATTTTCATTATTTGATATTGGACATGCATTTAAGGAAGTAAGCAATATTACATGCTTACAATTGTTTAAATTTGCAAAAAGGTTATTCGACCCTAATGAAGTTGTTAAAAATTTCACCACTGCAATCAAAGTAAGGATATTTTCCAGAGAAGAGGACCCTTTCGATGATATATTCCTAGGAAAATCCACACTGAAAGAAATTCTACATTCAACACAGATGCAGTTATCTCCAGAACAATTTCAAGAATTTAAGGTTTACAGAGAAAGAAGACTAACCACCATCCCTTTGGAAAATTTGCGTGTGGAACCCGCAAGGGAACCCAGTTCTAGTGTTAGTATAAGTGGCAGTTCAGGTACAGATAAATCTAAGTCAAAATCTGAAAGAGAGACTTCTGAACGTTCCAATTAGTCTAATGAAGAGCACGATAGAAATGAAGAATCATTGAAAGATACTGCTCAATCGAAAGAACTTTCACAACAGCAAATTTTGACTTCTCAGCAGATAACTCCTCCTCGTACCAATGTACAGCAATAGTCAGTCACAATTGAATTAGACAAGGAATGGGAAAGCTTTAATCAATTGCTTAATGTGGAAGGACAGAATATAGAGACCCCTCTACAGACAACAAAAGTTTTGAGCACAGGAATAAGTGGCACAGTCACAGAAACTGAGCATATACCTGTCACTCCCTCTTCTGAAATTGTACTTAATGTAGAGGAAATTCCTCCTCTAGAGGTATTCTACAGCCCAAAGTATAAAGCAGTAGTGAAGAAACAAAGGAAAAAGAGAAAATTAGAAGATGCAATTGCTACTGAAGTAGAACAATTAGATGTTTTGTGGAAGGATCTTACCATAGAGCCTACTGATAATCTCGCTAAGTTATCTCAGATTACAGGGGCTTATGCTTCTGCAACTATTGACAAAGCACTTGAGATACAACTCTCATTAAATAAAAAAGAAGAACAGATACAAGTTCTGCAACAGAAATTGCAACAGGTATAGGCCAATAATGAAGCACAGATGAAACTTGAAAAGTTACAGCAACAACTTCAAGAAATGCAAATTGGATATCAAAAAAGTCTGGCTGATAAAGAGAAACAAATACAGATTATCCAAGATCAGCACAAAGATGATCCTAAGCTTCCAGAGTTTGTTTCAGAAACTATTTCTTTAAACAATCAACTACTGCAACAAGAAGAAGTATTATGCCAAAAAATCTTACAATGGAATTCTTTTTGTCAAGAGAGTGATAATATCACTAATCATGTCGTAGATTTACGAAATGATTATGATTTAATTAATGAAAAAGTTACTGATTATTTGGTATGGCAAAAAACAGAGGAAGGAAGAAAAGCTGGTGCACCAATTATTAATGAAAACCATAAAGAAATACTTTTCAATGACTGGGATGCACAAATCAAAAGGGCAGAGAAAGCAGCAAAAGAATTGGCTACAGCAGCAAGCAGTCTTACTGATTGTGTAAATGAGAGTTTGCAGAAAGAAAATTTGATTTCAGAAAATGTTCCGGGATACCTTCCATAGGCGCATCAATTGCAAACAGAATGGAGACAAAAGGCGGAAGAAAAAGCAAAATCAATTCAAGGGTTGATAAGATTAAACTACAATTCTTACTTGACATACCTAGTGAAACCACACAGTCAACATAGTGCACTTCATTGCATCATCAATTCTGCTGAGAAGATTGCGCCTATACTTGTCGATTCTGTCTTTTCAGGATGGTTTAAATCTAAATTCGGTCAACCACATCTTCTCAAAACAATGCTAGATGCCTGAAAGTTTAAAGATCAAGTTCATAAGTAGTTACTTAGTAGTCTTTATTTTTATATTTAGTTTTAGTTTTACTGTATTTTTGCCTAGGAAAAGGACGGTCATTTAAACCGAATCCTTATTTTTTGTAATAAGCTATTTTAGATTTAGCTAGTAGTATTTAGACCCTTCTCGTGCATTTAGAGAAGAGTCCTGAATTATAATATTTTAGACTTGGAGATTACATTTCTGTACTCCACTGGCTCTTATATTTTATAAAAGGATCACATCTGGTGATTTTATGTGGAATTATCTTTAAAGTGTTGCATTTCTGTACCTTGGATTTGATTTTGCATCGAAATTACTGGATTAGAGTATCAGATTTCATTTCAAAGCTTTCAAGATGGATAAGGTATTTCTATCTGTTCACTATTGATTTATTTTGTCTTATGATATTCGTTTTAAAATTTGCTATCATTTATATATATTTGGTTTTCACAACGTTTCTTTATATATCATTTTTTAGTATAATTGAAATGTTATCTTTCATAAGTGTATGTAGATGATATACAATGATGAATACAATATGCTAATATAACTCTGTTTAATTTCTTAAACAGAGTTATCTTTATTTGTTTCTACACATTTCAATTTAACGATAATACATTTTATGGTTATTGTTCAATTGAAACAATTTTAAGTTGTATTCATATATGATACCCGGGTTAATTTTAGAATTTCTTTATCAGTATTTTGATTAAATTAGATAGTTTCATTTTAGTTATTTAGTTACATTTTCACTCATCCAAATCAACCCATCACCAACCCATTAGTTATAAGGAAACTGGTCCTTTCAATCCAGTCGAAGCCACCATACCAAACGGATAAGGAGCTGTCCTAAGGTCCCGACTGGGTGGTTTTCCCCAATGTTTGAAGCAGAGATTTTCTAGGCTTCAACAGGTTCATAAAGGTTGAAATTTATTCATCCCACTAAACAATTTATATTTTAAAGGTGATTTTAGTCTAAGCAAGTATTATGGTTGTATTTTTCTGGATCTTGATAAACCTTGAACTTGGTAGCTTTGAAGATAAGTTGATAGATTTTAGGGTGTGGTGTAAAGGATACCAATAACTTCTATATAAATAATAATAATAATAATAAATAAAATAAAATAAAGAATAATAATAATAAATAAATAAATAAATATCGCATTTTGATTTAATATAATATTTCTCTATAATAATTATGGTAGGTAAGGTGGGATCTTACATGTCTTTAAGTATCCACTTTCCTCTCCTACTGTCTGGTCCATCTTGAGTCAAAATGTCTTTAACTACTACAGTAGTTACATATGCAATGATATGTGAATGAAGTATATACACTCTAAAATATTTTATAGCTTTAACCAGAGCCAAAGCCTGTTTTTCTATTATGTTATATTTCAGTGGTGCGTCTCTGAGAGCTTTACTAAAAAATTCAATGGGTTGTTCAAAGCCTTGATCGTTTTTCTGCAAAAGAACTGTAGCTATGGTGTGTTCGGATGCAAAGGAAAAGATTATAAAATATTTTGTGTAATCTGGGCTAATAAGGACTGGTGCTTTAGTTAAGTCATGTTTGATAGATTCAAAAGATTGTTTGGCCTTTATTGTCCATTTAATTGAGGAGTCATTTTTAAGCATGTTATTAAGATCTTTTATAATCTCAGCCAGATTTGATATGAATCTTCTTAGAAAATTGATCTTTCCCAAGAATGCTTGGAGTGCTTTAATTTTCCTTGGTGGTTGAATGTTTAGAATTTCTTCAATTCTTGCAGGGTCTATTCTAATGCCTTCTTTTGAAATGATATGACCTAGAAATTTGCCTTCTTTTAGCCCAAAAAGAGTCTTTTTAGGATTAAGAGATATACGATATTTTCTGCATTTAATAAAAACCTATCTCAGATGATCCAAGTGATCATCATTTGTTTTCGAAAAAATAGTAATATCATCCAAATAAATGACTAAAAACTCATGGATCTCCTTGGCAAAGGCAATATCCATGGCCCTTTGAAATGTAGCTCCTGCATTTTTTAACCCAAAAGGTATTTTCACATACATGAAAGTGCCCCATGGAGTAGTAAATGCAGTTTTGGTTTGGTCATATTTGTGAACTAGAATATGATTGTAACCAGAGAAACTATCTAATAAAGAGATCCTGGAAGAACCTGCTACCCTCTGTAAAATATGGTCCATTTTTTGCAAGAGGTAGTCATCTTTCAAGGATTCTTTATTAAGATTCCTAAAGTCTATGCATATTCTAATTTCTCCCGTCTTTTTTCTGGTTAGCACTAAATTAGATACCTAGTCAAAAAATCTGACTAGTGCAATTATCTATGCATCAAACATTATTTTGACTTCTTTTTCGATTAAGGGTAACAAAACTGGATTAATCCTTCTGCGTTTTTGTTGAAAAGGTTTATGATTTTATTTTAAAGGAATTTTATGTTGGATAATGTCTGTGTTGTAAGTTTTAAAATCTTCATAGCTCCATGCAAAAACATCTTGAAATTATTTTAAAAGTTCAATGTATTTAGCCCTTTCATCTGATGATAAGGATTTGGATAGTTTGATTATTCTTGGTTTTTCATTTGTCCATAAGTTATACTCTTCTATGTCAAACTTAACTGGCTCCATTTTTGGCCTTATGGGCACATCATTGGAGTCAAATAAATCTTCTAGAGAAGTTAAACCTCTGGGTAAAATGTTATTCTTTAAATCAATCAAATCTATTTCATCCTCAATCAATTCCTCTATTTCTATTTTTTCCATTTCATCAATGTCACTTTGAGTAAAAATAGTAGGCTTTTCAAACTTATGTACATCTAAATTATCTAAATTATCTATTTGACAGAAATTTAAATCTATATCACAAGGTGAATCTATGTTACAGTCGTTATCCATTTGACAATTTTGAAATTCATGCTCATTATTGAAAAAGTGATAAATTTGCTAATCTTCTGAAAAAATTTGCCAATATTTCACATTATCAGGAACAATAGGCCTATGTTTAATCTCAGTAGTGTATTTTTGCAATGGTGAAAAAGGAAATTTACAACTGCTAGAAAAAGTTGCTAAGCAATGGGCCTGTATGTTCTGATCTCGAGGGATGATAGCAAACTTACCTTCTAACAATTCTTCAAGCAATTCCAATACTATTTCTCTGTATCTTGCAAGTCTGGGGTTTTGAAATGAATACTCTGCGTTTATTTTTTTTATAACTAGTTCAGAATCACCCATAACCATTATTCTTTTTCCTCCCTTTTTTCTAATAATTTGCAGGCCTAAGATTAAAGCTTCGTATTCAGCCATGTTATTTGTGCATTTGAAGTTTAATCTAAAGGAATGTCCTTCAAAATGGATTTTTTCAATGTTTGTAATCCAAACACCAGCTCCAGCTCCAAATTTATTAACAGATCCATCAAAATCTAGATGCCACAAAGCTTCATGACCAATATAATCATCCATGATTTTAAGTTTTTTATCAGTAAGTTCAGTTGGATTTTCATTTTGATCAGAGTTACTGAGAATAAAAGAATCAAGATTATTGGGAGTAACATAAATTGGATAATTTGTAGGTCTGTCTGCATTACTGATCATGTACTTCATCAAGGTTTCTCTATAAATATTATTAGGTTGTCCAAATACCAAGATAGTAGCATAACTCATATCTAGTTGTAGAGATCCCTGCAACTTTTCTCCTCATGAGCGAGAAAGAAGCATGCCATACTTTGGCGGGATGTCAGCTACTACAACATCCATGATCATACTCTTACTAGGATATTGGACTAGGTTAACACACAGATCTTTAATTAAACCAATACATTGGACTTTGGATGAATCAAATGAGAACAGGTCCTTATAGGGTCTGGTTATGCCTAGATTAAGAGTTTCCATTATAGCTCTAGGCATTAAGTTGTGGGAATCCCCAGTATCTCGCATAGTATTGTGTAATATTTGGTCATGTACGGTAAGAATTAAATAAAATGGGGGTACTGACCCATCTAAATTCTTTCCATATTCATTGGGAACAAAAATCAATTCAGGCCTATCTTCATTCATGTTAATTGTATCTTCATTCTCATTCACATTCAATGCATCAGAAATCATAGATCTATACAAATCATTTTTAGCTAGTTCTACTAAGGATACAACTAATTTTAACTTGTATATTTCATACTACATATTAAATGTTGGCTGAGATCTAATGGTTTGAATCACTTCTTCTTTGGGAACTGTGGTTTTTGATGACTTTTCTTGAGTTTCTACTGTTTTTCCTTTGTTTTGAGCTCTTCTCTTGTCTTCTGTCTGAGTTTCTTGGTTTCTTCTATATTTAACTATTTTTTCAGGAATATTTTGAGGTTTAGCAGAAGTCTTATCAGTTTTAGGATTCTCAACAGAAGGTTTAGGATCTGATATTTTAAAGTCAGTAGGATTCTTTCTTGTCTCAATGACTGTTGTTGAATTGGTGGCTTTGGGAGTATTAGCTTTTGGAACATCCTTAGAATATTGTGCCACCTCGTCAGTAATATCTACAATATTTGGGCCTTGTTGCTTTTTAGGACTGCTTGGATTTGAACTTTGTTTGTTATCTCTAGGAAGAATCTGCAAGAGTTTTGATTTAGAAGTATCACTCTTATTTTTGTTTTGTTCTTGTTGGTTTGGAGCATTATTATTTATGATAGGTTCATTGTTTTTCCTGCTCCTAAGTTTGTATTGACTGTGAATTTTGTTTATTTCAAAATCATAACCTTGTTTATAATCATAGGATTCTCCAGATTCTACTTTGAATTGTTGAGGTTCAAAGAGTTCCTGGTCCTCTTGGGTGAGAAAAATGGTATTGTTTTCATCAATCACCATAACAATGTTGATGTCTTCCTCCTCGTCAACACTATTTTGTGAACTTTCTGCAAAGTTTTCTTGGAATGGGGTTCTTATATTCTGATCAGGGGAAGGTTCTTTACCTTTCCCAGGGTTTTTTTTTGTACTATAGTTGGGATTCTAGATCTAGGATTGATTGTCCCATTGTGGTTTTTTATCAATTTGATCCAGTCTATCAACTACTTGTTCTAGTGCTTTAGTAATGGAATCAATCTTACCATCTAAGTGAGATGCTTCTTCTTTAATAGTAACCCTTCTTTTTTTTCTCATTGTGGCCTTCTTTTCTAGTATGTTGATTTCTACACCTACAACGTTTTGTTGCATTTGTTCTAAAGTATTTGCATCCCTTTGCCTAATTTGGTAAGCCATGTCTACATCAAAACAATCAGGGAATTTGAGTAGCACAGAATATGGGGTGGATTTAAGGTCTGCAGGAATGGCATTGTAAACACTGTTATATCTTGTGCAGAAGTCTTGGACAGACTCATTTAGGGCTCTTTTTACCGCTTCAAACTCAGATAGTATTTGCATAGGGTTCTTCTTTTTCTCCCATTTAATTAGGAAGGCTCTATAGAAAGCAGCTAGGTCTGCTATACTACCAGCTCCTAAACTTTTAAACCAGGTTTTCACTTCTCCAATTAAGCTCTGAGCAAATAACCTCATTTGGACATCAGTTTCATCTATCTCATAGACTTCCCAGAAATCACTCATTCTAGTAATATGTTGTTGTGCAGTAATCTGTGAAAGATTATCAAATAGTGGAATATCTTTTTGATAGTTCTAGGGCATGTCATGGAGATTCTAAGGTAAGACCAAGGGAGCATATCGGGCTGCCATGGCTTGGATTTTAGCTGAAATGGGAGGTACAGTAGTAGTAAGAATAGTGTTGGTTACTACAATGAATGTACTTGAAGAACTCGGCAATGGGGATGAAAAATAAGTAGTATGGCTAATGGTAGTTGTAATGGGTTGGGTAAATGATGGATATACAACTTTGGGCTGCAAGGGAAACTCATGGATGAATGTATCGGTTGAAGAACTAGCAGTGGATTGTGGATATGATGAGTATATGATTCTATGGGGCAGAGGAAACTCAGGGTTTATAGGCTCTTGAGGTGAACTGACAGTAGAATAAGTAAATGATGTGGCAGCATACAGAGTAGAATCTGATGCTGGAAAGACTTTTGTATATAGCTTAGAAACTAGGGGTTTAAATTTAGACAAAAAAATTTCTAACTTAACAGCTTCTTCAATGTCTTTAATTTTCAAGACACTTCCCCTTTTTACTAGACTTTTACTTTTAGTTTGATCTGATTTAGTAGGAACATAAATAATTTTGTCTTTTTCACTCACATAAGAAGTAAAAACTAGATCTAAAACAATTTCTTTTAAATCTGATTCAGATTTTGATATAAATAAATATTTTTCAAAATTTAAGTCAAAATCAATGTCTGATAAGCTTACCAATTCTTTGGGTAAAGAATAAGCTCTTCTTAGATGTATCTCAGTTTCAGAACTATTAATTTGTTTTTTCTTCTTTTTTCCTATCTAGTTCGGATTATCGACTATCTCTAGAGGATTAGGATCGGGGTTGGATCTAGTGTAGTAGACTCTTTTTGGAGCCAGAATGTTTATTGGGTAAAATACCCACAACCTTTAAACTCAATATTAAAGTATAAAAGATATAATTAAAGATCTTCCTTCAAGATTAAACTTAAAACTGGAGAGTGGTTAGTCCCCAGTATGGTCTCCAGTATGTTATCACCCTAGTAATTCTCAGGTTGTAGGATGGGGATTTTTGTAGTTAAGAACACCATGGGCAACCAAGAACTGCTTTGGGAATTTAGGATCTAGCCTTCCTGAGCTCTGGATATGGATCTCTCCTAAAGATTTAGCTTTGTTTTGGTAAAGGGTTTTAGGCTAGCTATGAGTGAGCAACAGGACTGATTTTAGAAGTGTGGTAGGAATAAAAAGTGTTTCAAGGTAAACCAGATGGATCTACCAGAACATTGGGCAATTGATTCAACTCTCTAGGCAAGCAGAGCTAGGAAATAAGACTTAAATATGCAAATGTACTAAGTGCGGGATAGGTGACCTTCTAAGGCTTTGAATAGGCTTTGTTGATGGCATGGGTGAAATCTGAACAAAAGGGCACTTAATAATCCTTAAGTTACATTAAATATGATTGAAGGAGGGGATCAAACTGGGACCTAGAGAAATTAAGAATTCTATGGTCCAGTCATCAAGCAGAAAACATAAAAATACCAACTAGTTTAAAACAGGGAGCTTATTATCACTAATCCTGTTTAATTTCCCCTTAGTTGATCATTACAGAATAGAAACACATCAAATGAATGTATGTAAACTTTTAAAGAATAACACTGAAAATAGGAAAAAATACGAGACTTATCTTGTCACCATGAGAATCCTTAGTTATGATGTCTCTAATCTTGTTTCTAGTCTGTTGCTTCGATAATTGACTCACACCAACTTCAATATGTCTAGCAAAATGACTATAGTAGTCTTGAGAAATTTTATTCCACCCTGAATACTTCAAATTATGAAGTATTTATACACAAAAATTGTTTACAAAATATCTCAGAAATTGAGATAATGTTTTAAGGAAAAATAGGAAAGAGAACATAAGAAGAGGGACAACAGCAAAACAATTTGCAAGTTGCCCTCTTTTACAAGGAAAAATAGAACTGTTTATCTTATATAAACTGATTTTTGATGTGCTGTGAGCATAGATGGCATTAGGTACATCTTCTCGTGGATGGTGACTTATAGAATACTCTTCCTTTTCACCTTCTGTTATGATACTCTTTATCTCTGCTTTTCACTGTTTCACTGCTGTAATTGAAAAGTGACCAGCCGTAACAATTTGATTTTACTGATACACTTTCACCCTGATACATTTTGGCATTGATTTTTTCACCATAAGGTAAAAGTAAAATATGATTCTTCATGTGATTTTCCTGTCCTTTACTTGTCAAATTCACATCAAATATTTGAATTCTTGCCACTGTTCAGTAGTGGGGATCTTCATATTCTTCAATTTCCTGTAACTTTCATGAGCTTCTATATATTTGGAAAAGTTTCGCTTTACTTTGAACATATGCTTGATTTCATTTTCCAAAAAGAATATATTTTTAAAATATTGAAGAAGCACTTTGCCACTTGGAGATCCTTGTCGCAAAGGTTGTTTAGCTTGCTCCTTAACATGAGCTCTGATTTTTTTATCATGATCCTTCTGTGGCATTAATTTGTCATTTAATGCATGAATGTCTGGTAAACCTTCTTCTGATAATACTTTGTATTTGGCCCAAAATCTTGTGATCACCAAGTTCATATCTTTACACCTATCTTTCAAATTATTCATCATGTTTCTCTTATTCACGACTTTCTTAATTTGAAGGATGGCCTCTGTTCTGTCAGCAATTTTCAACTCTTCTAATTCTTCCGTGTTTTTTCTATTCAAAAATGCTATGAGTTGAACTTCTTATGGTGACTTATTTTCAATTTCTTTGTTGGTTTTATCACTTTCTGCATTTGCGGCCTGTAGAAACTCTTTTTGCTCATAAATTATCTGAATAGAAGGCCATTGTGAGTGAATTCCTTCAATTATTTTTGTCCATAAATGATTTTTTATGTATGCAACCTGATCTATAAGATTCACCTGTTGTTGTTGTTGAATAATTTTTACTTGTTCTTGTAGTCTGTCAGCTCTCTATTCATGCCCTTTGGAAGTAATTAAGGCATCTCTTTTAGAAGTTTCCAGATTTTTAATGGTGCCTTTTAAACTAAGTATTTCTTTATCCTTTATTGACATATCTTCCATGGCTCTTATTATTGCAGCTTTGTCCTCTATTGTGTTTATTTGTGAGGTTGATGAAGAAGAGGCAGAGATCTCATGAGAAGTGATTGGCGCTGCAGTTTCCAATGCTCCTTGTGGTGCTAAGTGTTTTGCCAATGTAGATGGAACAACTGTACTTACAGTTGGGATCACTGTAGAAATGAAAAATTGTTGGGCTTTCTTTAGATTTTCATTTTATTGCATGAAAGATTCTATTTGGCTTTCCATTTCCTTTATCTGGTTTGTCATTTTTAGAACAAGTTGTTTTAATTCGTCATTTTTTGTCTTCTGCGGAAGGATTTCTTTTGCCTGAGGATTTTCACTTTGAGGCAATTTAAGCTGTTTTCTGAGGGCAGCTATATTTTCATTTTTCTATTTGATTAAAGCCTTCGCAACTTCAATGTTAGCTGGATCAGCCCCTGCTTCAATCACCAAGTCTTCTAATGCTTTGATCTTCAAGTTATTGCCATATAATGAGGCTTTATCCAATTTCATTTGATTTTGAAGGTTTATCAATGTTTTTTCAAGCCTGATAGAATTCATAATCTTATTGACTATTTTAGAATATAGCATTTCTGTATTTCTCCTATGGAATTCTATTTGGTCCAATTCATGGACAACATCTGCATCAACTTCAAGGTCTGTCTTTGAATAATCTACAATAGTTTTTGGATCAGCCACTGTAGGTTTGAGAAATGACATCACCAATTTATTAGAAGAATAATCAAAAGCCGAGAGGAGTCTATCTTTATTCCCAGACTTTTCGTTAAGGAACTTGGAATATGCTTCACTTTTTATTTCTTCATTCTTTTCTTTGATTTGTCTGAACCTAATTTTAATATCTGACTCCGTGTTTTCAGGTTCTTTAGAAGAAGAGGGCATATCAACTTTAGATTGGTTATCCACCATGACTGTGTCTTTTTGCTGGGCTCCAAGTTGGACATTTTGAAGCTCTTTGAGAGTTTCAGTTACTATCCTTGTTGCTTCATCATCAGTTTCATGACCATTGTTATCTTCAACATTGATAGCTTTATCCGTTTCCTCATTAGTCAATTTACTTTTCTTATTGTAGGGAATTTTGAATCTTTTATCTTGAATAGTTTCAGCAATGAAAGTATCTTTCTTTCTACTTCTTTTATGAAGAATTTTAGATTCTTTGTTCACTGTAACCACCTATGTTTGATCAACCTGTTTATCTTTTCCACTGTTTCCCTGCATGCCTTGTGAGTCATCATCAAATAAAGTATTTGGCTCCCATTCAATTTTATTGGCATATTTTTCAATTTGGGGCTTGGGATCATGCAAGAAAGTAGACAACTTGCATTTCAATCTGATTTGACTTAAAATACCTTGAGGATCATAATTCCACATAAAACTATATGGGAATTTATACTCTTTCAACTTGACATTAATTTCATTTTTTGCTTCTCTGTTATTCACAATAAATGGCCCAACTTTATTTTTCAGTTTGAACTGAGTCTTTTTCCTAGAGGCTATGAAATTGACTTCATCTGCATTCAACAACTACCTCAAATATTCTAAGGCAAATATCCTTGTTGTCACAAATCTAGGTAATTTATATGGAGCCAGGAGTGCACCATATACTCTAATCTCTATGTAATTATTGTATAAGTACCAATCCCCTATTTTACAGCTCTCAGATAGTTGTAATATCCTCTTTGTTTCTTCATTAATTCTAGGGGTCTGTTCTTTATTTAGTAAATTCATAGCAAGTACTAAAAACAAGTCATTAAAGTCTGCATAGTTGTATTCCCTGTTCCATTTTCTTAGAATTGATGACCAAAACACAACTGAAAGTACATTCCCTTCGAGATCTATCTTTTGAAACTCAATAGAAAACTTTTCTTCTTGATAGTACAAAAAGAGATGAAGTAGATATGAGGTATATCTAAATATTCCTTCTTCTGACAATCTAGATAATTGATAATGCATGTTTTCTGCAATGAACTTGGCAAAATTGTACACAATGGATGGAGACTGGCCAGGACTCAGAGTAGACAGAAAACCTAAGATAGCCACATTAGTGAATTCATCACTAGTGTATCCCAGTATGAATAATAGCATGGAGACAATTTGTCTAGTTTCATTTGGAAAATCAAAAGTATCAAAAGGAGGACTAAGCTTAGGGATATCAACCTGTTTGGGACAAAAAGTCTGGAAGATTTTGAAATTAGAAGCAAAATCAAGTTCTAGGTAACTTTGAGTTAAATCCTCTATTGACAATGAAGCAGCATTGGGCTCGGGGTTTAGTTGCAGCATAGCATTTATGGATTCTACATTGATGTAAAATATAACCTCTCTATCTTGATTAACATTACACCTTTGGTCTGGAAGATAATAGGAATGACATAATCTGACAAAATCAAGGGTTGAATGAGAGTAAGAGGGACAATGCATTTTGGGAGATTGGAATCCCAGACTTGTATATCTTTATCACCTTTTTCTACTGATTTTCCAAAACACTAGTTATAGACATCAAGTAAATTGAACTCTACTAAAGGGTCCAGTATTATGTAATCAAGGTAACCTAGAGGACTATTTTCTTGTGAAGTAACTGGAGGTTGGATAGGCCTGACAACTTCTGAGGAATCAACATTGAGTGCAGGAGTTGGTTTATCAAGTTTAGATAAATCAGGCTAAGGGATTTTAGTAGAGGCTTTCTTCTGAGGCTTTGGAACTCCTGATTTTGGGATTACTTGTTTCTTTGTCATTTTTTCAATGAACAGAGAAAGCTTAGACTGTTTGTTGAGTTCTTCTATTGGAAACAAGGGATTTTTGGAGAATTTCTCTGGTAAAATAGGGTTCTGAGCAGGGTTTTGGATAGAAAGAGGGTTTTAATGCTCAGAAGAAAGGTTATGATCAATTCCAGTAGTAAAAATGACCAGGGTATGGATAAAATTTGCAAAAAACGGGAATGAGGGATTCTGGGGAAAATTTGACAGAGTTTCCCCTATACTTTGGATGTTTTTTACAATTTATGTATGAGTAATTCATACAATTACAGGCAATAATTGAAAAATTGGTGCTTTTTCTTTTGGAATTGAAGTTTTTCTGGTTAAGTTTGACAAAAAATACCTTTAAAAGGTATAATTGTGGTCGAAGACGTTTCACGGTTGCGCGCAGTCTTCAATTCTATTGAATTGGTCTATTAGAGGGTACTTTAGATTTTCGTGGTTGAATTGGAAGGGAACTGGCTTGAAAATGGTGCTGGTAGGTTTGAAAATGAAGAAAAGGGCTCTACACGGGCTCTCAAAGGTGTAATGGCGCACAATGGTGAAAATTCAATGAAAATAGGCTCTGCGGAGGTTTCACCGGTTTAAAGCACGAATAGGTGAAAATTCATTGAAAATTGTAAGTTTTTATGAATTAACCATAGTTTAAACCATATTCAAATTCTAGTTAAACCATAGGTTGGGTGGAATTGGCTTCGAAATACCACTGGGTGGTATTCATGCAGCTCCAATGTGGTAAGCGGTAAATCGCTTTTCGAACGCGATCCAATTATATCGGGATATGTCGACACAAGGTGGTTTCGGAAAACAACGTATATCGTGCAACTTTTCCAAAACTTTGGTCGATTACTTTATGGGCACTATATGAGGTATCAGCTGTCAGATCTAGCTTTGGAAAGCGAACGGTCACGATCAAAAGGAAAGTGTGGGGAAAGGTAAGTCATCGGGTTCATTTTGAGCCACAGGATTTTGGAAATAAATAAAAGATCTAAGGTTATAATTCAACGCGATGGGGGAGGGATCGAATTGTATTAACATATCACGTTGATTTTTAATCGTTGGATCAAATGGATAGATGGGATCGGAGGGCTGACATTAATCTCGATGATATGAAGGGATTTGGCTAAACATTACATAGAAAATCGACTTTTTTAATGAAAAAACGATTGGGAGGGGTTTTCAACGAGGATTTAACCGAGGTTAGGACTGACAGTTAGGGGAATAAGGGTATGCATTGTGGATTTTAACTCAAATTAAGGTTTTAACCTTAAGTTAGGGAGTCGGACAAGGGGAAAATATAAAAGGAAATGGGTTTTATTTCTTTTGAAGTTTAGTTTAAATGAATCTTCAGGAAATTTTTATTTTCAACATATATAAACATGTTTAAAGGTTTTTTCATATATTTTTTATTATATAGTAAATCAAACCAAGGTGATTTAATTACCATAGGGGCGGGACTCTATATAAAGATATATTTTAACCAAAGGGGGTTATAATGTGGGTTTTTATTAAACATGTGGGAATTATAAACTTCGGCTAAAATTATAATAAGTGGGTTTTTGGGTTTATTATATAAAAAGGAGTTATATATAATACGAAAAGGTTATTTTTTATAGGGAATTAATACATAAGTTAAGGTTAATATGAAAATAGGACAAGGTATACTCAAAAATACATAAACATAACAAGGAAAGTGAATTTCAAAGGATAATTTGCATTGATCTTATCACTTAACTTATGATATAATGTTATTTTGAGGGCATTAGGATTATTCAGGGGAATGAATGCATGAATGGTAAATGATGTGATTTATGGGGATTAATATAGACATTTTACATTTTCAACTGATCAATCATAGAGCCTTGGGTCCGGTCTTAGCAAAAGTCAAGGAAATGCCTCGAGCCTTTCTGACTGATAGTTTAGAATGTTTCATGACTATGGGAAGAGGAAGTTAGTTATTTTGCAGCCCATGATGAATGACATTTACACTGATATTTTTCACCTTCTTCTACCTACCCAGCTTACCATGCTAACATTTTTTCTTCCTTTGTAGTAAGGTGCATTTAAGCTATCAACTTTCACAGCATTTATTCTTTCTAAAAGAAAGTAAAACTATCTAATTCTACACTTATTTCATCCATGAATCCAGATTAAACTGTTGGACTCACTTTATTTCTCTACCTAACTACTGAATTGTCATGATTAAATTGTATGACAACTCATTATTCTCTATCTATAACAAGTGAAATTGAAACAATGACAAGTTAAGATTAAACTGTTTAACTCATCATGGACTATGGCATTTATTAACACTCTACCATAGCCAAAAAGTAAAAAGTAGTGGCATTTATGCTTGCACACTTTCATTTTTATTCATTTTTCTTTTGGGGTCTTTTATTTTTTCTAAGTCCTTTGATTATTTTTTTAGGACTTTTTACCCTCTTTTTTATTTTTATTTATTTTATTTTTTTACAAAATATGTGAATACAACTTGTAGAAGACAATGTATAGATTTACAAGATTATCAACAGTCAAGTCAAAATTATGACCCCTATATTATAGGTTGCTAACAATATGCATAGACATCATTACAAATCAAATGACAACAAGAAACTAATAACAATCTCTTACTTATTACAACAAGTATATGATCCAATGCAAAGAACAAAATCACAACATTTTTTTATCTATCACAAGTAAATGCTCCAATGCAAAGAACAAAATCACAACATTCATTAAAGTAAATTATTTATCTATCACAACATTTCCTACAAAATCTATCAACCCATACATTACAGTGCATCACTCTCATGATTGTTAATTGTTTTCATTGCATTAAAATTAAAACTTACCTTAAGAATAATCAATGCAATTAATCTAAAGCCTAGAGCATCTTCAACACAATATAATCATCCCATACATTGGAGTGTATCATTTTAATAATTACTACTTGTTCTATTTGCATTAAAGTTAAGCTGACTCCAAGAATATTCAATGGGATTAATCTAACGCAAATCTTAAAATTTAAATATATAACATTGATGAAGAATTAAATTCTCTCACGCATTCTTAGCTATTTTTTTTTTATGGCCAATGTAAATATATTTTCCACAATCGAATCAAATATTAAATTTCCCCTTTGTTTTAGAGTTATATTTAGGTTTTTTCCATACACACGAATATCAAAAATATTAGAACTATGATTATCCTTGTTGGACATGTTTGGGCTTGATCCAGGCTCCGAGTTAGCTGCGCACCAACAAAACCCTCTATTACCAATCTTTTTTGCAACGACCTACTATGAAAATCATAGTCTCACTCGAGGAAATATTGGGGGATATCAGAACCAATTTTTTGCATCTAGAGGGACATGGGAGTGCAGATATACTACTAAACTTATTCCTTATGCTTATTCGAAACTGCATGGATGCATCTATCTACTTTAACAGTTTCTACTTCATTCATTAATAAATATGTGTGTGCACTACACCTTTATGATTAAAACACAACATAAAGTATATAAATAACTTCACAATGTAGATATTAATGGATAAACATAGATTTTCCTTCAAAACTCTTCTTTATTATGATAAGTTTCTTTATTACATTCTCTTCTTCGACCTGTGCACATAGCTGCAAGTGGCTTCCGCACAAATTTTCATACTCTTTAAGGCCTTCATGCACACAAATATGAAGCCTTCCTAAGACCCAAAACAGACTAACACAGATAGATCAAGTGCTTTTTCTCATCAACTATTACATGGATTACTACTTCGATACAACATTAGATTTTTTTATATAGCATTTACATAATCAAAACCATGGTCCACATACCATGGGTGGACAAAATAGTAGACTAAAACCCTTTTCTCGTTACAAAATGAGGGGCTTTGACCCACCCCGAAGCCCCTAGAAACTGCATGATAGAACTAACTATGTGGTTCTATGCACTCCAATACTTAATTTGCGGAGTCTTTTGATAATAAATGGATTAAAGTTGGTCATGCTCAACATACCCCCAACACTCACATGTGACTGATCCTAAGTCACACAGCTAGTGCACCCTGAACCTTATCTGTAATGTTGGTATAGGCGGCATTGTATTGTTGAATCATCTCTTTAAACTTCTTCTCTTCTTGGCACACCTCCTCCAAAAAATTTTATTTCATCGGTCCGACTGTCTTCTAGAGCACATCCTTCTACCTCTCCTGCGGCTCCTTGAGATTTCCATCCACTGTCTGTGAGATTTTGAGGGGCCTCTTCCTGTCAAGGTTGACTCCTTGCCATTATCAGCTACTCCTTCCTCTGAATATATTCAATTTGGCTATGAATATGCTTGCCTTTTGTTATCCTTGTGAGCCTCAGTGAGACTGCTAGGGTCCTCTTAGTTTCCCAGATTTCATCCAATTGCTTATGCTTTACCTCCATTTCTTCCTCGATCCTTGGAATGTTTGGATCCTCCTACAGCTAGGTCCAAATCTCGAGTGTATCATCCAGAAATTTTCCACACTTCACCACTGAGTCATTGATACCTTTCAATGGTATTTCTAGGTCTTATTCCCTATTTTATCTAACTTCTAGTTGTGTGGCTAGTTGCATTCTCATTTAAAGCTCGGAAATCTGGACCTAACATTCAAAATTCATATTTTTAGTGTTTTCCTTTGATTACTTGATTGCGAGAGTGAGATTTGAAACCTTTGTAGTTAGTGGCTCCTTTATGCAGACCTGAACATCTCGGACTTCACTGTAAGTATTAGTTATAGCTTCTTCCAACTGCTACTTCTATTGGCGTATCTCATCTCCTTCCTTTAGCACCTAATCAGGTTGTTCGATCACCATATTTCTTTCCTATTGTACTTGTATGTTGGACTTCAACATACGTTTTTCTCGCCATTTCAACTCGTATAGGATCCCTTGGTAAAATTCGTGAAATGTTGGAGTGGGGAGCGTAGTGAGGTTCATACTAATGTTGTCCCATCCTTTGGCATGCTCTCTGTCTTCTGCATCTTCAAAATGCAGTGCTCCTTTAGGTACCTAAAAAATTCTCAAACCTAATTGTGTTTCTAATCGGTGCTCTAGTTGCACCAGTTGACTTGCCTGCATGACTTGGATAGTTGGTTGCTTCTGTGGTCTCACTTTCTAGGCCAATACCTTGAGTTATTGCATTTCTTCTTGCACTTATGTCAATATAGACTTGTATTGATCCTTGATTCTACTCCAAGTTTCTTCAGTGATCCGTTGCTTTTTTTCCCCAATTTCATCAAATTCCCCTTCAGTGAGGAACAGTGGCTATGTGCGCTTGGATCGATCAGCCTTATGCTTCTTCTGTGCACTTGGTGTATATGTTATAGGTACTATCTTATTTATGATAAATGCGGAAGTGGCGAGCAATGTATTTCTAGGAGGGTCCTTGCCACCCTGATCTAGCTATGTGCCTTCAGCCCCTTACCCATCCTTCTATGTTTCTTACTCTGTGCCTTTTTTGTTTTTCTGTCCTTACCACTAGTTCCTGCGTGTTGCATGGTGTATTTCTCTGCATTAGTGCCTCAAACGGGTGGAGTCATACATTGTTTTGACCATGTCTTTAGGACGTATAAGAGGTCAATTTATGTGACCAAATATGCAAAATGATGCCATGTCCCTCACAAATCCTTCTGTGCCTTGATGTAGATTCTTTGGAAATCGGCCTTAAACTTCGTGATATTATAATACTCTTCAAACAAGATAGGTAACATCCTAGGACAAAAATTCACCTCTGTACGCAAATCCATCACCATCCAAATCCAGAAAGTATTATTATCCATAGCGTTCATCAGTTCCTTGGTAAACCAAAGCAAGGCATACCGTGCAGCTTCACAAACATCTGGTTTCACGATAGATAACTGTGACTCTGCTGGCTCCTTCCATGCCATCAACACAATAATCAATAGCAACCATGCGTAATGGAAGGTTTTCTCTTCCTCTTGTGCTTTGTGGCAGTTCTCCAAAAATTCTTTACATAAGTAGTTGTCCCTGTTAAACAGGACACCCTTACTGCACTGCATCGCCAATAACACCATGGTTGTTGGGAATTCATTCGCCCTACACTTGCGCATAATTTTTCCCACAAGAATATATGCGGTGAAGCACACTGCTTGGTAATTTATAAAACTGATGGCATGTCCCCTTGACTTCTTGACCAGGTCATACTTCTTCTTCATCTCATCAGTGAATTTCTTATCCTGACTATTACCCACGAACTCCTCGGCTGAGTCCTTGCCTAGGTATGGAAGCATGGTTATTCTTCTGATCAAAATCTCATCTATTGGGATCCTCTCTCCTAGCTAGAGGTATCCATCATGTACTAAAGCCAAAATTTGTCGAACACATATCGTGTTAATAGCAGTTCGACCGGAGTCTGGGACATTCAACATATTCAAAAATCCTGCTTGCTACAGAATTTTTGCCCACAAGTGTGGCTCCAGCCTGATGACTTTAGTCTTTGCATAATAAAATTGGGATAGGTATCATCTAGGCTCAAATTACAGGTACTTACTTCTATCATTAAAATCTTAATCCTCTATATTCTGTTGTGTCACTTTTGCTAATGGGTCTCCTCCAAAAGGTGCATCTTCGGGTAGCAACAGAGTGGATACACCATACTTCACACTATCAGGGTCTTTCACTTGTTTAACACTCGGCTTCGTTGGTGGTACATATGGTGGTAGCATAGAGATAGCTTGTACATCCATGTCCTCCATCTCTTCTACTATCTTTGTTTCTAGGATGTCGATTTGTTCCTCACTCTCCTGAATTTCCATTGGTTTCTTATGTTTCTTATCTTGTTGTTGCTTGGTGTGTTTCTCCTTTGTGATTTCTTTCCTCGGGTATTTTCTAACCCCATGGGATGCATTTGGTCTCTTGACCTAATTTTTCTTCGGCTATGATTCTTCTATAGTTTTTTTCTTGCTCAGAAACTGCGGACCTGTTACGGTTTGTGGTGTAGTTGTCATGATTCCTATTAATCCCTTCTTGATAAATTGTCTGGAAGTTTCTTGAAAATCCCTCTCAGACATACAACCAATTTCTCTGTTCTCGCCTAAGCACAAATTCACAATTTGAATTCTCAGGAAGAAAAGTGTCAAAATGTGGAGTGGGACCTTTATTTTATAATGAATTTGAATTTCAAATCCCATGAATGTATTATATTTGGTTCATTTAATGTAGATATGGTGGAAGATTCATCCAGTTGTGCCTAATAAATGTGTCCCCTCTTGTTCGTTTTAACAGAAACTTTCCTTTCCATGTCAAATTTTTTCTTCCAAAGGTCATATTTCCAAAAAACTTCGATGAACCTTCCCTTGTTTCGTAGAAATTCATCCCTATTCATAGCTCTTGTTGGACTTCGACACACTCTTGACTATCGTGAAACATTCCTCCTCCAGCAAAATTCATTTGGACTTTTCCACACTCATGATTGTTGCGCAGTAACCTTCCTTTAGCGAAGCGTCTTTCTACAGGGTAGTTTATAGGTTAGTTCCCACTTTCAACTATAGGTGACACTAAGGCTTTCCCCTGTCATTTTTCAGTGAGAAGTTCTAGGGATATATTTGTCCCTGTATATCTTCAATCAGCTACCATTCACTCATCCTAGCATCAACTGACCATCTAACTTTGTGAGCTGAATTGTGCCTCCATTAGAGACGTGCCTAATGATATATGGTCTTGACCAATGTGTTTTGAAATTTCCATGGAACTTCATGAAATTTCAATCATAAAATAGTAAAAGGTATCCTTCCTTGTATTTCTTATGCTTGTGCCTATCATGGCAAGCTTTGTCCCTTGAATTATGTACTTGCTGATGAAATCTTGTGATAAAATTGTCCTCCAAAGCAAGCAATCACTCCACCTTTCTTCCATTGTATCACAGTCGTCCATTTCTATGAATATTGTGATTCTTAAACTTGGCACAATGTACTCCATAGGCATGACTACTTCTTTTCCACATACCAACCTAAAAGGTGTTAGTCCTATCAGTTTCTTGCATGTGGTCCTATAGGCCCATAACACTGTTGGAATCCTTAACTCTCATTCATTTATGTTAAAGTTGCACACTTTTGTGAGTTCATTCTCCATAATCCTATTTAAAGCTTCAAATTTCCCATTCAACTAAGGATGATACGGTGTAATCTTCTGATGGTACACTTCAAATTCTTCAGTCACCGCCTCAATAGTCCGATGCAAGAAATGTGAACCACTATCACTCATCAATATATTTGGACACCCAAATCTGGAGAAAATATACTCAAATATGAAATTCGCACTGGTATAAGTGTTGCAATCCTTCACTGTCTATGCTTCATCCCATCTCATTGAATATTCAGTTGCAGTGATTATACACCATGCACCAATATTCTTTTCTAGTGGATTAATAGGTCCAAAAAATTCAATCGCCCATTTATCAAATTCCTACAACGTTAATTTCATATTAAATGGAATTTCATCTCTCTTAGATGACCTTCATGTTCATTGACATGCATCAAAAGTTGTACAAAACTCCTTCGCATCCTTATGCACTATGGGCCATCACAACCCAACTCTCAATATTTTCTACATAGTGGCCTTTCTTGCATAGCATCCTCCTGCAAATCCTCCATGAGATTCTCTCAAAATAATTTGTCTTTCATTCTCAAATATGTATCAGCACAATATTTCATCTGGTCCCATCTTGTACAAATGTCCTTCACTCAATGAAAAATCAGCTTCCTTAACTACGAGCTCCTACGTTTTTTGCATAATTTACTATATGGGTGCCATCCTTATGGTAAAAAACTGAATAATATCCGTGAAGTGATCATCTGTAACCTTTATTATGAATAAATATGCATCTGGAAGTTTAACCTCACTACTTGTGGGCTCTTCTATTGTGTCTATTCTTGATAAATGATTAGGCCTGAAGTTCAATCTTCCGAGTTTGAATATAACTTCGAATTCATACTACTAAAACAACTACAACCATCAAGGGATCATTCCTCCTAAAATAGTAATATTCACCAAATACTTCAGCGCATAGTGATCAGTGAACATATTGAAGTGTGCTCCCAACAAATAATGCCTAAAATTTTGTAATGCATAGACCATAGCCAACCCTTCTCTTTTTGTCATGGAATATTTCTTCTCTGCCTTGGAAATTTTTCTACTTGCAAAAGATATGGAGTGTTAAATTTATCCTTCTCCTGGCTATGCCAATATTGTACCCAATTATATGCAAGAGGCATCAACATGTACATGAAATTCCTAATTCGGGTCTAGGAAAACTAGGATAGGTGTAGTTACCTTCTTCTCCTTCAGTATGTCGAGGCTCTTTTGGAATTATTCTTCCCAGTGAAAAGTAATATATTTCTTCAAGAACTTCTCCATTTACATAGCTATTTTTGCATGTTCCTTTATAAAATTTATGTAGTAACCATTATGTCCAAGTGTCGTGTGTAGTTGCTTCATTGTCTTTCGTGGTTCTAGGTTCACAATAGTAGCAATATTCAAAATATCTATCATCAATCCTTGCTTACAAAAAAAAAACCTAATCCATGTGGATATTGGTAGCCACCCATCTATTCCACTTGGGGCCCCACCATTGTTTCTTTCAAAATTTCAGTTTCCTTAACTATAACATAGTTTACTATTTTTAGCAGTTTTTTGGATCCTCAACTTTCGAAGTTGTTTTGAGGCCATAAACAACAATTTTTGGGAAAATCGAGAGCAACATGACTCACTCAAAATTATATTCCTTAGATAGATATTTCTAATGAGGTATTTTACGAGTCAAATGGAGATGATATGCCAAATTTGTGTCCTAGGGAAGTTGATGTACCAATTTACCCAAACGGGGCCCATAGTTTTAGCGCTTCATCTCCTAGGGTTAGGTTTTTGGATGTTTAGGGTTTTCAAATGTTTCTAAATAATAAATAGGCCTTAGAGCCTCATTGTAACTTAGCTCAAAGGCCTGTAGCCGCCACATCTCTTCTAAGAGATAAGCTACCAGCGCCCTAGCTAGTTTGTTTCCATTCTATCTGTAAGCATATTTTAGTTATGTGATATTAATGAAATGAAGTCTTATTTCTACTACATATCTATGTTTATGTATATTTATTTATTTTATGGTGTTCCTTCATAATTCTGGATCAGTGGTATCATATTGGTCCACTCTTTCTCGATCCTTCAGTGCATGTCCCCAACGAGGTCGGGGTATAGGGAGATAGGGCTCGATCTGGTTGAACCTTTAAAAGATCAGCCTCGCAAACCCCTACGGTTTCCCATGGGGTCAGAAAAGAAAAATGAGAGATATTATCAAAATATTGTTCGAAGAGGCCCTCGAGAAACATAGGAATGCGATGATGAATAACTTTTCCCAGATCCTTCAACGACTTCCTACCAGTGGCGTATCTGCATCAGGCAACCACTCTATAGGCGCAACTCCTTTTAAGGTACAAATAAACTTTGAAATTCCCATATTTGAGGGCCAAATCGATGCAGACATCATAGATATATGGTTGAATGATCTATTAGAATGGTATTTCTCGGTTCATGACTTTTATAACCGGGAAAAGATTACTTTTGCACTCCTAAAAGCCAACCCCCATGCCAAGGACTAGTGGGAAACCTACTGTGATAAAAATAATGAGAGGGAACTGATGTAGGAGCATGAGGCTTAGAGACAAAAGGCTTCATTAATTATTTCAAAAATCCAAAAAAATTTACAAGCAAAGGTGTTAGTACCTTTAGCAGTCAGTTTATAGTTGTACTAGATAAGGTTGAACTAGTATTTAGGAAGATAGAGCAATTTAGATTAGATTCAGCATATTTATCTTTCAGTTGATAGATTTAGGGAAGATATTATGTAATTAGTATTTTATCTAAATTTTGAGAATTCAATCCTCAAGAAGAGGTCGATTGTTATGTAAAACCTATAAATTGTAACCTCTAATAAGGAAGAAATCGAATTGGGCCGTAGAAGATTTGATTGAGAGGGTTTTGCCTCTATTTTAATAAAATTGCTAAATTTTTTTATCTGTTGTATGCTTGGAAAATTCCCGGAGGGTTTCATCCCTTCGAATTCATTGGATTTATATATATATTTTTTGTGTAGAAATTGAGAGCGATTAGTTTTTGTGTGAAGGAGGATTTGAATATATATTAACTTCTACATGAAATATTCAAAGGAAATCGAGGGAATTCTGGTTCTTTGTTTGAGATTGAATAGTCAACAAATGATCTATGTTGATCAGAGTTATGCAGTGGAAAAGGAGGGTTCCAAGAGAAATTGAAGTTAAAAAAAATAAATAGCGAAAATATGTCTTCAAACGCGATTTAAACAAAATACTGTAGACAAGCGGTTTTGGAAAAAACCGGTCACTGTGTTCGCATAGCTTTTGGCATGCGAGCGGTTTTATTCAATTTGAATGTGATCAAATAAGATTGTGACATGTCACGGGTGCGAAACCTCCAGTTACGCGTGAATTTTGAGTGATAAAGTATGGGGGCTGTTGGAATGCAATAGTCGTCCAATCATTTGATCAAAGCATCCAATGATGTTCGTGTTAATAGTTACACAAAGTTTTAAAAAGGTATGGAACCGAAAGTATTCAACATAGTTTTATTAAGGGTTTGGAGCCTGGAATCATTTCCAAAAATTTAATTTCCAAATATTTTTAACATTTCCGAAGGTTTTTAATATTATTTCAATAGAGCTTTATTAAGAGTTTAAAGTTTGGAAATACACTGCTGAGAAGGGTTTAAACATTTTTTTAAAAGTAAATTATACATTCCGAAGGTTTTTAAAACGTTGGTTTAAATTGTATTATTATGTTTCCGAATGTATAAAGGGACTTTTGCTTCCACATATCATTTTTATTTAGTTTTACCAAACAAACTTAATAAATTTTGATGATCGAGAATGGAAAGAAAGACCAGGAACTAATTCCTCTTGAATTAGAAAACATTTTAACTAAGTTTGAGCAGCTCTCCTTAATGCCTGCACCCACACTACCATCATTTTCGGTATCATATCAGTCTTTAGAGAATTTTTCAGACACTAAAAAATCTTCCAAAAGTCAGAAAAAGAAATCCAACATGGCTGTCAGAATTGGTAGAGGTGGAGCTGGTAGAAGAAGAGGTAGACCAGTTGCAAATGCTGAAGTACTAGAGACTATGTAGCAGATTCAATCCAGATTGGAAGCAATGGAAGCAGGACAACAGAGAGATCCTGAAGATGTCAGTGAACCTGAAGCTGAAGAAGAAGAAGAAGGAAATGTTGAGCTTACTCCTGAGATGAGATTATTTAAATCAGTTTTAGGATCTACATCTAAACCTAAACTTGAAGTATCAACTTTTTTAGGAGGATTGAATCCAGAAGGGTTGATAGACTGGAACAATGAAATCAATAAGTGCTTTGATTATGAAGAGATGAGTGAAGAAAAGAGAGTTAAGTTTGATGTCACAAGGATGAAAGGACATGCAACACTTTGGTGGGATGGAGTGCAAGAAGAAAGAAGGAGAGTTGGTAAGCAACCAATCAAGAATTGGAACAAAATGGTGGCAAAGTTGAGAGGTAAGTTTTTTCCCAGTGATTATCAGCTTTCATTATTTAAACAAATGCATAATCTTAGACAGAGATTAATGACAGTAAAATAATACACAGAAGAATTTTACAAAGTCAGCATAAGATCAGGACAAATTCAAGATACACCAGAGAAGATTGCCAGGTACATAAATGGTCTCAGTATGGAGATTCAAGATTTGATAAGTATATTGTCTCCTAAAACAGTAGAAGAAGCTTACCAAATGGCCTTAAAAGCCGAAGAAAAACTCATAAGAAAGCAATCTGCCAAATGAAGAGGTACTTTCTGAGGAAGAGGAAGTCAAGGTGGTAGATGAAGATCTACAGCACCAAGAGATGGAGCTAGCAGTAGCTCACCTCAGTATGCACCCACAGAAGGTGATAGAAGTGGCAGAAGGAATCCTTACAAAGGAAGAGGAGGCATAAACAGAGGAAGAGAAGTCAAATGTTACAGATGTAACAAATTAGGACATAGAGCCTATGAATGTCCAAAGAATGTGGGGACAAATCAGAGAAATGAAATTGTTGCTCAGACTGAAGAAGAAGCAACAAAGTTGCTTGTAACAGAGAAAGGAATTGTGCCAGAGAAAGGAGAATCTTTGGTGGTTAACAAGGTTTTGTTAAAACAAAAAAAGGAAGTTGCTGAACCAACATAGAGAAAGACTTTATTCAGAAGAGTGTGCAAAGTTCAAGGGAAATGCTGTCAATTGGTAATTTATAGTGGCAGTACATATAATTTGGTCTCTACAAAGGTGATAAAGAAGTTGAAATTGAAGAAAAGGGAACATCCAACACCCTACAAGGTGTCATGGCTTCAAAAGGGACATCAACTGACAGTAAAAAAACAATGTGAAATAGAATTGCAAATGGGCAGTTACAAAGATAAAATCATGAGTGATTTGATGCCTATCGATGTGTGTCACATATTGCTAGGTAGACCTTGGCTGTATGATAGAGCAGCAGTACATGATGGAAAGAGAAACACTTACAAGTTTTTCAAAGATGGTATGAATCAAACATTGTTACCTATGGAAGAAGAAGATGCATCAAGTATAAAGTCTGATCCAAAGGCTTTATTGTTGAGTGGAAAAGAATACTTGCAGCAGATTGAAGATGATGAGGTAAATTTTGCTTTAGTTTGCAAACCTAAGGTAGTATTTACTTCTACTAAAATTTCTGATTTTCCAATTGAAATTCAAGAAATGTTGGAGAGATATTGTGATATTATTGTGGATGATTTTCCTGATGAATTACCACCTGTAAGAAGAATCAGCCATCATATAGATTTGATTCTAGGATCAAATTTTCCAAACAAAGTAGCTTACAGAATGACTCCTACAAAAAATGAAGAAATTAGAAAGCAAGTGCAGGAATTGGTTGACAAAGGTTTGATTAGAGAAATTTTGAGTCCTTGTGCAGTACCTATAGTATTAAGTCCGAAGAAAGATGGAGGTTGGAGAATGTGCACTGATTCAAGAGAAATTAACAAGATAACAATCAGGTATATATTTCCTTTAACTAGAATTGAAGATTTTATGGATTTTTTGAGTGGAGCAAGATATTTTTCAAAACTAGATTTGAAAAGTGGGTATCATCAAATTAGGATAACGGAAGGAGATGAATGGAAAACATCCTTTAAAACAAATGAGGGATTGTATGAATGGATGGTAATGCCTTTTGGTTTATCAAATTCGCCCACTACATTTATGAGGCTTATGAATGAAGTATTGAAGGAATTTATTGGTAAATTTGCAATAGTATATTTGGATGATATGTTAATTTACAGAAAAACAAAGGAAGAACACCTAAGACATCTTAATTATGTCTTAAGGAAGTTACATCAAGAGAAGTTACTGGTAAATTTAAATAAATGTTAATTCATGAAAGAAGAATTGGTATATCTAGGTTTTGTTGTTTCTGCTAAAGGATTAAAAATGGATCCAAAGAAGATAAAGGAAATTGTGGAGTGGCCTTCACCTAAAACTGTTTTTGAGATAAGAATTTTTCACGGTCTTACTAGTTTTTATATAAAATTCATAAGGAATTTTAGTAAGATAAATGCACCTATCATTGAAACCATAAAGAAGGACAAACAACCATTCAAGTGGACTGCTGAAGCTGAAAAGAATTTTCAGTTCTTGAAGCAAAAGATAACTAAGAAACTTGTCTTATTTTTGCCTGATTTTAATAAACCATTTCAAGTGAAATGTGATGCCAATGGGGAAGCTATTGGAGCTATATTAAGTCAAGAAGATAGGCCTGTAGCATATTTTAGTGAGGATCAGAATGAGACAAGGAGGAAGGACTCTTCTTATGACAAGGAATTTTATGCAAATGTACAGTCATTAAATAAGTGGAGACATTATTTAATGTCTAAAGAATTTGTTCTATATTCAGATAATCATGCTTTACAGTATATTATGAAAAAACCTAATTTGAATCAAAAACATGAAAAATGGGTTGAATATCTTCAAAGTTTTAACTTCGTATTAAAGCATATAAGTGGTGAAGCAAGCAAGGTAGCTGATGCCTTGAGTAGAAAAAGAATCCTTGTTCAAGAAAGTCAAATTCAAGTGTTAGGTTTTGATTTTCTTAATGAACTCTATAAGAAAGATTCAGATTTCAAAGAAGCATTTGAAGCATGTTGTAATCCTATTTTGATAGACAGAAGTCACTGGTTATATTATTTCTTGCAAGAGGGTTTATTGTTCAAAAGAAATCAGTTGTGCATACCAAATTGTTCCATGAGAGAAAATTTAATCAGGGAAAAACATAGTGGTGGACTTGCTGCACATTTTGGTGTTGATAAGACTTATGAGAAAATAAGTCATTTTTATTTTTCGCAAAAGAGGAGATCTGAAGTGGAAAAGTAAGTGAAGAATTGTAAAATTTGTCAATATGCAAAAGGGAAAATTCAAAATGTGGGTTTGTACATTCCATTACCTATTCCAGACAGACCTCGGGATATGGTAATTATGGATTTTGTTTTAGGATTACCTAGGACACAAAGAGGAAATGATACAATTTATGTTGTAGTTGACAGATTTTCAAAAATGGCATATTTTATTCCATGTTATAAAACCAATGATGCTACTCATGTTGCCAATTTGTTTTTCAAGGAAATTGTCAGATTACATGGGTTACCTAAAATTATTGTCTCTAATAGAGACACCATATTTGTTGGTCATTTTTGGAGGACATTGTGGAAGAAACTTGGTACTAAACTAAGTTTTATCTCATCTTATCACCCTCAGACTAATGGGCAGATTGAAGTAGTGAATAGGAGTTTGGGTAATATTTTGAGAATTCTTCTAGGAGAACATCCTAAATAGTGGGATCATATGTTACCACATGCATAATATGCATATAATGACTCACCTAACAGAAGTACAGGACAGAGTCCATTCCATATAGTTTATGGAATGCACCCCAGAGGAGTATCTAAATTGAGGAACTTGGGAAAAGCATAAATGAGAAGTGTTGAAGGAGAGGAGTTTGCTTCAGAAATTCAAGCAATACATGAACAGGTAAAGTAGCAACTACAAGACAACAACATCAAGTACAAAACAGAGCATATTTGAGAAAAAAAGAAGTTAATTTTGAAGTTGGTGATTTTGTTTCGACACACTTAAGAAAATAAATATTTCCAAAGAGGGAGTATAACAAGTTAAAATTCAAAAAGATTGGACCATGCAAGATATTGAGAAATTTTTCTGCAAATACCGATGAAATTGAATTACCATCTGATATTGGAATATCTCCAATATTCAATGTTGCTGATTTGTACAGATAGAAGATGATGGCACAGATGACAGACCAGAAGACAGAGAATATTGGGCCGTGAATACGACCACTTTTTAACACTTATTTCATCCATTTTCACTCTTCTTTGTCATGTCATTTATTATAATTTATCATATAAATCCATGTTATAATGATTTATGCTTTTATAGATTAATATTATTTATTCTCCTTTATTTTTAATAAATTGATGATTATTATGCATAATTTTCTCAATGATGGTTTATTAATATCACTCACCATTTTAGCCTCCAAGATATTTGCCAGAGTGCAGATTTGATTTCCAAATCATCATGAAATATTCCAACTCAGAAAATCGCTGGAATAAGAAGTGATAGTTTTTCAGTTGAGATTTTGAGCAAATGAAGAAGAATCTGGAAAATCTGGAACATGGGTTTTGTCCAGAATGGGCCCAATTAACTATTCTAAAGAATGGTTTGCCCAAATTCGGCCTGTATTGAGAGAAACGCAGGGTTCTTTGAGCATTATTTTCTCATATTTGTTGTTGCGGCCGTCCTCCAAATCTCAGCTGCAAAGCCAAATTCGCCTTGCTCTTGTTGAAAGATTGTTGGAAATATATTTTCTGGTTGTTCAAGTTGTTGGGAACAATCCAATATTGTTCTGAGAGATCATATTTACTATTTAATATCTCCTCTTTTGATTATAAAAGGAGAACATGTATTGTGTATTGGAGAAGAATGGATGATTATTGAATTCCCTTTATAACACTGTAATTCCTTGACTCTTGTGAGAAAAGAGAAATTGATGTAAAAGCTATTCATGTTTTATTAATACAAAGAGGCATTCTCATTCCATTTCTCAAGCTCTGCAGTAGCCCAGCGACACTTTCACTGGCAGTTGAGGGCTCGGCCCTGGTGGAGCGATCTGTTGTTTCTATTTCTATTCTTTTATTTCTGTTGTGTGATAATTGCATTTCTGTTGGACTGAATTCAGATTTGATGTATACGTTAATGAATTGCACTGCTATTCTATCTTAGCAAGGATTTTATTTACTATTTTATTCATCTTGCTATCTTTTATAAAGCGTTGTTGTTCCATTAATTTATCATTCATTCTAATGAACTGTTTCATAGTCTTGGCTGTCGATAGGATTGGAGTATTGAAATTAGTTGCCTGATTGTGTTAGAATTAGGATTGTTGTTCATATTCTCATTCCATTTCTAGTTCTTTCTTATTTCTGATTCATAGCTTTACTTTAGCAGATAATTTGGTTACATTTGTTGTGTATGCGTAGGAGTTACAAGATTGTTGTTCCTTTTTAGCCTTTGCAGTTCCTTTCATTTATGTTTATCAGCAAGTAGTTCGAGTTCGATTTCATTTCGATTGTTTTAAGATCAACAACTGTAGAGGACAGAGGTTATTTCTCCCAAGTCCCCAGATTGGTTATCTTGCATCGATTTCTAAGAGAAAGAGTTATTGCTACTATATCCATGATCGATGTTTTGCATTTTGATTTAATTCAAGTTTCAAAGAATTTCCATTTGTAATTAGATTCCTTTACAAGCATTTTTTTATTCTTGTATTTAGAATTCTGTACTACATCTTCACAGCATTACTCTTAGATAATCGCAGCCTCAGATAGAGTACACTCTTGAAATAAAAAGTCGCTCCCGGATTGATAATTAATGTGAGATAAATAGGTGTTAAAAAGATACCTTTTATACCTCAACATTTTGGCGCCGTTGCCGGGGAGAGTGTATGTCATTTAAAAGGAGTGATGCACATTTGACCTTTTTTCTTCTTGGGAAGAATTGGGTTTTAAAGACGGAAGGTAAGAACCTGCGCATCGAGAAAACAACATATTTGCTCACTGCCCGCTTCACAGCAGAATTGGGTAAATTTATTTCTTTAGGTAGAAATGAAGGCTTGTTCTTTTGAAAGAATAAAAAATCTAAGCAAGACAGAATTCCTCCCAAACCTGAAAAACCTAAGGGACAGGTGACCCTTGGGAGAAGGACCTTTATTGACAAAATTCTTAAGAAAACCGAATCTCAGCCATGAGTAGGACCTAGAAAAGTTATTTCTAGACAACCTACTACTTCCCTTTAGGCCACAGAGTCACCATCTGTAGAATTTGCTAAGGTACATAGCCAAATAGAAGAGACTGAGCAAGATTCCCAATAAATTGAGAATTCTTGCCCAACTTTTTTTTACAAGAAGGGAAGTTGGCCTCTCATACCCTACTATTTATCAACATGCATTTTTGGTATGTACATAATAGAGGCCTTATTTTGGAAATGGCTCCACTGGAAATACTCTTATATATAATCATATTCAATTTTCAAAAAAGAGTATATTAGTGGAGAAAATAAAATAAATAAGGAAATAAACACATTTTTTTTATTTTATTTTTGTAAAAAATAGTTGTTTCTTTGTTGCAACACGCTGTGGAAATTAACATTGATGATAAATATTCTAATTTATTTGTGTATGTAGATGAATTATATTTCAAATAAAAATTATACAAACACTCATATTCATTTTTATCATCAATATGGAAAAAATTGTTTGAATATCATTTTTTTGGCTTGCGGGCTTGATGAAATTCCTGAAAACAAAGTCGGGATAGTCATGTTTTGGAGGAAAAAAAGTGAATATTTTTAAAAATTGTTTCTATATTAAGTATCCCTTTATGTCTACTTTCTAACCCAATTTGAATCACTCAATTTGGACTTGAAACGAAAAATTTAGAACCAAAACATTGACAGGGTGTGTAGTAGGCAGCTCAACAACAGAGTTGGGACAGTCAGTTTTTGGAGCTCTAAATGATTATATTTTTAAAACCTATTTCTATGGTAGATTCATATATTAATATATATTACAACTCAATTTTAATCACTCAATTTCGATATCTTATGAGGAATATATAACCAAAATACTGACTGTCTATCATAAATCAGCACTCTTGAAACTCTGTTTTCTTGGCTATTCCCTAGCATATTTGACCCATCAATTATTTTTGTCTTCAAAACCTATTTCTATTGGATATAAATAAATGAATCTACTTCAATCTTCAATTTGAATCAGTTCAATCCGCTATCAAACGAAAAATTTATGCTTGAAATATCAATTGTTGGTCTGAGATGGAAAATCGAAAATGACTCTATTAGGCAAGTTGTTCTAAGAAAATTTAACATACCATTACATAGAAGTTTTAAAATCTGTTTCTATTGGAGATAAAAATTTGAGTTAGCTCTCATTTGGCTTTGGAATCACTCAAATCAGACAAAAAACAAAGAAATTATGATTAAAACACTGTTGGTTAGTATAGTCGACCACTACTCTCCCGCAGGTGGCAAATAAAATTTGTTTTATTTTTCCATGGATTTGTTCTACAGAGTAACTAATTGCTAGTTTTTTGCATAATTCTTGGATTAAGGGAGCCCATAAACCTCTCTTTCTCCATAATTTAATTTTTTATTGCAGGTAGACACTCGTTTTTTTGCAGGTCTTAGAAGAATAAAGAAGGTCAATTTATGGACGAATGATTCTTGAAAGAAATTTTAGTAAAATAAGGGCATTTCATCTAGTTCATTACTTAACATATTCATAACAAGAAGAAATGAAGAATTGGTTTCCATTTGAAGATTCATGTCACTGCTGCCAAACATTTTTCAAAAGATCATTTTTTTCCATTAATAGATTTGATATTCTCTTAGAAATAACATCATAGTTGTTGTAACTTAATAAAAGTGTTGTTTCTTTTCTGATTTCTTTTATGTTTTTGTGTTTCAGGTTTTAATCTCTTCAAATTATAATTTCTGCTCCAGTGGAAATTGAACAATAAGGATCCCACCATGCAAGTTTCAATTGCAGAAGGCAATTCTTTAGTAGCAGCAATTCTGTAAAAAATTACTTTTTCTTGAAACATGTACATAAACTTTCATTTCTAGTTGATTGGATTTGCTTGGAAATGGATTGCACATTAGGTTTGTTTTTTCCCCTATTTTTTTTCCTTTTTGCATTTTTATATGATCCAGGTGGATATTGGTGGTCACCCACCTATTCCACTTGGGGCTCCACCATTGTCTATTTCAGTTTTTCAGTTTCGTCACAGTTTACTATTTTTAGCAGTTTTTCAGTTTGTTTCTCATTCCAAATTTGTATTCCTCGGATATATCTTTCTAACGAGGTATGGTACGCATCAAACGGAGATCGTATGCCAAAGTTACGCCCCTGGGAAGTTGAAACATCAATTTACCCAAACGGGGCCCATAGTTTTGGCGCTTCATCTCCTAGGGTTAGGGTTTTGGCTGTTTAGGATTTCCCATTGTTTCTAAATGATAAATAGGCCCTCGAGCCTCATTGTAACTCAGTTCAGAGACCTGTAGCCGCCACATCTCTTCTCGGAGATAGCTACCAGCGCCCTAGCTAGTTTTATTTCCATTCTGTCTGTAAGCAAATTTCAGTTCTTTGATATTAATGAAATGAAGTGTTATTTCCGCTGCATCTTTGTATTTATGTTTATATGTTTATTCTGTTGCGTTCCTGCATAAATCCGGATCAGTGGTATCAGAGCGGTCTGCTTTTTCTCGATCCTTCTTTGCATGTCCCCAACGAGGTCGGGGTACAAGGAGCTAGGGCTTGATCTGGTGGAACCTTTGCAAGATCAGCCTCGCAAACCTCGACGGACGCCCATGGGGGACGAAAAGAAAGATGAGGGAGCAGGAGATCCTATCAAAATATTGCTCGAGGAGGCCCTCGAAAGACAAAGGAACGTGATGATGGATAACTTTGCTCAGATTCTTCAACGGCTACCCACCGGCGGCGCATCTGCATCCAGCAGCCACTCTGGAGGCACGACTCCTTTTAAGGTACAAGTAAATTTTGACATTCCCATATTTGAGGGTCAAATAGACGCAGATGCCGTAGATAGATGGTTGAATCTGTTAGAAGGATATTTCTCGGTTCATGACTTTTCAGACCGGGAGAAGATTATTTTTGCACTCCTCAAAGCTACCCCCCATGTTAAGAACTGGTGGGAAACCTATTGTGAGAACAAGGACCAGACAGAACCCTCTCAGTTCTCGGCCGTACCAACTTGGAATTCTTTCCGAGATGCCGTCAAGGAACAATACTATCCCGTGGGGAGCTATGAGGGCAAGTACATACAATGGACCACGCTGCGACGACAAAGGGATCAAGATATGCATGAGCTGACAAATCTGTTCCATACCCTGTGCACAAAGTTGGGTATCAAAGATTCAGAGAAACATCTGGTGCTAAAGTATCGCAGCTGTCTACACAGATACATTCAGGAGGAAATGGAGTTCCTCGACATCTCCTCGCTTGGTACGGCATACCGGTATGCTACCAAGATTGAGCAGAAATTCAAACAGAAGAAGCGAGACTTTGGATCTGCGAATCAAAAGCAAGGAAAAGGTGCTTCCAAATCGCAGAACAAAGGACAGAGCCAAGGCATGGCGACTAAAGACAACCCGTCAAAGCCACAAGAAAAGAACAACACCGTAAAGCCAAAGAAGGACACGGGAAAGTGGTGTGAGTTCCATAAGAGCTCCACTCACAACACAAGTGAGTGTCGGGCCAAGCAGTCGCTAGTGGCCGAGATGGGGGCTTCTGAGTCAGATGCATGCTCTGACTCCGAATCAGAACCTGAAAAGGGGAATGAAAAAGGGAAACAGATTATTGATGCGGAGCCCAACGCCACTGTTGCCACTACAAAGGTCCAGAAGGAGGAACCGGAAGATCCAGAGGAGGAGGAACGTCTCTTCCACTCCCAGATGTGGGTAAAGGGCTCCCCTGTGCAGTTCATTGTCGACAATGGGAGCCAAAAGAACCTCATTTCAGTAGACGTCGTGAAGCGTTTGGGCTTGCCGACCACAGCTCACCCACATCCATACACCATCGGGTGGCTTCACCAAGGACGAGATCTCCGCGTCAGCCAGCAGTGCCGCCTTCCCTATAGCATCAAGCCCTTCACGGATGAGGTATTATGTGACGTTGCTCCTATTGATGTTTATGATGTATTATTAGGACAACCATACTTGTGGAAGCGTCATGCTGTGTATGAGTCTTGGCCTCGTGCTGTTATTGTTACTTTGGGAAATAAGTTGTACAGGATACCAGAGGTACCACCTCCTGCCGCTATCTCTTTGGTTACTGCAAAACAATGCAGTAAGCTCATTTCCCAAACCAGGAAATTCGTTTTCCTGATGATCCGCCCCCAGGGAAAGAAGAAGACTGTGGCCACGACCTCCAGACAGGGCTCCTCTACACAACAACAACAAATGGATAAGGTTGTGGAGGAGTACGGGGACATATTCACCTCACCCACAGGGGTTCCTCTACACTGTCAGGTCAAGCACCCGATTGATCTGACCCCCGGTGCGCCGCTACCTAATGGACCGATCTATCGGCGCTCTGTTCTCGAGAATGATGAAATCAAGAGGTAGATTCAGGAGGTGTTGCAGAAAGGTCACATCAGACCAAGTTCATCGCCCTGTGGGAGCCCGATCGTGTTGGTACAGAAGAAGGATGGGACGTGGAGACTCTGTATTGACTATCGGGCGCTGAACAAGATCACTGTCCGGAATAGGTACCCAATCCCACGGATTGATGACCTTCTGGACCAACTCAAAGGTGAAAAATATTTCAACAAGATCGACCTGAAGTCTGGGTATCACCAGGTACCAATTGAACCCTCCGATGTGTGGAAGACTGCCTTCAAAGCCAAGGAAGGCCTTTTCGAATGGCTGGTCATGCCTTTCGGGTTGACGAATGCTCCCGCCACCTTCATGAGGATGATGGATGACATCTTGCGGCCATCCACCAACTCATTTGTAGTGGTGTACTTGGATGATATTCTGATCTTCAGCCAGACTTGGGAAGAGCACCTTCACCACATCCGACAAGTCCTCCAAACACTTCGGCAACACAAGTTGTGTGCCAATTTGGAGAAGTGCACTTTTGGCATGACCCAGGTTCAATATCTGGGATACATTATTGATGAAAGGGGGGTGCATGTGGATCCAGCCAAGATACAAGTCATTTGGGATTGGCCAGCCCCAACCACTATAACAGAGCTTCACAGCTTTCTGGGTCTTGCTAATTTCTATCGGAGGTTCGTGTTGGGATTCTCTCATATCACTTGGCCCTTGAGTCAAGTTACCAAGGGAGGAGCGAGAGAAAAAAAATTTTGGTCGGAACCTCAACAGAAGGCGTTCACAGAACTGAAAAACCGCCTCTGTTCTGCCCCAGTGCTCACTTTACCAGACTTGCAACAGCCATTTGAGATCGAGACAGATGCCTCTGACTATGCTATTGGGGCAGTTCTTACTCAACAGGGACATCCAGTGGCATTTCATAGTGAGACATTGTCTGACACAGTTTGCAAGTACCTCACATATGACAAAGAAATGTACTCCATTGTGCAAGCTTGTCGACAATGGAAGCATTACATTTTGGGGAAGGAAACAATCATCCATACAGACCACAGGCCCCTGCAGTTCATACAGACACAAGGGAAGTTGCAGAATGATCGCCATCAGAAGTGGTCTACATATCTACAACAGTTTCATTTGAACATCAAGTATAAGAAGGGTAGCACCAATCATGTTGCAGACTGCCTCAGCCGACCACCGATCGTGGCGCTCACCACTGTGCTCAACTCTTGTGGGCACGAGACTTCTGATTGGCTGCTTCTCTATGAGAGTGACCCAGAATTCGGCCAAATGTACAAGGCACTCTTGGGGGGTACGCAAGTTCCAAATTTTCACCTCCAAGATGCACTTTTATGTCACATGGGACACCTTTGTGTTCCTTCAAGTGAGCGTGCCAATATGATATGGGAAGCACACTACAGTCGAGTCGCTGGGCATTTCAGGGTCAAGAAAACAGTAGCAATCCTGCAGAAGTATTTCTATTGGCCGAACCTTCGAAAGGATGTCGAGAAGCACATCAGATCCTGCACTGCTTATGCCATTGCCAAACCGACGATCAAGAAGCAAGGCCTATATACTCCTCTACCTACCCCTAGTCGACCTTGGGAATCCATCTCCATGGATTACATGTCGGGCCTGCCTTCTACTAAGCAGGGAAATGACTGTGTTTTTGTGGTCGTCGACAGATTCTCGAAGATGGCCATTATGGCGCCCTGCAAGAAGAATATCACAGTAGAAGCCACTGCTAAACTCTTCTTTGAACGAGTGTGGGTGCACTTTGGGATCCCACAGTCTATCATATCAGATCGGGATAGCAGGTTCCTCAGCACATTTTGGTCCAGCCTCTGATCAATGTTGGATACCAAGCTCACCAAGTCCACAGCTTTCCATCCCCAAACAGATGGCCAGACAGAGGTCGTCAACAAAATGATTGTACACATTCTGCGCATGTACAATTCAAAGCATCCACGCACATGGGACGAGAGCCTCCCCTATGTACAACATAGTTATAATCGGTCTCTCCACAGTTCAATCGGCCATAGCCCCTTTCAGGTGGGCTTGGGATTCCAGCCACTATGTCCCATTGACGTAGCCATGCCATTTGCAACTGCTCAGGCCAATTCAGCTCATGTCCAGTCTGAAGTTGACAAAGCAAGTAGCTTCATCGAGCGCATTCAACACATCCGCCAACAGGTTCATGATATATTGGATAGAGCCAATGCCAAGTACAAGCAATGCCATGATCAACACCGGGTGCCACACAACTTCCAGGTGGGTGACAAAGTATGGCTACATTTGCAGAAGGAGCGCCTCACTGGACCCCACCGCAAGCTTCACCCACTCCGATACGGGCCGTACACCATCACCAAGGCTGTAGGGAACAATGCATTCGAGCTCAGTATTCCACCATTCCTTGGTCTGCACCCAGTCTTCAATGTGGATCGCCTTCGTCCTTACTTCCCACCTCTACTAGACACCTCGGACATTGCAGAACAACTCACACCAACTGAGTTAAATCCAGATTGCATGGAACAGGCCACCACAGATTGCATCATGGACATGCAAATCAAGAACACTCGCCAGCAGAAGATCCAACTATATCGGGTTGTCAAAGCTGGCCAACTCCTGCACCAAGGAAAGTGGTTCACCAGGGACCAAGTTCAGCAAAAATTTCCTCATCTCATGGACGAACTTAACGCAATGGGGACCATTGCTTCCTAAGGGGGGAGGAATGATCTAGGTGGATATTGGTGGCCACCCGCCTATTCCACTTGGGGCTCCACCATTGTCTATTTCATTTTTTCAGTTTCGGCACAGTTTACTATTTTTAGCAGTTTTTCGGGTCCTAAACTTCCGGAGCCGTTTTGAGGCCCTAAACGACGTTTTTTGGGAAAACGGAGAGCAACATGGGTCTATGGATTGATGTTTCTCATTCCAAATTTGTATTCCTCAGATAGATCTTTCTAACGAGGTATGGTACGCGTCAAACGGAGATCGTATTCCAAAGTTACGCCCCTCGGAAGTTGAAACACCAATTTACCCAAACGGGGCCCATAGTTTTGGCGCTTCATCTCCTAGGGTTAGGGTTTTGGCTGTTTAGGATTTCCCATTGTTTCTAAATGATAAATAGGCCCTCGAGCCTCATTGTAACTGAGTTCAGAGGCATGTATCCGCCACATCTCTTCTCATAGATAGCTACCAATGCCCTAGCTAGTTTTATTTCCATTCTGTCTATAAGCAAGTTTCAGTTCTTTGATATTAATGAAATGAAGTGTTATTTCCGCTGCATCTCTGTATTTATGTTTATATGTTTATTCTGTTGCATTCCTGCATAAATCCGGATCATTATAGCTATTTGTTGTTCTTCTTAAGGAATAGTTGTTGTTCCTCTTAAGGAACAGCCGCCATTCCTCTTAACAAGCAGTGCGTTTATGTGTTTATTTTTGTTGTTCCTTCCAAAAGGAACAACATTTTCGCTGATTAGTTTTGTTGTTCTTTTCAAAAATAACAAAATTTTTGTTGCATGTTTTTGCTGTTCCTTTCAAAAGGAACAGCACCGCTCGTTTTTTTTGTTCCTTTCAAAAGGAACAACAGTTTTGTTGTTCCCTTAAAAAGGAACAACACTGACTGTTCTTGTTGTTCCTTTCCAAAGGAACAACATTTTCGCAGATTGTTCTTGTTGTTCCTTTCCAAAGGAACAACATTTTCACAGATTGTTTTTGTTGTTCCTTTCCAAAGGAACAACACTTTTTGAGTGCATTTTTTTTTGTTTTTTAAAACAACATTTCTCGAACTTTTTTTGAATTTTTCATGACTTTTTGAAAGGAAAACATACAATTTATGGAAGGATACACAAATTAAAGTTTACTGTAATCAAAAAATCAAAAGAAATCGTCATTTTTAAGAAAGTTGTTTAGTAATGATAAGAAAAAGGAAAAAGGGACATAATCAATAACATGATCTTCTTGTCTTACTACCACTAAATTCATATGATCGATTATATTTATCATAAATTAGTAGAAATTCTTTCGGTAATAATCACATGCAAAGGAACGCGGTTGACGTGTTTCGAACCAACCAGTGTGGTTCATCATCAGGACTATGTCACCACACTGGTTCACATAGTCCTGATGATGAACCACACTGGTTGGTTTGAAATGTGTCAACCAAGTTCCTTTGCATGTGATTATTACCGAAAGAGTTTCTACTAATTTATATTATGGATCACAAAATCTTAGATTCCAAAAAAAATATATATTTATCATGTTGGTTCTTTCCTATATTTTATAACTTTCTTTGATTTTTACTTATGGAGTAGGAACAAGGGCATATTCTTTTCTATTGAGCTGTTCAGACTTCTTCCACCATCCCTACTCTTAAGGAGTGTTGAGCCATACTTTATGAATAAATAGGAAAGTGCTATATGAAAAGAAAAATATTTACATATTTCATTAATAATCTTATAATTTGATAGATGGAGGATAAGGGGTCTCATCAAGAGCTGACCTACCATGCTCATAAGGAAGCAAGTGAAGTGGCATTCCAATCATGGCCACCAAACCAGGGATATGGTCTAATGGACAATTGAAAAAATTAAGAAGTCCTTGGAACAGGAGGTCTCATCACGAGCCGGCCTACCCACTTTTCACTTCTTCCCAGTGAATGGCATTATGATTTATCTGGTCACTAAGCCAGCACAATGGCCTCCGTTATGACAATTAACAAGCATTTCCTTAGCATAAATAAAGGACAATGGTTCCAAGGGTGAGAGAGCAACTCTGTCAAGGTTATGGACACCTGTGGGGAACAGAGCTCTGCTGATGGTATTGGAGTCACATTTATACACATCAATAGTAATATTAAACCCTTTTTCCTATATCTCTATTTAAATATCAGATGAAAGTATGAATCCTTAACCTTTGATTTCAAACTTATTATACATGAAAATAATCATAAATCGATCACATTAGTTTAAGTGGGTAATAAATGCATTTGTACTTATGTTTATTTTAAGCTGTCCCTTCTCCTGATCCTTGAATCATTACAAAATACTTCTATATATGTTTACGATTTATCACATGCATGGATTTTAGTAATGCAATAATTTGCTGATCATATCATAAGTATGTGTGCCTTTCCATGTTGTATAATTGTTGTGCAGTACGCTGTCATTTTTCCACAATATTCATACTACATTTCTACAGAATTTTTTTTCTGCTTGAACTTTTTTTGCATGCATCTTATATGTTGCCATTCCAAACTGAAACTGTGGATTCAAGAAAATTGCATACAGAATTGTGATTTGTTTACAGGAGAACAAAAAATATGGGGGGAAATTCTATTCTCAGCAAGACCACACTATTGCAACTAACAACAAAGGCTCACGAATGCGCACAATTCTTCAGACATGATGTGCTTCCATGGCTTAAATTTTTTGCATCACTTTCAGTATCCGCTCAGCCTACATCAGCTTCAACAAAGGCCAATCTCTACATGTCCTTCCACATTTTTTTGGAGGTAACACTTGAGGTAAAATAACATAATTTTCTGATTTATTATGAATTTAGGAGAATTTCATGAAAATCCATTGAGCATTATTTATAATCATTCATTCCACATCTTTACCACTTCCCATTTTTTAGACACGTCTTATCTTTCAGTTTGGGGGAGTGTTGCTTTCCTTCATTTTTTTTCTTATGACCATGTCAGTAATCTTCTTTATCATCCATTGATATTCTTATTCATTCTCAACACCTCCCTTATTCCATGTTGTTTTACACCAAGCATCAATTTCAACAGATTGTAGCAACCACCTCTCTCTGTTTTCTAGCATTGCATGAGGACATGCTAATTCTTCAGTTTGGGGGGGATAATTGCTACACATGATGGATGTTTTCCACTTTCTTTCTCATTTAAGGCATACAATTTCATTTGTATATAGTGCAGAAATTGTTTTGCATATATCTTTAAAATTATGCACTGAATTCTTGTGATTTTTGGATAACAAAGAGGTATCATTAAAATACACAAACCCAGATAATTTCACGCAAAATTAGTTCATAAAATTTCAAAAATTATGCACTATAATCTACAACCATTTTTTTATATATCTCATGATCTGTGCATCAAAACGATCTGATTTTTGAGAAAATGGTTAATGAAGTTTGTTGTTACTTATGTCACATTTTTCTGCAACTTCATATACATATAGTTGAACGTCAACTGTACAAATTGTTATGCCTTTATAAATATTGCTAAAATTGAATATTCATTCTTTGAGGAAAAATTCATTTGTTCCATCCATTTCATGAGTTGGGATGAACAATTTTCTTTGTTTGGTTAACACATGGGTTTTTTCTTTGGGTTGCCTGAGGACATGCAATATATTCAGTTATGGGTTGCATGAGGACATGCAATATATTCAGTTTCGGGGTATGTTGGGCCGTGAATACGACCACTTTTTAACACTTATTTCATCCATTTTCACTCTTCTTTATCATGTCATTTATTATAATTTATCATATAAATCCATGTTATAATGATTTATGCTTTTATGGATGAATATTATTTATTCTCCTTTATTTTTAATAAATTGATGATTATTATGCATAATTTTATCAATGATGGTTTATTAATAGCACTCACCATTTTAGCCTCCAAGATATTTTCCAGACTGCAGATTTGATTTCCAAATCATCATGAAATATTCCAACTCAGAAATTCGCTGGAATAAGAAGTCACAGTTTTGCGGTTGTGATTCTGAGAAAATGAAGAAGAATATGGAAAATCTGGAACATGGGTTTTGTCCAGAACGGGCCGAATTTACTTTTTCAAAGAACAGTTTTCCCAAATTCGACCTGTATTGAGAGAAATATAGGGTTATTTGAGCATTATTTTCTCAGATTTGTTGTTGCGGCCATCCTCCAAATCTCAGCTGCAAAGCCAAATTCGCCTTGCTCTTGTTGAAAGATTGTTGGAAATATATTTTCTGGTTGTTTAAGTTGTTGGGAACAATCTAATATTGTTATGAGAGATCATATTTACTATTTAATATCTCCTCTTCTAATTATAAAAGGAGAACATGTATTGTGTATTAAAGAGCAATGGATGATTATTGAATTCCCTTTGTAACACTGTAATTCCTTGACTCTTGTGAGCAAAGAGCAACTGATGTAAAAGCTATTCATGTTTTATTAATTCAAAGAGGCATTCTCATTCCATTTCTCAAGCTCTGCAGTAGCCCAGGGGCGCTTTCACCAGTGGTTGAGGGCCCGGCCCTGGTGGAGCGATCCGCTATTTGTATTTCTATTATTTTATTTCTGTTGCGTGATAATTGCATTACTGTTGGATTGAATTCAAATTTGATGTATAGGTTAATAAATTGCACTGCTATTCTATCTTAGCAAGGATCGTATTTACTATCTTATTCATCTTGCTATCTTTTATAAAGCATTGTTGTTCCATTGATTTATGATTCATTCCAATGAACTGTTTCATAGTCTTGGCTGTCGACAGGATTGGAGTATTGAGATTAGTTTCCTGATTGCGTTAGAATTAGAATTGTTGTTCCATTTCTAGTTCTTGCTTATTTCTGAATCATAGCTTTACTTCAGCAGATAATTTGGTTAATAGAATATTGCATAAGAGAGTTACGTAACATTTTTGTTCTTTTTTAGTATTTTCACTTTTTCATTATCTTTATCAGCATGTCTTAGTTTGATTACTTTATCGCCAAGATCACCAACTGAGATATGTTATTGTTCCAAGTCTTCAAATTGGTTATCTTAGCACCCATTTCTACAAGTACATCGCTACTATATCCCTGATCAATGTTTTGGAGTTTGATTTAATTCAAGTTTCATACCTTCACTTAACGTTGATTCTTTACGAAGATTTAGCCATTTCATATTTAATTTTAAGATACACCTTTCAACATCATTACCTCTTAGATAATTGTAGCCTTTATAGACATACTCTTGAAATAAACCGCTCCTTGACGATAATTTTGAAGGTGAGATAACAGTTAAAAATATACCCCTATAATTTCGAATCGTTCTTAATTTATGCGCATCAAGTAGTGTCATGAGGCGTTTGGCATCTTTTTGAGAAGTCTTCTAGGATAACATCCTAAACAGTGGGATCATATGTTACCACATGTAGAATATGCATATAATGACTCACCTAATAGAAGTATAGGACAGAGTCCATTCCATATAGTTTATGGAATGCACCCTAGAAGAGTATCTGAATTGAGGAACTTGGGAAAAGAAGAAATGAGAAGTGTTGAAGGAGAGGAGTTTGCTTCAGAAATTCAAGCAATACATGAATAGGTAAAGCAGTAGCTACAAGACAACAACATCAAGTAAAAAACAGAGCAGGTTTGAGAAAAAAAGAAGTTAATTTTGAAGTTGGTGATTTTGTTTTGGCACACTTAAGAAAAGAAAGATTTCCAAAGAGGGAGTATAACAAGTTAAAATTAAAAAAGATTGGACCATGCAAGATATTGAGAAAGTTTTCTGCAAATGCCTATGAAATTGAATTACCATCTGATATTGGAATATCTCCAATATTCAATGTTGCTGATTTTTACAGGTAGAAGATGATGGCACATGTGACAGACCAGAAGACAGAGAAAATATTGATTAGGTAAAACAATTACCCACAACAAAGACATTACAACCAGAGAGGATCTTAGACAATAAAGTGTTTAAGCAAACCAGGGGACAAGAGTTTTTTCAATACTTGATCAAGTGGAGGGATCAGCCAAGTGAAGATGCTACCTAGATGACAGAAACCATGCTATAGAAATTGGGCAGTTCTGTGGAGGAGCTCATGGACAGGATCCCATAAAGATTTTTGTCCTCAGGAGTTTGATGCAGGAGCATGAGGCTTATTGACAAAAGGCTTCATTAATTATTCCAAAATTCCAAAAAAATTTACAAGCAAAGGTGTTAGTACCTTTAGCTGTCAGTTTATAGTTGTACTAGATAGGGTTGAACTAGTATTTAGGAAGATTGAGCAATTTATATTAGATTCAGCATATTTAGATTTAATTTGATAGATTTAGGAAAGATATTATGTAATTAGGATTTTATCTAAATTTGGAGAATTCGATCCTCAAGAAGAGGTCGACTGTTATGTAAAACCTATAAATTGTAACCTCTAAGAAGGAAGAAATCGAATTGGGCAGTAGAAGATTTGATTGAGAGGGTTTTGTCTTTGTTTTAATAAAAATATAGAATTTGTTTATCTGTTGTATGCTTGGCAAATTCCCGGAGGGTTTCATCCCTTCGAATCCATTGGATTTATGTTTTTTTTTTTTTTTGTAGAAATTGAGAACGATTAGTTTCTGTGTGAAGGAGGATTTGAATGTATATTAACTTCTGTGTGAAATATTCAGAGGAAATCGAGGGAATTCTAGTTCGTTGTTTGATATTGAATAGTTGACAAATGATCTATGTTGATCAGAGTTATGCAGTGGAAAAGGAGGATTCCAAGAGAAAATGAAGTTAAAACAAAGAAATAGCGAAAATCCTTCTTCAAACATGATTTAAACAAAAGACTGTAGACAAGCAATTTTGGAAAAAACTGGTCACTCTGTTCGCACAGCTTTTGGCATGCGAGCAGTTTTATTCAATTTGAATGCGATCAAATAAAATTGTGACACGTCACGGGCATGAAACCGCCAGTTTCGCGTGACTTTTGAGTGATAAAGTACAGGGGCTATTGGAATGTGATAGTCATCCGATCATTTGATTAGAGCATCTATCGGTGTTCACGTTAATAGTTACAAAGAGTTTTAAAAAGGTATGGAACCGACAGTTTTATTCAACAGAGTTTTATTAAGGGTTTGGAGTCCGGAATCATTTCTGAAAGTTTAATTTCTGAAGGTTTTTAACATTTCCAAAGGTTTTTAATTATATATTCAATAGAGTTTTATTAAGAATTTGAAGTTCGGAAATACATTGCCGAGAAGGGTTTAAACATTGTTTTAAAAATAAATTATACATTCCGAAGGTTTTTAAAACATTGGTTTAAATTGTATTATTATGTTTCCGAATGTATAAAGGGACTTTTGCTTCCACATATCATTTTTATTTAGTTTTCTCAAACAAAATTAATAAATTTTGATGACCGAGAATGGAAAGAAAGACCAGGAACTAATTCCTCCTGAATTAGAAAAAATTTTAACTAAGTTTGAGCAGCTCTCCTTAATGCCTGCACCCACACTTCCATTAGGAACCCTCTCTATTTTCGATCGCACCCACTTAGAATTCATTCCTAGAAACCATCAAGGAACAATATTATCCTGTGGGGAGATATGAGGACAAGTACATACAATATTGGAGTATGCTGCAGAAGCAAAGGGATCAAGATGTGCATGAGCTGACAAATATATTCCATACCCTACGCTCAAAATTGGGTATCAAAGATTTAGAGAAAAATTTGGTTTTGAAGTACTGTAGTTTTCTACACAAATAAATTCAGGAGGAAATGTAGTTCCTCAACATCTCCACTCTTGGTGCAACATATTAGTATGCTCCCAATATTGAGTATAAGTTCAAACAGAAGAAGCGATATTTTGGATTTGCAAATCAAAAGCAAGGGAAAGGTGCCCTAAAACTGTAGAACAAAGGGCAAAGATAAGGCGGGGCGGCCCATGATAACCCACCAAAGCCGCAAGTGAAGAACAATATTGTGAAGCCAAATAAGGACACGAAAAAGTGGTGTGAGTTCCATAAGAGCTCCACTCGCAACACAAGTGAGTGTCGAGACAAGCAGTCACTCGTACCCAAGTTGAAGGCTTCTAAATCAGATGCATGCTCTGACTATGAATCAGAACCCGACAAGGGGAATGATAAAGGGAAGCAGATTATTGATGAAGAACTGAATGATATTGTTGCCACCATGAATATCTAGGAGGAACTGGAAGATCTAGAGGAGGGGGTGCACCTCTTCCACTCCCAGATGTGGGTAAATGGTTCCCCGTTGTAGTTCATTGTTGACGTCGGGAGCAAAAATAACCTCATTTCATCAAAGTTTGTGAATTGGTTGGGCTTGCTGACCACAACACACCCACAGTCATACACCATTTGGTAGCTTCAAAAAGGAATATATATTTGTGTCAGCCAGCTGTGTCGCCTTCCCTACAACATCAAGCCCTTCACAGATGAGGTATTATGTGACATTGCTCCTCTTGATGTTTTTTATTTTTTATTAGGCCAAACATACTTTTTGAAGCAACATGTTCCGTATGAGTCTCGGCCTCACATTTTTATTGTTACTTTGGGCAATAAGTTTTACAAGATATTGAAGGTAGCACCACCTTTCGTCTCTTTGGTTACTGCAAAACAATGTTGTAAGCTCATTTCCAAAACTGGGAAATTTTTTTTCTTGATAATCCGCCCTCATGGAAAGAAGAATATTATGGCCATGACCTCCAGATAGAGCTCCTCTACATGAAAAAAATAGATATAAAAGGTCGTGGAGGAGTACGGGGACATATTCACCTCACCTGCAAGGGTGCCTTTGCACTGTCAGGTTAATCACCCCATCGATCTAACCCTAGGTACTTCGTTGTCCAATGGACCAATATATTAGCACTCTGTTATGAAGAATTACAAAATCAAGAGGCATATTCAAGAGTTTCCACAAAAAGGTCACATTCGGCCAAGTTCATAGCCCTGTGGGAGCCTGATCGTGTTGGTGCAGAGGAAGGATGGGAATTGGAGACTTCGTATTGACTATAGGGCATTGAACAAGATCACTGTCTGGAATAAGTACATGATCCCATGGATTGATGAATTTCTAGACTAACTCAAGGGGGAAAAATATTTTACCAATATCAACCTAAATTCTGGGTATCATTAGGTACCAATCGAACCCTTTGATGTGTGGAAGACTGCCTTCAAATCCAAGGAGGGCCTTTTCGAATTATTGGTCATGCCTTTTAGGTTGACGAATGCTCCCAAAACCTTCATGAGGCTGATGGAAAACATCTTGTGTCCATTCACCAACTCATTTGTAGTAGTTTACTTGGATGACATCCCGATCTTTAGCCAGAATTGGGAAGAGCAACTCCACCGCATCTAACAGGTCCTACAAACACTTCAGCAACACAAGTTGCATGCCAATTTGGAGAAGTGCACTTTTGGCATGACCTAGCTTCATTATATGGGACACATTATTGATGAGTAGGGGGTGCATGTGGCTCCAACCAAGATCCAAGTATTTCAAGATTGGCCAGCCCCAACCACTCTAATAGAGCTTCGCAACTTTTTGGGTCTTGCCAATTTCTACTACAGGTTCATGTTGGGATTCTCTCATACCACTCAGCCCTTGAGCCAATTCCCCAAGGGAGGAGCAAAAGAAAAATTATTTTGGTTTGAATCTCAACAAAAGGTGTTAGTTGTGTTGAAACATCACCTCTACTTCACCCCAGTGCTCACATTACCAGACTTGCACCAACCATTTGAGATCGAGACAGATGCCTTAGACTATGCTATTGGGGAAATTCTTACTCAACAAGGGCATATAGTGGAATATCACAATAAGAAATTATCTGACACAGTGTGGAACTATCCCACTTATGACAAAGTGATTAATTCTATTGTGCAAGCTTGCCAAAAATGGAAGCATTACATTTTGGTGAAGGAAACGGTCATCCACACAAGCCATCGACCCTTGTAGTTCATACAGACACAAGGGAAGTTGCAGAACGATCGCCATCAGAAGTGCTCCACATATCTAAAACAGTTTCATTTTAACATCAAGTACAAGAAGGGAAGCACCAATAATATTGTATAATGCCTCAGCTAACCACCTATCATGGCGATAACCACCGTGCTCAACTCATGTGGGAACGAGACTTCTGATTGGACCCTTCTCTCAAGATCGATCTAGGATTTAGCCACACATACAAGACTCTCTTGAAGGGTAATAAAGTTCAAAATTTTCATCTCCAGGATGCACTAATATGTCACTTGGGACACCTTTGTGTTCCTTCAAGTAAGTGTGCCAATATTATTTGGGAAGCACACTACATTCAGGTCGTTGGGCATTTTGAGGTCGAGAAAATAGTGGCAGTACTACAGAAGTATTTTTATTGTTCGAACCTTCGACTGGATGCCGAGAAGTACATCAGATCCTCCAATGCCTACATCATTGCCAAATAGACCATAAAAAATCAAGGCCTCTATACTTCGTTTTCTACCCCTATTCGACCTTGGGGATCCATATCCATGGATTACATGTCAGGCCTTCCTTCTACTAAGCATGGAAATGAATGTGTTTTCGTAATGGTCAATAGATTCTTGAAGATGGACATTATGGCAGCTTTTGAGAAGAATATCATAGCAGAAACCACTGCTAAAATATTATTTGAATGAGTGTGGGTACACTTTGGGATCCCACAGTATATCATCTCTGATCAAGACAATAGTTTACTCAGTACATTTTGGTCCAACCTCTCATCAATGCTCGACACCAATCTCACCAAGTCCACAAATTTCCATCCACAAACTAATGGCAAGACATAGGTCATCAACAGTATGATCGTACACATTATGTGCATGTACAACTCAAATCATCCATGCACATGGGATGAGAGCCTTCCCTATGTACAAAAAATCTATAATCGAGCTCTACATAGCTCAACTAGCCACAGCCCCTTTCAAGTGGGCTTGTGATTCCATCAATTATGTCCCATTGACATAGCCATGCCATTTGTGGCTAATCAGGATCATTTGGCTCATGTATAGTCTGAAGTTGATATTTTGAATATCTTCATTCAGCACATTCGCCAATAGTTTCATGAAATATTATATAGAGCCAATGCTAAGTACAAGCAGCGACATTATCAACATCAGGTTCCACACAACTTCTAGGTGGGCGACAAAGTGTGGCTACAATTGCATTAGGAGAATCTCACTAGACCCCAATTTATGCTTCATCTGCTCTGATATGGGTCATACACCATCACCAAGGATGTATGGGACAATGCCTTCGAGCTCAGTATTCCACCATTCCTTGGTCTGCACCCAGTGTTCATTGTGGACCGTCTTCAGGCCTACTTTTACCTCTATTGGACACCTCGAGCATTGCAGAACAACTCACATCAATAGAGTTCAACGCAGACTGCATGGAACATGTTATCACTTAGAAAAATGTGAAACATCACTTGACATGGTCATACAATTTAGTTATCAAAGGTTTCCTTAAGCCTTTCAAGTTGGTATAAGAAAATTTCAATTTTCTTACATATTTAACCTATCCTAAGGTTCAAGGACACCTCCATTTTATCTCACCCACCTCCATTTAGGTAATGTCATTCCCATCAGTAATCAATAGGTGTCAGTTTTTATTTCCCAAGAATTTAAATTTGAAAAGGACACTTAAGCGAGTTTTAAAAATTTTCATAGCGTTTTATACTCTGAAATAACAGTTTTCGCTACGAAACTGTTAATAGTTTCATAGCGAAACTGTCAGATAATAAACTAGATACGCAACGAAAAACTATTTTTCTATATATCTTGTCAAATCCGATGTAAAGTGTCAGTTCATGATTGGAGGAATTAGGGTGGAGGTCATTCGAGTCTGTTAGGGTTAATTCAAACGTACAAAGCCAACTCTAAGGTCATCATTACCCTTTTTAGCATGCATGTGTCATGATTAAGGCATGAGTTGTCATTCAAACCATAAAACATTACCCAATTAATCTATTTGTCATACTCTGCTCTATCTTTACATGTTATTTGATTTCTAGAGAGTTGTTTCATCAAGCCAAGCAGGTTGCTAGAGTTTTCAAAGGTTGCGGGTGTCATCAAGAAAGCGAGGCTGAGAAGATATAAAGTCACCATGGATGCAAGGAAGAAAAAAAAAAGGTGTTCACTACCACATGTATGAACCCATGGACATGAATTTTCTCAATGAAGACCCAACAACCATGGATATTTTCAGAAGAATAGGTTTCTTTCAATTTTGTCAAATATTGCAGGGTTGCTATCTACAAGTTTGTAAAGATTTTGCTAATAGTTTCACTGGGACAGCTTCAAAGGTGGGAATGCTAAACCTCATAGTAACACCAAACAACATTTCAGTAGCAATAAGAATCCCTAGAGGAGGGGAATAGTGGTTTAAAGGCATCAAATTCACCATGCAGGATTACAGATAGTTCATCAAGCTAGAGCATGGTGAAATTGATATTACAAATGCCATCCCTAGGAGTTTCATGAAGTACACCTATTCAAAGTTGCTGATGATTATTCAGAATTACTTTACCTATGAAGGAAGTTCACATGGTCTACTCCTACCACCTTAGGCTTCTTCTTCATTTTGTGGGTAAGAAGTCACTTGACTTACCCTTTTATTTATACAAAAGTCTAGGTAAAATGTCTAACAAGGTTCAAGTTAAAATAGAAGGAAATGAAATTTCTCTTTTTCACCATGGTTTGATTAGTTGTTGGTGTTAGAGGAGTTGAAGAGACTAGATAGAGATTGGACCTCCTTTTTGTTCATGAGTGGTTTTGAAGTTGATGTTGTCACTCCTAAAAGAGTTCCCAAACCTAAAAGTATTTCATCACCAACAGTGGCAGAGCAAGTTGAATAAGGGAATAGATCATCCCCTATAGGACTAGTGAGCATGGAGACAAAGCCTTTGCAGAATATTGACACACCTAAAACTACCCTTGCAAAATATAAGAAAATAGTCAGCAAACATCTTGCATGCAATTGACATTGAAGAAACTCCCATTGTCCAAGATAAAGACATAAAAGATGGAGGAAGAAAGCTTAAGAAAGGTAAGATAGCTAAAAATTTAGAGTTTGCAAGTGATGACGTTGGTTTCATGTTTCAACCTAGAAAGCCAATGAATAGACATGCAAGAAAGGTCATGGAAAGCAGCAAAGAGACTTAGAAGGTTTGTGAATTTTCCCAGCCACTAATCATCATAGATCTCTCTTCACCTACAAAAGAAGAGCTGGTTATCAAACAAAATAAGTGTAAAGAAAAAATCATAGAAAAATTAGAAATTGAAACCCTTAAGGAGAAGTTGAAAGAGGCAAGTGAAGAGATATTAGTCTTGAAGAAAGAGGCAAAGAAGCATAGAGCTAAAAGGGTTCAGTTTGAACAAATGAGGAAAACCTGGGAAGATCAAGTCACAAGTGTCTCAAAGACCTTGGACAATACATAAAAGCTGATAAAGTGGACCCAGCCACTAAGAGGAGAGTTCAAGCACATAAAAAAGGTAAACTTGCACTTGCAATCCAAGAATAGGGCATTGAAGGACCAAGTTAAAGATCTTCAAGAGCAATTGGATCTGATTCATGAAGAGTTGGAAAAGAAAGGTTTGAAGATGACAGTGGTAGAAGAGCCTATAAGTCAACTGATTGTAAATGAGGAGGAAACAACATAGTAGTTGTAAGTTTAGATGGAATATGTCTTATGAGGTTAATAACACAAAGAGAACCCAAGTTTTGTAGCTGGAGGTCAGTTTTCGAGGACAATTTTGAAAGGGGAAATTCTGGTTTTTTACACAGTTTCATAGTGTACCTCAGGCTTAAAGCCAGGAATACGGTACAAAAACACCTGTAGGTACCTTTTTGCATCTAAAGTCAGTTTTTGAATTTTTTAAGGAGGGGGATCCATGGTGGTAAGGTGTCATGACATGATCAACATGATGGAACAACAAAGAATTGAAAAGGGTGGATGGAAAAGCCACTTTTCCCATGCTACCAAAACTTGCTACGAAACTGTCCTATCTTCATAGCGAGCAATTGTTGAAGGATTTTGTGCATCTTTAAAGCAGTTTTTGCCAGTTAGAGACTTCCAGCATGTTAGAGGACCTCAATAGCATATATTTATGACTCAAAGGGAGTGCCATGTAGCTAGGTCATCAGTCAAAACAACATTGAATATGAAGGGCATATATTCCTAAAAAGTAGGGTTATGTTCCATAGATCTAGGAGGGTTTTAAATATGTAAAGTGGGGATGAATTTTGTCATGTGTTACTCGAACATGTTACATTCAATTTGTAACCATCATGGAACTATTTCACAGATAAGATAGAGGAATGTAATAAATACGATATAGAGTCGTATTAGGAGTTGGTTTCTTTAATAGATAGTTGTCAGTTTTCTATTGTAATTTATTGACTTCAGTTATGTAAGGTGTCATAGAGGAATTCAAGGATATAACCACCAAGCAGATCATCCTTGCTGTAAAGAATGTCTATTTATAAACAAAACATCGAAGTAGTAAGGGGTTGGAGAATATTTTCAAAAAACTGCTCCTTGTATGTTTTTGACTATTATCAATAATACAAAGTGACACTCTTCTTTCCAAACCTGAGATTCTCATGAGGTTTTTGATGTCTTATTGATCTATATCTTTATGATTTATCACTTGCAGTAGATTTCATCTTTATTAATCAGAATTCATAATTTTATGCTCTGATTTCCTTTAGTGATGAAATGACTGTATTTTCCTATGTTTTGTGTGTGAGTTTCCTCTGTTAAAAAGCTCTATCTGCCTCATCTTCCATGTGAAGAACCATTGTCACTGAAACTAATGATTGTTGACTCCATAAGCCCAATGGTAGCAAGCCTGCATTTTTCAACCTACAAATATAAAAAACAAGTTACAATTTATATAGAGCTATCCATATAGTACTATCATTATTCAAAATCATAAACCCCCCTTAAGAGAGCCCTCTCAAATTGAAGAGGCTATTCTTCAGTTAGAAGTAGTTTGAAACAGTTACACTAAGTTGTTTGATGAGCAACCAATCAAGTTCAATTTGGTGATAACAGAATATTCCACCACGAATAATATCATGGACATGAAAATCATGAACACTCACCAACATATATCCAAATGTATCGGGTTGTCAAAGTTGGTCAACTACTACACCAAGGCAAGTGGCTCACATGGGACCAAGTTCGGTAGAAGTTTCCACATCTCATGGAGGAACTAAATGTAATGGGGACCATTTCTTCCTAAGGGGGGAGGAATGATCCAAGTGTATATTGGTGGCCATGCACCTATTCCACTTGGGGCCCCACCATTGTTCCTTTCAGTTTTTGAGTTTCCTTATTTTTAACATTTTTTCGATTCGTGAATTTCTAAATCCATTTTGAGACCCTAAATGACTTTTTTTTTTAATTGGGAGAAAAATTTCTCACTCAAAAGTTGTAGTCCTCAAATATTTGTTTCTAACGAGCTATTGTGCGCATCAAACAGATATCGTATGCTAAAGTTATGTCCCCGGGAAGTCGATGTACTAATTTACCCAAGCAGGGCCCATAGTTATGGTGCTTCATCTCCTAGGTTTATTTTTTTGGAGGTTTAGGGTTTTCCATTTTCTTTTCAATAATAAATAAGCCTTCTAGTGTCATTGTAATGTAGTTCAGAGGCTTGTAGCCACCACATCTCTTCTCAGAGATAAGCTACCAATGCCCTAGCTAGTTTATTTACATTCTATCTAAGAATATTTTAGTTATGTGATATTAATGAAATGAAGTCTTATTTCTATGAAATATTTTTTTTATGTGTATTTATGTATTTTATTGTGTCCTTGCATAAATCCAGATCAATACCCCAATATTATACCAAAAGGTACACAAAACATGCACTTCTTCAAATTCAAGGAGATTTGATATCCCCTGCATGAATCCAACATCAACCTCAAGCTTGAAACGTGCTTCAACAATCCAAAGATTGTCCAATCATCAAAGTAAACCTCCAGAAATTTGTGTACATAATCGAAATCTATGACTAAAACTCTAGAAAATATGATAGGATCATTCTTCAAGCCAAAATGCACCAAAGTGTACTGGTAACAACCCAAATCTATAGCAAAAGTGGTCTTATGTCTATCCTCTAGTGCAATTATGATCTGATGGTAACCCAAAAAATCATATGTAAAAGAATAAGCCTCTTGTCCTCCTACATTTTCCAATACTTTGTCCATGAATGGTGTGGGAAAGTGGTCATGCAAACATGCATAGTTTATCTTTCTTAGGTCCACACATGTTCTGATTTCACCTTTTTTCTTATTTTCTGGAACTACCATAGGACTTACCCATTCAGTATCTTCGACCACTTCAATGATATCATCTTTGATCATTTTCTCTAAATCTGCCTTTATTTTTTTCATGTATTTCATATTTAGACGATAAGGCCTTTGCTTTACAAGATTCACGTCGGGTTTCAGAGTAATCCTCATAACTCCTAGGTCTCCTACGATACCCTTCAATTCAGAAAACGTTTTAGGTAAGAGTTCTTGATACTAGTGCAAAAACTCTACAAATTTTCTAACTGTGTCTTCGTCCCAATAATCTCTAATCAAGGTAAATTTTGGTTCTTCTTGTGACCCAATACTCGCCTTCTTCCTCTTCATGGACTGCCTTATGTCAAGTACTCCAGGTGCAGTTCTAGAAAATTTTCGATGTCCATCTGATTTGGGGATATAAATATTACATGGATCCTCATCATCCTTTTCTGTTGTCACATTATATCATTCCAGTGCGTGAGGAAATTACGTGGTCAAACTAGTTGCGTCCAAGTTAGCATAGTTGTGTCCTTAAGAACCCCTGCTCTGACTTCCTAGAGGGCTTCATCAATGCATGAAAAATCATCTTCTAACAAAATTTCAGTGAGAACGCTTCCACCAAGTCATTCTAGTTTGTCGTTCCATATCACAGTTCTATTTCAAGATACCAATTCATAGGTATCAGGTCCAATGTCTGAAAGAACACATGTACTCATTCTAGTTATGGATCTTCTCCCTAAGATGAAGTCTAGTGAAACATATGCTCCTGGGGGTCAGCCTTGCCATCGTATTTTACTTCGATTTTGGTTTTTACTGGGCCAAATATGATCTTCATCAGCCTGCGATATTCTTTCCAACTCCCTATATTTTATTTATGAGCACCCCACCATCTAGTAGGTGTAAACCTTAGGGCTACATCCAAATCTTGGAACCTATGTTCTTCTGGTACTTCCTTCTCAAATTGATCAAGAAAAAAACTTACATCAGCTATCCCATCATAATAAGGTAGATCACATACCTATGAAGTTATGCAGCAAAGTGATCTTGTGATTATGTTACATTATCTGCTAGATAATTCATGTATCATGTTCTGCCAATTTTCCAGCTCTTCCTTAGAATTTGAAGTATAGGAAATATCATATTCCCTGCTTAGTCTTCCATCTGCATTTTTAATAAAATATTCATCCTTACCTATTATCTTATCAATATTTTCAATATCTACGTCACAGTACTCATCATGAATAGGCTCTATATACCGAACTCCTTTTGATGGGTATAAAGGGACAATGACCCTCATATTGCCTTTTTTGAACACCAATTGTCTCCTATTCAGATTGATTATTGTGTCAGTATCGAAAGCCCAATCCAATCCAAGTAGCGCAAGATATGGATTTATATCATATACAATTTCAATTACTTTGAAATTTGAAATAGCGCACACTCCCTCAATATTTACTCCAACAATTTATAGTCTTCCCATAGGGATTATCTTATGCTGGTTGGCCATCCTCAACTGGATCGGTGACCATTGCAAATTTGGTTTTCCCATTCGTTCCCAAGTTTTATTATGTAGACCATTGCAAATTTGGTTTTCCCATTCGTTCCCAAGTTTTATTATGTAGACCATTGCAAATTTGGTTTTCCCATTCGTTCCCAAGTTTTCTTATGTAATATATTGGCATCAGATCCCAAATCTAGGATTACCTTATCCATATCATATTCCAAGATATGTGCAGTTAGTCTCATCTCCCTTCCTTTTCTCTTATTATGTCAATGCAATTTTTTTACTACGCATTGCTTGCTTCATGATTCTTCTTTACCAATGTAGGAGTCTATCAACTCCTATAGTCCTTGAACATCCTTTTGATCTCTTGACAGCTTCATGCAAGTTTGCAAGAATGATCTTAATATATCTGGATCAAATTCTTTCAGCTGAGTAGTTACTTCAACGCTATCCTTCTTTTGTATTAAATTCTGCAGCGGTTTCACATTAGATGTTGAAGCACCTAGATCCATGAAAATTCACTTCGCCTCTAGGAATGATTCTTTTTCTACCTGAATACTAAAACTAGGGGGTATTTCTATAGTCTTCCTAACCCATTTGTCTTCCATCGGTCTCTTAACTTCGTCTTTATCATCTCTTGTCATTATGCCACTTCTTGTTACTATGTTTCTGCACAATTCAGCTTCCCTTGGTTCATCGGTCATCATCTGTAGATTTTGCATGGGCTGTTGGTTTATTTTTTCCTGCATCATCACCATAAGAATGAGACATTATTCTATCACATGATCAAAATATTTACAGTAATTACAGGTGGAGATAGGATTTTGACAATCTCGCGCAAAGTGTCCTTCCTCTCTGCAATTGTAATAAATAAGTTGGCAACGTCCTCGCACTCCTCCTCGTCCTTGGAATCCTCCTCAACTAGCATGTTGACCTTGATCCTCGTGTGCACGTCCCTCAGCTTGCATTCTATAATATCCTGCAGTTTTTTATATAGCTACTTCACATTTTGTACATACTTCTATAAAAAATAGCACTCCTCTAAGCAATGTTGACCTGCAATTTTACATATTTCACAACATACGCTCAATCCTAGATTCAATGGATTTTGTGCTCCACTAGCAAGGTACTCTCTAAACACAGGGAATTTCTCCTTATAATGGCCTTCTACTTTACACTTTATATACCATACTTCTGATCAAATATCTAGCCTGACCTCCCTTCCTTTCTTCAGATCATGTAGCTCCAAATGAAAACTTGCTAATAGCCTCGTAATCTTCTTACGCCTACATGTGTATCGGCGACCAGCAAAGCTTCCAATTTCATTGCAATTTCCGGAGCTTCAATATGTTTTGATATATTATGTTGTGGAAAAGGTAGCCTAATATGTGGTAATAGTGAAAGTATAAACCACTCCTTATGTTGTTCTTCATGGATGATAAAGCTCACTTGTCCCATTAACATTTTGAACCTTTGATCCAACTCCCAAACAAATTCATTCGCTGACTACTTGAACTAATTTAGTTCAATAATACATTGTGACTGCGATTTTGGTTTCTTAAATTTGCAGTTAGTGCTTTCTTCAGATCATCCATTGAATAAGCTTGATCTGTCGTAGAATAATTGATGTACCATTTCAACGCTCTTTCTTGTAGTGCGGTGATAATTTGCATCTTCTTTATATCTTCATCAATAATATTCCTTGATTTCCATACTATTTTAGCTACAAACCAAAATTTCTCAGAATCCTCTGATCTAAGTCCTCTAAATATAGATAACTTGATATCATTTTCCATGTTTCTTGGGGATGGGAGAGGTGGAAGTAGACGTGGAGGGAAAGTATGGGGGATAAGGGGAGTAGCTAAATGGGGAATCCCAAAGGAGCCCTAATTATTATCAACTCCTAATTGTGACGCACCTCTAAGGGTTGCAAGGTTACTACTTTCTTCTTCTCTTTTAGATTCGAACTAGGGGTTGTCATCAGTCTCATTAAATTTTTCATGATCTATCCTGTATCACTTTTTCGCGTAGCTCTAGACTTGATTCTTCCAAACATTAATCTGACTGCATTCGTAGTACGCCATCTTCACACAAAATAATTTTAATCCACAGCTTCAAAGAATTAATATACTTACCTTACATACCTTTGGAAATTCTTCGTTGAGATTCACTGAAAGATACAGATGTGTCTATCACAAACTTAGTAATAAATCCTACCAAAATAAAATCAATCCAAAAACCATTAGCTCTTGATATGTTGTTATCAATCTCCTTGAGTCGTTGTAACAATTTAGGGTTCAATGTAGTAGGCTCGTCGTTCTTAAAATAGGTCTTGTTCTCAGTCAGCTGTGTTAACCATTCATGAAATTCATTTGCAAATCTCTCGATTTTCTGTGAAAATATACCTCTACAACGAAGCTTCACTCAAAAGCCTTGGATTTCTATTTTCCTGAATTGTGAACTCTCGCTCTTTCAGATCTACCAAATCTTGTATTTCCCTCCTTGATGTATGACACATCCACTTATCCCACAAATAGTTCTCGGTCCCAATAAAAAAACCATTGTTTGGCTATTTTTGGGCTTGACCTAGGTTCATAGTTAACTGCACACCAACAAAACCCTTTATTATTGGCCCTTTCAGAAACGATTGCAGTCTCACCCAAGGCAATATTAGGGGATGTAAGAACTAGGTTTTTGCATCTAGAGTGACAAGGGAGTGTGGATATACTACTAAAATTCTTCCTTATTTTTATTTCTAACTGAGTGGATGCATCTATCTACTAAAACAGTCTCTACTTCATTCATTAATCAATACATGTGTGCATTGTGCCTTTATGATTAAAACACAACATAAAGCATATAAACAACTTCACAATGTATATATTAACACATAAACACAAAAATTTCCTTAAAAACTCTTATTCTTTATTATGTTAAGTTTCTTTGGTGACATTCGATTTTTTGACCTACGGACACAGCTGCAGGTGGTCTACACACAAAGCTGTAGACTCTTCAAGGCCTCCATGCACACAGTTGTGGAGCCCTCCTAAGATCCAAAACATACTGACACATATAGATCAAGCGTTTATGCTCATCAAATATTACATGGATTACTACTTAGACACAACATTAATTTTTTTTATATAGCATTTACATCGACTCAAAACCATGGTCCACATACCATGGGTAGAAAAAATAGTAGACTAAAACCCTTTTCCCATCAAAAAATTAGGGGCTTTGACCCACCTCGAATCCCCTAAATATCGCACAATATAACTAACCCTGCTGCTTCGCACACTCCTCTCCTCAATTTGAGTATTTTGATAAAAAAATGGACCAAGTCATTAGGGGAATTTTGAGGTCTAAAATGGGCCTCCTAAGGAAATTATAAAATAATAGTGGAAAAAATCAAATAATATTTTATGACATCATCAAATTTTAGAGGGAAAAATGGAAAAACTATTTTTTCAACTCATATTTTCAACTTATCTCCCAAAGTTTTTACTCAAATTTCGAGCGGGAGTACTCATTGGATGCAAAATTTAATTCCCCATCCAAGGAGTACCCATGTTGCATACTTCGATAGGTTATACTACACATGAAAAATGAAATACATAAAAAAAACGTGATTGCAATCCGTTTTTATATATTTCTACCCATGTTGCATACTTTCGATGGGTCCTACTACACGAAAAATGAGAAATACATAAAAAAAACGTGATTACAATCACGTTTTTATGTATTTCTCATTTTTCATGTAGTAGAGTTCATCGAAAGTATGCAACATGGGTACTCCTTGGATGAGGAATTAAATTTCGCATCCAACGAGTACTCCCGCTCGAAATTTGAGTAAAAATTTTGGGAGATAAGTTGAAAATACAAGTTGAAAAAGTAGTTTTATTATTTTATTATTTTTTTAATATTTTTACCCTTTTATTTAAAAAATGGTGAATCATCCCCCATGGTTGACATCATCATCTTGAATCCTATTGGTTGTTATAAAGTTTATTTTTGTTGTACATTTTTCTTATGAGGCCCATTTTAGACCTTAAAATTCCCCTAATGTAGACCATACCTAACAATCCTATCCACCGACATAAACTAACACATAAACAGTTTACATTAATTTATATAGGTTATTAAAATATGTCCAAAGTGGGCCCATATATTGATTGGACCAACAATTGTCAAACACCAAGCCTTAACATCACAATTTGACAAGACATACCATTCCAACTACCTCCATTTTTGAATTACCAATTAAGTCAAAATGAATTAAAAAAAATTCCATTGATTTCTATCCATGAGTACACCTATCCCATCAAATAGTGACCCACTGATTTCCATTGGAGAAACATGTCCAGTTGTTAGGTAATACCGGCACAAGAATAGGTGAAATATGTGTCATCCATATATACATGTGTGTTTAACCACTCAACCTATTGACGACAATAAATGACACCATTCAATTCTTGAATTAGTTTATAGGATGTAATAAATGACACCAACCCTTTCAATTCAAGTATTAAACATATAAACCCTTTCAATTTAGGAATTAAACACAAGAAAGCACAAGGATCAACCATGAAATATTATCATCCATTGGATCATGTACAAATCAGTCCAGAACACACATTTCAATTTTGGATATGGAAATCCATGCCAATATTCCCCTCCAATTAAATTCTAGATAAAAAAACTATAAAACATCAACCCTTACTGTTTTTCATTTGAAACATTCATTCTATTCATCAATTGTTGGAGACATACAAAGAGAGTGTGTGAACATTGTTACGTTCATTCTATTCATCAGCTGCTAGAGACATACAGGTTTTTGTTGAATAATGTTATCATATGGATTACTTTATCATTATTTTAGTTGAGAAACAAGGGTAAATTAAAGCCATTTTTAAATGAATAACAATACCAATGTCTATTTATCACTTGTATATGCTTATTAGAAATTGTCTTATAATTATTATATTATCAAATTAAGACAAGATAACTATAATATTGCAAGAGAATAACTACAAGTAATTAGACAAATTAGATGCAACAAACAATAATGTATTAGATATAAACTTTCTTATATTCTCATACTTTCACTTGTGAAAATTAAGATCACATTATAGAGAGTGTGTAACCTTACTCTCTTAACTCTATATCTTATATGAAATTATTGGCTAGCAACATCACTCAAGATCTATTGTGACCACAGGGCTCAGATTTTCTTGAATCATATCCTTTTTTCATGTTTTTTCAATAATTTTTAGAAATTTTAAACCTATCTATGGCTAGTTCTGCCTTTCCTAAATTTTCATGTGGCTTCTACACTATGGTCATATAAAGGAGAAATATATAAGGCTTCAGTCTTTCAAGATATTCTCATAATTTCACTTGTGAATTTTAAAACCATATTACAGCAAGTGTGTAACCCTACTCTCTTCACTCTATATCTTATCTGAAATTATTGGCTAGTGGCATCGCTCAAGTAAATTTGTGACTGACTGCAGGGCTCAAGTTTTATTCAATCATCTCTTTTGTTTTCAAGGTTTTTCAAGGATTTTTAGAAGTTTGAAACCTCTCTATTGCCAATTCCTCCTTTACTAAATTTTCCTATGGCTTCTACCCTTTGGTCCTATAAAGGATAAATATAGAAGGCTTCAGTGTTTCAAGCTTATTATTTTTGTGACTAAGACCAATGGCTTTAAAGTGGACATTTCCTTGAATGAATGGGGCCAATTATCCTAATTAGTAGATAAAATCACTATCCTTATTTGAAGAAAAGGATTATGGTTTTATTTTTTGAAACCCTTTAACATGACCAACTATAATAGTCGATTACCTCCCAAACACTCATTTTAGGTGATAAATCCCTAACACAAGTGAGACCTAGAGGTAATGAAGAAGGGATACCTTCCAGCTTAGTAACCAATTTCAATGCAATTGCAACCTCAAATCTGAATTCTATGTGTGAAATTTAATATCCTTGACCAGGATAGGGAGAAAAGCCACAATGTGAGTATGCTAACTCAAAAAAGTAGTAGTCCTTAAATGTAAAGTTGTCAATGAAACATGGACTATTGTAGTTTACTAAAAATTATATATGACACAATTAATGATGGGATCAACCCTTAAATCATTCTCAAGATGAAAATAATAGTACCTTACAGTTTAGTAACCAATTTCAATGCCACTGTAACCTCAAATCTGACCCTGCAATTTAATATCATACTACTATAATAACAATGCTTCAGACCTGATATTTTTTCGATTATTTGCAATAGGTCACTGTTGAGGAGAAGTAAGCTTACAAGCGGTTGGAAAAAAACACTCCAATCATCAATAACATGCAACAGACATTAGAATATCATCACAACCTAGTTAAATCAATCATATAAATCCTAAAACCATGCAAGAGAAACTAGAAATGAATTCTATGTAAGAGCACAACATGAGTAAAAAATTGTGTACAAAGTTGAAGTGTTGACAGTGAAGGCAGAGATCATAATTCCTCATAGAAAATGGAAATTATGCACAAGAAGAAGGAATATGAGATAGAATAAAACATCTTAACAGGTATAAATAGAGGACGAGGAAGAGGATATGGTGGTTATCGACACCAAAGTGTAGGTTTTAACCTTGTACAGAAATTATCTGCAAACGAATTCTTAAAAAGGAAAATAAATAATAGCGAGATCATAAAACATAAAACATATATACACAAATATTTTACCATGGATCCAAAAATCAGGACTACCATCTCAATTTTTCATTATATTCCTTTCAATGTTACAACACATATATATACATACCAAAGCACACACCCAACATTTTCCAACTTGTTGTTTTCTTTCCACAAGGGGCCATAGGAGAGCTTAGTCATTCATCCATCCTTGTAATGCCCATTGTTCCTATACACCAAGAGAACTTCTCAGTGCTCATAGACTTCGACAATGCATTTGAAACATTCTTCAGAGTGTCCACCTTTGCCAACACCACCTTTTTATCCTCAACCATATATCTCACAAAGTGATACTGAACATAAATGTGCTTTGTCTTTGAATGATAAGCAGGGTTCTTAGCTAACAAAATTACACTTTGGTTATCACAGTCTATCCTTATAGCTTGCTGCACCAACCCCATACTTGAACACAATCTCTGCAACCAAACTGCTTCCTTTATTGCATTATTGGATGTCATGTATTCTTCCTCTATAGTTGAAAGAGTTGCTACAGACTATCTTTTACTCATCCAACTGACGACTCCTCCAAATACATTAAACACATACCCACTTGTAGATCTTCTCTTGTCTATACCATGAGTTCAGACTTCATCAACAAAGCCACGGATATCCAAAACTTTGTCCAATCCTAGTCTTCCTTGGTAACAAAAAACATAATCACTAGTGCCACACAAATATCTAAAAACCTGCTTCATTGTTGTCCAATGCTCCTTCCCTAGATTTGACATAAACCTGCTCAATAATCCCACTGCATGTAAAATTCCAAGTCTAGTATAGACCATTTCATACATCAAGCTACCCAATGCACTTGCATATGGAACACAGGACATGTCCTCTTCCTCTTCTTGTGTCTTGGGACACTGTTTAGTAGATAACTTTACACCTACAGGAATAGGAACCTTCACTGGTTTACTATCCTTCATATTGAACCTCTGCAATATTGTCTCGATATGATTCATTTGGTTTAACCAAAGCTTCCTCTTTCCCAATATCATTTAATTTCCATGTCCAAAATATAGTTTGTAGCACCAATACCTTTCATGTTGAAATTGGAGAACAATTGGGTCTTCAAATCCTTGATAAATTATTTGACATTTCCAACCAACAACATATCATCCACATATATGAACAAATAAATAACATAGTCACCAATTAATTTAAAATTCACACAGTGATCCACTTTGCTTCTGGTGAAGCCAATTCCTTATATACATGTATCAAATTTCTGATACCACATCCTTGGTGACTGTTTTAACCCACAAAAATACATTTTTTAACCTGCATAACAATTCTTTCATACCCTTCTCCGCAAAGCCTTTAGGTTTCTTCATGTATATCTCCGCTCCCATATCCCCATGAAGAAAATTTGTATTCACATCCATATTTTCTACCTCAAAATCAAATGCAACGACAACATATAAAATTATTCTAATAGAAGTTACCTTGGCAGCAGGAGAAAAAATATCACCAAAATAAATTCCCGACACCTGGGAATAATTTTTTGCTACCAAATGACCTTTTTATTTCTCCACCTTGCCTTTTGAATTCATATTCTTCGTAAACACCCATTTTCTTCCAATGTGATTCCTTTCATACGGCAACTTCACTAGATCCCATGCCTCATTTTTGTGCAAGGATTCCATTTCATCAACCATGACCTCATTTCATAGTTTTCCATCCTCTAAATCCATTGCCTCCCTGACAGTTCGAGGATCATCATCATTGATAGATAAAGAAAATTTTGGAGATAAAGAAGATGGAATATACCTTCTAGCTTCATTATTTCTTAAACTGATCTTCTCATGGCTAGAGCTTGTGGCTCTTCCTCTTCTGAATCTTGTTCTACTATAGAGTATGATTCTTCCTCCTTTAGCTCAAAATCTATATTCTTAGGTTTGTTTGGTAGGAATTCATGTTTAAAACATATTTAAGCTCTCTAAACATCACATCTCAATTGTACACAACCTTCCTTGTTTCTGGGTTCCAAGTCTTATAACCATTTACACCATTCGTATACCCAATAAATATGCACCTTTCAGATTTAATATCCAACTTGGTTATTTTCTCCTTTGGAACATGTACATATGCGTCACAACCAAATACCCTCAGATGTGAAAGAGAGGGTTTATTACCATTCCATTCCTCATTTGGAGTCCTATCCTCCAACGTTGATCAAGGTGGTCTGTTAACCAAGTAGAAGGCATTCTCTACTTCCTCTGCCCATAATTCTTGTCCTAACCCAACACCACTCAGCATGTTTCTTTCCTTTTCCATGAACGTCTTGTTCATTCTTTCTGTAAATTTTTTTGTTGAGGTGTGTATGGATTAGTATTATTTTGTGATACACCACAATTCTTACATAACTCTTCAAATTCCTTCTTGCAGAACTCTCCACCATTATCTATCCTCGGCACCTTTATATTCTTCTTTGTCTGCTTTTCTACCAAAGCCTTAAATTCTTTAAATATGTCAAAGGCTTCAGATTTATTCCTCGAGAAATATATCCATGTATTCCTTTATAATTCATCTATAAATGAAACCATATACTTACCCAGTAAAGTAACCGACACAGGTCCAAACACATCATTCTGCACAAGCTCTAATATCGTGTTCGCCCTCTTAGAACTAGAAGGGAAAATCACATGATTATGCTTCATATGTACACAATGTTCATAGAAATTGAAATCCAAAGATAAATTAGACATACATTCTACCATAAAATTACCATGCAATATTTGAAGGCTCTTCTCTCCAATATGTATGAGCCTTTGATGCCATAACATGTTATTTCACCAAAGACCACTAGGATTTCTGCTCCACTTTTAGGAACCATAGAACTGTTGCACCCATCAATAAAAGTGCTACCCAGAAGCTTGTACAAAGTCCCAATCCAAACTCACTACATCAATACTATTTCTCCTTGAATCGTCATGCATGTATATTTCTTTAACATTATTTTTACACCTACATCACCCATCTTGCTTATAGAATTTAGCTTTCTAGCCAATTTAGGAATACGCAGAACACCAAGAAGTGTTCTAATCCTTCTACCTTCGAAATTCAGCTTGAATTTTCCATGTCTAATGATTATGGCCTTCTTATCATCCCCTAAGAATACATCACCATCATCATACTTCTGATACTCGCATAACCACTCCCTATGGGGAGTGAAGTAAAAATATGCACCTAAGTCAATCAACCATGCCTCATGATCTACATGTGTATTTGAAGAAGAATCCATGTACACATCCCCACCATCATCTAAGGTGGTTTTCACCTCTGTAGAAGTATCATCGTCAAATCCATTTCCTTTCTCAGGATATTTAGATATACATTCCTTTTTGAAGTTCCCTTCCTATCCGAATTTCCAACACACCTTTACAGGCTTTCCTAGATATTTACATATCCCTCTAGATTTATATCTCCCACTTGAGAACTTATTTTTGTTTATGTTATGCAAGCATCCTCATATAGACAAGGAATCTCCATTATATCCCTCCATATATTTATGTCTCATTTCCTCTGATAGCAAGGATGACACAATTTCATCAAACTTCAAGGTAGTTGTATTTCTACCTATTGCAACAACCAGAATATCCCACGAATCGGGTAGAGAACACAGAAAAATGATGCGCTTATCTTCATCTTATATTTTAATATAAACAGATAAAAACTGACTTACCACAGTATTGAAGGCATTCAGATGTTCTTTCACTGAGTCTCCATCCTTCATCGTTAGGTTATACAATTTTTTCCACAGGAACAATTTGTTCACCAAAGACTTAAATTGGTACAAATTCCCTAACTTTTACCACAAATCCTTCGTCGTAGGTTCCCCAGATACACTCAAAAATACCGAATCTAAGAAATAAAACCATATTGTTCTTTTTGCTTTTCAATCTAACTTCGCCTAGTCTTTATCTAAAATTGTTGTTGGTTTAGTACCTGTTAGGGTCCTATGATTTATAGGATCTCAAGGTTATTGAGTATTTTGTCTCAATAATCTTATATTTTAAATAATTCTCAATATGAAAATGATTTCCAAAAAATATACATAAAAGAAAAATGAAAAGAGGGTATATCTAAAAAAATGAATAAAGAAGTAAAACAAAGAAACGTTGAAAAAGAATAAAAATGAAGTCAGAACCAAAAAAAAAAAAAAATAGAAAAAAAATAATGAAAGTGCTGCAAATTCAAATGCCACTACTGATAGATATTTTTATTTATGTCAAATTAAATAAGGTTGTGTGCAACTTTTTTAAAATTCCACAATGACTAGCTATTTGTTCAAACCATACAACTTAATCATGGTTGAATAATTTTGAATTTTTGTAAATTAGGTTAGAGAATAAAGATTTTCCAAATAGTATAATCGGGTAAATCAATAGTTAGGTATAAAAGGGCATTGCTTCAATTGTTTAATATGAATCAATAGGGGAAATAAGTGATAGAATAGAATATATTTTTCATAAAAAAAAAGAGACATGTGTTTTCTAGTCTAAATGCACCCCTAAAAGAAATAAAAAATGTTAGTTTAACAAAAGAATGTGAAACTGAAAAGTTAGGTAGAAGTGTTTTGGGTTTGAAAGGATAAAATATTCTTATATCCTAATTTTTTATTTCATTATGCAATTGGCACATAAAGGGGTAAGTGAAAAAAATCACTTTATCCTAAGTTTCAAACTTTTGGACATTAAAGTGATATGTTTGATCGATTCACGTCTTATCCTAAGTTTTTGACACAAACTTAATGGTCACTACCTGAAAAAATTTCATGCCATATGTTATTAAACAATCCGAAATTTTCTGCCATTTGATCTACCTTCTCCCTGATCAACGACCCTCATTATCCTTCGGCCCCCCTGTCCATCCTATCTTTACCGGGGGGGTCTGAAATAAGCAGTTTCTCCACCCGGACCCACTACCATGTGGCCTCCTCTCCACTCTTCACACACCCCCCCCCCCCGGAAAACCAATTTCACCTCGTTTCAAATACCACAATCCTACCCATTACCTCTGCCATTACTACAACACCACATTTTTAATCCGTTTCCAATCAAATCGCTTCCCATAGTGTGTTATCCATTAAAATTTAATTAAAACTGGATGACCGTTAATTCAATGGACCTGCACCATTTACAATGGAAGCAAGTTGTTGCTATAAAAACCCTTTAATTTCATTATTTTCAACCTTTACTATGTTATAATCTCTACAAATCCAATTTTTTTACAGGTTTAGAGTGCATTAGTTTTTATCAATTGATTTCTCTGCAACCAAAGTGATAGCACTTTATTTTCCTCCTTCAACCAATCAAACAATTGTTACGCGGTCTTGGTAACCCTGTTTATCTCAATACCAGTCGAATTCCTCCAAATTAATTAAATATTCCTCCTAAAAATAAAAACCATGAGGAACCTTTCAATCCATTGGTCCATCCTCCCATAGAATTAGATCATGTTCCTCTAGCTGATAGGGATTACAAAATAAATGAAACATTGTGTAAATTTGAGTTATTTGAAATGTATTGCTGGTTGGAAGATAAATTTATTGATAAATAAGATGATATTAGACTTTGGGAGTACAATTTACATCATTATATCTTCCCTCACACATTCAATTCCCCTGAATTCATCTGAAAGTGCCAAGCCTATTACATTCCTAATCAAAGAGCCATCATTTCCCCTACTGGTGAAATCATTTTCACCATCACTACCCAGTCAGTTGACCAAATGATGCAAGCTCCCTCTATGGAAAATAGCACCCCTTTCTCCTTAGAATCCCTAAATTAACTATACCAAAAGCTTGATTTATCTAAAAGAGCTAAAATATTTGACATATTTCTACCTGAAAACACTCAATTGCCGAAGAAAAATCCTCCATACTTTTCCTCCTTCTTTCCTGATCAAGCTACACATATTATAACAGTAATTTCATACCTCCTTGGATATTATTCTGATTAGTGGGTAGATGAACCCATTTTAGGCTTTCTCTCTATCTTTTCCACAGACATCAAACCATCAATCATTTTCAATTTCATCCAATTGTTGGCATACAAAATTCATGAGAAATTAATCAAGTTTCATACTGAATAAGTGTTTAAATACTCTTCTATTTTACTATATATGTTTATGTATTATCAGGGGGGTAGATTCAAATTTTCCATGGGGAAAATTGATGAAGAAGGTAACCAACAATCAGTGACCTTCTGGACATCTTTGGTGATGAAAGAACAGAAGGTATTCTCTTACAAATAGTTCATTGAATTGTTTGTTCATCCAGATATGAGTGTTCTAAGTAGTACAATTGAACCCGGGATAGGTGAAGACATTAAAAGGATACTACATTTTTCAGATCAAGCCAAGACAGGAGACTGGTACTTGTACCAGAATTATACTGAGATTAGAGTCTATGGATGTGAGCTTGCACCTTATAAGCTCCAAAAATTCCTCCCCATGAGGATTTTTTCTCTTGTGTATATTAGACAGGTGCTTAATGCATATGAGGTATAAGCCAAGAATAAGTCCCAATTTATGATCAAGACACATATTGGGCCCTTTATTTGCAATAGCAAGTTAGCAGGGGAGGAAGAAGATAAGATATTGAAAGAGATCAATTTCATCCTGAGTTTCACTTGGTCCTAGGAACCTCTGGGAATCATTTCAAAGCTGAGAGTAGAGGAAAAAAAATACTCCCTATATTTATACCTAGAGGTTTGATATAGAAAGGTACATGAACCAGGTAGTATGGGCTGAAAACACATTGCAGGAAGCTAAGGAGCAGCTAGTATCAACATTGACATCAAAAACTCCTGTCCCATAGGAAAAGGAAAAGAAAAGGAAAAAAGAAGAAGAGTCACCTTCAGTGACTTAAAGCGCAGGTAAAGAATTTAAGATAATGTACAAAAAAAAAAAACAAATCTGAATCCTAAAGTAGACAAAGATAAAAACTCATAGCAAGAAGTTGCTATGGTCAGTAAAGAAACACTTACCTCTTCTCAAGTAGGTGGCCAATCCATTTCTTCTCCCACAGCTTCTTCAATATCTCATGATCATCAGCAAGTTATTCAAACAACTAAGGTGGTCCAAGGTGAGAAGGAGAAGACAATTTATGACAGGTTTAGGGAGATAAAGCTAAAAACTGAAATTCTTAGGAACAACACCTATGCCTAATTCTGGAAGCAGACTTCAATTTCTCAAATCAGGTTGATGTTATTATTCGATTTAGAGAAGGGTAATATGCAGATGGCCTTCCTTGAGGCCCAAATTCCACAGCTAAAGTCAACGTCTAACTACAAGAAGACAACCTTTAAATTTTACATAAAGGATATCCATCCCATTGATCAAATGGAGATGCACAAGTAGATAGGTGAAATGATTTCTTCAACTTTCACTAATATTGTCATAAATATTTTCAAATTGCAGGTTTTCTTGTCAAATATCTAGCTAGATTTGAAAATGGAGAAGATTTCTTCTCTTGCTAAGGATTCGAGGATTAAATCATTAGAAGATTTAGTGGTCATGATAGGATATTATCCCTCAAATATGAAGGCCACAAAGGAGATAACTAAGAAGAAGAATGTTGGCATAGCAGCATTGAAAAAGTAGTTGAGGTTGTCAGCTACTGAAGAACCTCTTACCAAAGATATTGAGGAGACAAAAACCCATAATACTAACATGATGAAGCTCATCATGGAGAAAAATGCACAAATAAGACAGATGGTGACTGAGATGGAAAATATGATCAAAGAAAAGGAGCAGACTACAAAGTTTTCCATGGTTCCATTGGATGTTGTTCCTCTTACAGCCATTCCTAAAACTACAGCTTCTACTCCACATATTACCCAAACAGTAGATGGTGTTGAACTTTTGACTAAGGCAGTTGAAAATTTGTCCATCCAAATAGAAGATATTAAGAAGCTGCAAGACCAGGTTAAAGTGTTACAAGACTAGAGGACAAGGAGTGAAGCTTCTCATTCAGTAGAAGCACAAAGAGCTCAAAAGTTGATTGAAATATTACAGAATTCTGAAAGAGAATCAACAATAGGACAAGCATTGGACCAAGCCAAGGAAATCATATGGACAAAAATCATGAAATACATTGCTGAAATCTGGCCCTGCATCCAAATTATATTTGAACATAAGATGTTAATAAAAAGAGAAATTTATGTTATAACAGAGGTTAAGCAAGAGTTGGGATAAATGCCTACAAGAGAAACAAACATCATCAAGTTCTTAAACTCTAAAATAGATATGAATTGGATGATTTGGGAGTAGATGAGAGGATAGAAACTAATATGGAAGTGAAGAGGATTCTTACTAAGAAGAATCTAGTTGTTCAACTAGAAGAAAAGTGCCACAATCTAGAGATAGCAGTTAACAGATTCTTTGCCAGAATTGAGCCTTTAACATAGAAGGGTCAACCTTCTTTATTTTTAATTAATGATAAGTTAATTGCTTATGAAGATTATGTTAGGAAATTGAAGAAGATAGCCAAGGAAAACTCCAAATTTTCAAGCCTCAAAGGCAGCATCACAGGAAGAGAATTTTTTGAAGCTATGGGAAATGATTTCTTCATCCAGCATGAAGTAAATCATATTTTTGTTGGAAACCCCACTTTTTCCAAATACATAGAAGTTGATTAGATTTACCACAAGGTAATTAATTTGACCATCCCAGATGAATATTGGTGGGATAAACTCTGTGGGTTACAGGATTGAGCAGTAATTCAGAGAAAGTTAGCACAGGCCAGCGCATCATCCAACACATCAGCCATCGCAGCACAGGAATAGGCCTATTCAACAATTGTTTCCTCTGAAATAGTGCCAACATTCTAGATCATTGTCCACCTAGTCTATTATTTTTTAATAGTTCAATTTTATTTTTTGAGATAGTTCCAATAATAAATTGTCAGTTGAGATAGCGATTTTGTAAATATTTTTGTAAATTAGTATAAATAATTCACAGTTTGAAGTATTAAGGGTTGATTGTTGAATATAATTTCTGCTAAGCATTGTAATTTCCATGTTGCTGGAAGCATCAATAATACAAGGACATTTTCATAGGATTCATATGGTGTACGCATTGGTGATGTTTTCTTTTGTAAATGTGTTACTCATTATTTTCCCTTACTCTATATTTCTGAAAATCTTAATTGCATAACAGAAAATGTGATGAATAGGATATGTTACTTAGAGCACCCTATTATGGTTGTTTTCAATTTACATGTTTTCTATTGAGGTCAAATTTAAGAATACTTCATTTCTTTTCAATTTATACCGAATTCTACATTTATTCTATTTTCATAATCCACTTAAAATCCTAAAATATCCAGTTAATGCAACCTAGCTTTCCCTATGAGCCTCCTTTTAAAATTGATGCAGATCCAGTTAATCTTTAGAATCCATAGCGAAATGGAATTATAGCAATTTAATCAACCAAACAATCCAAATCAAACAAACAATCAGTACAATAATAACTACCATAAAATTCACTCAAAACAAAGTTTAATTTTACAGACAGATCCCTCTTTGAAGCTAGCAGGGCTAGATCCTAGCTTCCAAAGTGGTTTTGATGTTGTGCTCTATGTTTATTCTCACAATCTTGTAAATTACAGAAAGATAACATAGTGGCGACCATACTGGGGACAAATTGAAAATATTGTAATTTTCTTCGAATTCATAACCCTGGCTAAAAAAGTGTATGATAGGAACATTTTTTTAATAATAAGTGTGGGTGTGGCTTAGATTTCAATTCTAGCTCCCAAAAGAGCTTACACTAGATCTCATCCTGATCCAAAGCCTATAGTTATTGTTGATGATCCTGAAAAACTGCTAAGAAGAAAAAGTATAGCAGAGAGCCAAGGAAGTAGAAGTCCTCCCCATAGAACAGATTCTCTCACAAAATATTTTGTTACCCTAAAAGACATTGAATTTTACTTACCTTTTGAACATATTTTTTTTAGAACTAGGTTAGCCAACTGGGTATATCAAACAGTGGTAGACCAAGCTACATTAAGATGTCATTATTTTGAAGTACAGTCTACCCAACCTAATATTGACCTCAAATTATTCAAGATTTTGATAAATTGCAAGGCTAAGTTTGAGGTCTTCACCTTTCTGTTCATGAGGCATATGTCCAACAGTCTATTCAACTCTCTGCCATGACTTGTTTTGCAGTTTCATCTACTTCATCACAATTTTTGCATCATAGATCATCTAGTCCTACCCCTTCTATAGTTTCCACTACTACTCTAGTAGTTTCTCATCAAAAAAATCAAACCCCGTCTTCTCCCCAATACTCAACCACAATCCAACCTTCACCTTCACCAAAACCTTAAGTTTTAATTCAACCTCCCCCTTTGATTCAACCCCCACCTTTCATCAAACAACCACCTTTGATTAATCTAGATATTTTTCATCCTCATATACCTATAATGGAAGCCATATATGCTCCACTTGTTCTTCAAGATCCTTTGGCAAACATGCCACAGGAATATCAAATGCGGATTCCACAATTTGATTGAATAGGACCTATCACTACCCAACAACATGTAGATAGGATGAATGATAGTTTTGACCTTAGGAAGTAGATGAGGAAAATTTCAAAATGAGGTTGTTTGCACAAAGTCTCACTGGAGAAGTGAGGAAATGGTTTAAATATTTTTCTCCTGCTAGCATCAATGATATCCATGCATTCCATCGAACATTCCATAATATATGTAAAATTAAAAATATCCCTCTTTAGATTCTATCAGAATATGAAAGAATTACGAGGGCACCAGGGGAAAGTGTCCAGGAATATTGCACTAGATTTAACAGTGTATACAATGTAATTCATGCCAACATTAAACCACCACAAGGTCTAGCCTTATTAAAATTCCCAGATGGATTTGAGGCATACATGTCTTATCAGCTTAGAGATAGGAATTCCTCAACATTAGAATAAATGCAAAGGGATGCAATGAGTGTAGAAGCCAATTTGTTAGCAATTAGGGCTAGGATAAGAACTAAAAGAAGAGTGAACATGAAAGAAGAACCCTCAACTTCTTATGTTGATGCCAAAATAGATGCATTAGTCATAATAGTAGAAAGAATGATGGAAATTATTAATATAAATGAAACGGATGCTCCTAGAGAAAGTCAACATGCACCTCAAAATGATAATCAAAATTTTAGAAAAAATCCTCCCCAAATAAAATAGAGGGAACAAAGGGGCCCAGATCAAAAAATTAGACCTCCATTTTAGGAGAATTATGCTAATGATGATGGTGAAATAGTAGAAGAAGTAAAAGATAACCAAATAAATTTGATGGGTATTAATGATGTTGAATTGAATTTTTTTCACTAAAGAAGAACAAGAGCATTTTCAACTTTCCCAAACTGAGTTTGATTTAGAAGAATCAGATGATTACAAACAGGGATTTGAAAATGTTATTATGGAAGTCCATAGGAAATATAACCTTAGGAGTTATAAAACTTCAGATGCCCCCAACAAAAATAATTCTAAAAATCCTACTAAGAAAGCCTCTAATACTATTGTTAACAAGACCCTAGACAATTATGCCAAGAAAATGACTGATAGTTCTGGAAAAAAGACAATATAAAATCCTACCAAAAAGATAGTTGAGAACACTTCCAAAACAACTCAAACTCATATTCCAACCACCAGTCAGCGAAAGGAACATATATCAAAAGAAATTGTTGATAAATCTGATTTTCTGAACTTGAATAAGATTCAAACATCATTCAACATTGAGAAAGAATTAGAAAAACTGAAAATTCCCATTCCTCTAACAAAATTAATGAAAAAAAATCTATACAGATATCAGGTTATGAAGACTCTAAACATAGGGGAAAACATTGACACTATTAATTTGAATTATGATCATCCTAAACTCTTATTTGGGTTAGAAGTTGATGGAAAACCACAGGAAGGAGGAGTTCCTCAATTCTACGTTAGCCTCAATGTTCATGATAATATTATCCATAATGCTATGTTAGATTCAAGTTCTTAACACAATTTGATGCCCAAATCTATTATGGAAAAACTTGGTCTTGACATTACTATGCCTTATAAATATTTATATTCATTTTATTCCAGGCAAGCAATATGCTTAGGTCTGATCAAAGATCTATGTATTAATTTAGCTGAAATCCTATCTAAGAGTCTAGCAATGGATATAGTGGTTGTAGATATACCCCCTAAGTATGGCATGTTTTTGTCAGGCTCATGGGGAGAAAAATTACAAGGGACCCTCCAAATGGACATGAATTATGATACCATACAAGCGTTTGGTCAGCATAGAAGATTATATAGGGAAACTTTGATGAAATTCATGGTGAGTAGTTAGGATAAACCACATAACTATCCTCTTTACTATGTCCACTCAGATTTAGACTTTTTCATTCTTTATAATGACGGGGATATAAATACTAAAGTTACCAAAGCAGAAAATGATATTTGTGAAACACATGAAGACCAAACACAAATAGTGGAAAAAAACACTAAGCTCAAACCTCTTTGGAACATGAGTTTTGATGGATCTTGTAGCAAAGAGGGTTCTAGAGTAGGATTGTGGGTTTCAAACATAGGAAAAAACCATGCTGAAGGTCATTCATAAAGCTTTATTTCAATGTACTAATAATATAAAAGAGTCTGAAGCACTTCTATTAGGATTGCAATTGTTGAAAAATTTGGGTGCCAAAAGAATTTCCATTCATGGAGATTCTGAGATTAATCATAAAACATATTAAAGGAGAATACTCTGCAAATCATCCTAGATTGAGAGCATAAAAAATTGTTGTGCTTGATTTTCTAGAGAGTTTTGTGGAATATGATATTGTTTCCATTCCTAGAAGTCAAAACATCCTTGCAAATGGTTCATATTTTTCAGCCAACACATGTAAAATGCCTCACCCCAATAGACAATATACAGTGGAATTAAAACATTGATCGGTTGTACCAGACAATATGAGGTATTGGAAAGTGTTTGGAAATGGAAATAAAATTGAAAACTTTATGCAATCTAAGGATGAATATGAAGAAAATTGTATAGATTTAGAGAGTGAATTATAAGATCAAATGGTTGTACATTCTAATGTAGAAAAACAGTTAGATAATTCATATGTATATACTCATGTAGATAAAGTTGTAAATAAATTGGAATTGCTTGAAATAGATCCAGAAAAATAAGAGTTTGAAATACTTCAGTTAAAGGATAATTTTTTACCTAGAGGTTTGGTTCCACTAGAAGAATTATTTGATTTCAATGATGTAGCTAAAAATCCTAAAATTGAACCCACAGGGGCAGATGTAGAAGAGTGTAATATAGGCAGTGAAAAAAATACTACAATGATAAAACTGTCAAAATCACTACCTGCTGCTGAAAAACAAACATACATTGCTTTATTTAAATAATTCATTGATGTCTTTTCTTGGAGATATGAAGATCTTAAAGAATATGTCACTAGTATTATACAACATAAAATCCCAATTAAAGAAGATCATAAACCATTTAAACATAAACTTCGTAGAATAAATCAATTTATGATGCCTCTGATTGAGAAAGAAATTAAAAATATGTATGATGCTAAAATCATAGTTCCTCTTAGGTACTCTAAATTGGTGTCTAACATAGTGCCAACTAAGAATAAAACAGGAGAAATTAGACTATGCATCGATTTCAGAAATCTTAATAAGGTCTCCCTAAAAGAAAACTACCCTTTTCAAAAAATGGATCACATATTACAGAAAGTAGTTGGATCTAGCAGGATTTATTTATTAGATGGTTTCTTAGGCTACAACCAAGTCTTAACTCATCCTGATGATCAGGATAAAATAACTTTCACTACTCCATGGGGTACCTTCATGTATGTGAATATTCCCTTTGTATTAATGAATGTTGGAGCCACATTTCAAAGAGCAATGGATATTTCTTTTGCTGATGAAATTGGAAGGTTTATTGCGATTGATCTAGATGATATTATTTTTTATTCAAAAAATGATGAGGAACATTTGTTACATCTGAGAAGAGCATTTAAAAAATGTGGAAGGTTTGGAATTTCATTAAATCCTAAGAGAACACTTGTTGGCCTTGAAGAAGGAAAACTTCTGGGTCATATTATTTCTAAATATGGTATTAGGATTGATCCCAGTAGAATTGAAGCAATATTGAAAATCAGCCATCCTAGAAACATTAAGAAGCTTCAATAATGTATTGGCAAGATTAATTTATTAAGAATATTTATTCCTAACCTTGCAAAAATTCTCATAAATATAACAAATATGCTGAAAAAAATTCAGAAATAAGATGGAACATTGAAGCTAGAAAATCCTTTGATCAAGTTAAAAAAACATTGACAAAAGAACCAATCTTCATCAGTCCAGATTTCACTAAATATTTTATAATATTTTATTTTTCATCTGAACATTATTGTTGCAGTTGTTTTATTACAGAAAAATAATGAAGGATTTGAACAACCCATTGCATTATTTAGTAAGGATTTAAGGGATGCAACATTGAAATATAACATAATGGAAAAACAAGCCTTTGCATTGATAAAATAAATCAAGGATTTCAGAGTGTATATCCTACTTTCCCATATTATTTATTATGTACCAAATTCAGTGGTCAGGGATATTTTAACTCAAAATGGACCTGATGGTAAAAGAGGTAAATGGGTTGCTATTATTCTTGACTATGACTTAGAAATCAAACCCACAAAGCTTATCAAAGGACAAGGACTAACCAAATTGATAGATGAATTCAATTTTTATGCATTGGATATCAAATTTGTTGATACATTAGATGATAAAGAGGAGCAGGCAACTCCACAAATTGATGAGGCTTTTCTAATCTCACCCTAGTATGCAGATCTCATTTTTGTTTTATTCAATTCAAATGCCCCACTTGGTTTAAAAAAACAAAGGCTATATTTCCAAAGTTAAAAGCAGACAAGTTTTCCATCATATATAACATTTTATATTGGAAAGATGTTGGTGGTATTTTACTAAAGTGTCTATTGAAGGATGATGCAAAAATAACCATGCAGGAATTCCATGAAGCTGATTGTGGTGGACATCTATACTGGAAAAAAACTACTAAAAATATCCTTAGAGCTGGTTTTTACTAGCCTACCCGTTTCCCTGATTTCCACAAGAAAGTAACCTCCTGCCATAAATGCCAAATATTTGAGGGAAAAAAAAAACTATTCCCTCTGCCTTTATAGCCTATGTATGTTTAAATTCCTTTCCAACAATGGGCATTGGATTTCATTGGTGAAATCCATCCACGTTCCTCTGCCCAACATAAGTGGATTCCCACAGCCACTGATTACTTTACTAAATGGATTGAAGCCACACCTTCCAAATTAGCCACTGATGTTGTTATCATTAAATTTCTGGAAACCAATATCCTCTCTAGATTTGGTTGTCCAAGCAAGCTCATTATTGATAATGCTACAGTGTTTAAATCTAAGAAAATGATATAATTCTGCAGTAAATACCATATTACTTTGGGACATTCAACTGCTTATTACCCTCAAGGTAATGGGTTAGTTGACTCCTCAAATAAGGTTTTGGTCAACAGCATAAAAAATCTGTTAGAAGACAACAAAAATTCATGGAACAACAACTTAATTAATGCAATTTGGGCTGACAGACTTACTACAAAGAAGTCAATTGGCATGTTACCATACCAATTGGTTTATGGGATGTATTTCACTTTTCCATCCTCTTGGGAGTTCCAGTTATGAATATAATTCAAGAATTGCAGGTTGAGCCAATTGACACTCAAAGGAGGATTAATCAGACCATTCAGTTGCAGCAGTCCAGGGAAGAAGTCTACAATAAAATACAAGTTATCTAGGAAAATGTTAGAAATATTTTTGACAGAAGAACTAAGTAGATAATTTCAATCTGGGTGACAGAGTTTTGAAGTGGGATTCCATAAGAGAGGACAAAGGCAAACATGGGAAATTGGACAATATTTGGAAAGGACCTTACATAATTTAAGCTTTTCTAGGACACAATGCATTTTTTATTAAAGATCTAAATGGAACAGAAATGTCTGGTGGGCCTTTGAATGGAAGAATGTTGAAGCATTAATTTTCTTAGTATCAATATTTTTCTTACATGAAATCATTGTAAATATCATTGTCTTTATTATTTTTATTAGGTGTTTTACAAAAATACAAACCTATGGATAAGTATTCTTTCCCTAAGTGTGGTGATGCACTTAGAACAATAGAAAGAATGATATTTGACCTTTTCCTTAAAATGAATAGATAAAGGGAGAAAAAACCACCTGTAATCTGTTCGCTTTTCCTTGCCTCCCTTCGTTGCATTCGTCACTCTCAATCCAACTTAAATTGCTTGATTGATACATGCCATGAAAAACATAAGACAAAAATCAACATAAACGCGATATGATCTATTCAAGTTAAACAAATTGAATTGATTAAATTCATAAATACACATATAACATCATTGACATGTGCATTAGGAAAGGAAAAAATGTCTTTATTATGAAGTAGAAGGAAGAGTACAACCAGTCGATCGATTCGCTGTCACTCATCCAGTTTGAGTCCCATCCTCATCACATCCAGCATCAAAAATCCAGCAACATCATAGTACATGCACAATACCTCCAAGAGTTGTGATCTCACCAGCATAACTCTACTTAACACAAATTATTGCTCTCTTGTGCACTATGTTCAATGCTCTATTTATAAGTATATGAAGGTAGTTTGACAAAAATGAATCATTGAATGGATTTCCTAAAAAGGGATGAAGAGGTTTCCTTGTTCATGGGAATAGGAGGATAAGAGGTTTAATGACTTCATGGGTTCCAAATTCAAAGCTATCAAATAAGGTGAAAGCTAGAACAACTTCTAGAAGTCATTAGAGGTTGGAAATATTCTCGGAATCCAATGAAAAATTCACTCCCAATTGACCAATGCACTCTAAAGTGGGCCTAGATCCTCTGCAATGCAGCCTTGCATGGGAGTAGATGCTATGAAAGCAGTTACAGTTTTCTAGGGGTGTGTTGATGGCTCAATGGGGCACTGCAACTGGCATCTAAGAAGTGAAACTTTCATGAAGGAAAACAACCAATGTGATGACTTTTTTAGAGAATGTAGCAACCAATTTAGAGTATGATAAACCCTAATAGATATTGGTCTGTGTTTTGGGATTATGCTCAAATTGACCTATAACAGCTTCCCCCTAAAGCATGAAGTTGAAAATGATAATGTTGATTGATTTTCTTTATGACATGGTGAGGAGGAATTGAAGAGGACGACAACCTCCATTAATTACAATACATTACATCATGATATTTTTTCATCTTGGACATGAATTGTTGAGGGAGGAATATCCCATACTCAACACATAAACTATCATAAAATAAAAAAGTCATCTACATATATATACCCATGATAGGATGACCATCTGAATAATGACCGTCGTACGGATGATTTGGTACTTCTCCTGAAATCGTAGCCCAGATGGATGAAACTAGATATGAGGTCTTCTATCTTGTTCACTGGATCTCTTAAAGTACCATTGTAACCATGTGAATATTTGATCTGAAGTTGAACAGGAAGATGACGTCTGATTACCAGCCAATGATGTGATCCATTAACAGACGTGAGAGAAAACATCGTTGATAATAATGGCTCTCAAGGTACTGTAGTACATTCTGCATGGTGTGAATAGGTGATTTGATGTCGAACACCATACAAAATCTTTCGATCGAAGGCCTGTGATGTCAACCTATCGCTGGAAGAAAGAAACCTGTCATTGATGTAAGCAAGCTCCAAGGTACCAAAAGGTTGTTTCTATGTCAACTTCCTAGATGATGAGTTGATAATGACAGGAAGTGACTCATCGCAGGAGGGAATTGATGCTTGCCTCATTAATGACATGAAATGGGAGTAATGATTTTGGAGACAGAATGTGATTGATGAAGCAATGTTAGGGATGGCGGTCATGAAATGAAGGTTTATGAGTATTTCAAAGGATGAAGAATAATTGAGTGACTTCTATTGAACATATTGACAACACTGAATGAATTGGAAGCATTTGACCCAAAATCAAAGTGATGGATGGTATGATATACCATCAAGCAGATTACCCAACCCAAAATTCACAGAGATGAAGTGACTGAGTGTCATGTTCAAGAGTGAATTTCTACCGTAAAGTGTTTTATCCATTTCCAATTTTCCCTAGTTATTCCTGACTAGTACCTCTTTATTTTTTAACAAGCTTGAGGAGGATAACATATTATTGATGTATAATTCCACCCTTCAGGTGAACCCATTGCTATTTTATGTTTTAACGAGTCTAGAGAAAGTGAAACTTGATCTTGTCATGATGGATAATTCCATCACTATTTGATGCTTTAATGAGTCTAAAAACAGTGAGAACTCAGTCCTTTTTCATGTTTAGAGAGTTTGAAAAATATACTAAAAGAAAACTCCACAAGTTCTTTGTCATACGATAGTCTCTTAGATATGAAAAAGCGTAAAATAATACCCGAGAAAACCTACTAGCCATGTTCGACTATGGTTTTTCTTTTTAGTAATCCTAATTTATCTCAGTCTGGAAAAAGGTTAAACTTATACGGACTAGATGTCATTTCAATTCCTTTAACAAGTTCGAAAAGACAAGCGCTTGGAAATATTTTCATATTTTGAGAGTGTAAAAAGAGCTGAAAAAGAACGCGAGAGGGGTTCCTTTTTTGTATTTAAAAAACATCAAAAAAGAGATAAAATTGTTCTTTGAATTCCTTTTTCATGTTTAACAAAGCTCGAAAAAGACATAGAATTATGCTTTGAGTTCCTTTTTCATGTTTAACAAAGCTCGAAAAAGAGATAAAAGTGTGGTTTGTGGTCAAAATTGTATTTCACAATCATACACGTAATCAGCTGTAAAATTTCTCAAAGAACCATAAAATGGATTAAAAATACCTGTTTAAATTGTAAAAATGGGTAAAAACAACAGTCGTTTCATTAAATATGCATAAATTAATCAAAAATACTATTTAAAATAAGAAATTACCAAATCATTTTTACCATTTCAGCTTTACCATTCGAATTTTAGTGCTCTAAGCCTGTTTTACCAATGAACTTCAGCAGTTGATTGCGACAAATTTTGTGGTTCATTTCTCATGCCATCCAAACCATGTAGAATATCTTACCCTCCTATTTATATTAATTGCATTCTTGTTCAGTTTCATGCACATTTTTTTGGGGTTTTGGGGCTCCTAGGGTAAATATACAATGCCCTAGGACCAATACACCCTTGGATGTCAAAAAATGCATTGAAAGGAGGCTAGAAAGAGGCCCAAATCCTCTACAACACTCTGTCTTCCACTCAGGGGTGCATTGGGCACAATTCAAAAAGTTGTATCTTGTTTTCTGCCCAAAATTTCTCCATTTTTTTGCATGGATTGGATCCTAACTAAGCTTATGGTGTGATTTCAAAATTTGATCGGATCATAATTTCAAATACGTGGTGAGAAAGAGAACATGAAGAAGAATATATGGTTTCCCGAAATGATCTTGGCACTTTCAAAACCCTCAAAGACTATGGGTTGCTCAAGTACTTTAGATTTCCAAGGTTGAGGCAACACATGGAACTATTGTAGTTCTTGATCCATTCATGGGAGCCGATACTACAGGATTTTCACATTGGGACAAATTTCTCCCAATATTATTTGATTAAATTCACTTTCTGACATGTTTTTCAAGACGTGGTGCCCCCATTTCCCTTGCGAGCTCCATCTGTGGAGGTGAAACAATGAAGGACTACATCCAATAGTTTTGTCAACTAGGAACTAAGCCTAAAAAATATGGAAAGATAAATATCAAAGATGTACGTGGTATTCCTTTGTGAATGCTCCTATTCACTATCGCATAACTAGCTGGCAGTGTGACACTACATGTCATGAATAGATCATACATGCAGTATGCGCTTGAGTGTTTCAAGCCAACCATGTTCAACTAGGCTGAAGCAATACTCCTTCAAATGAAAGAATAGCTGACTAAGGTAAAAAGGGAAAAGACCAAAAATTTTAGCTATGGGTCGATCTTGATCACTTTTGTTTCATAGTGAGTTCCATTGATGCAACCACAGCATGTGAAGTTGGGATTAACTGGTCCTACAGATCCACAAATGAAATGGTGGGTTGAGTTGATAGTTAGACATGTTGTTCAGTCATCGATCTTGTTTTCCACTCCATTCTTCACTTGGCTCCAAAGACACAATATCTTCGTAGAGGAGAATCCATATGCAGGGATGGATTCCGCGGAGATCCATATTTGATTTTACCAGACGGCGCTCAATGGGGTGCTATATGTGAAATTTTGACCATGTTTTTTATTTTTTGGGGTTTTTTTTACATATTTTTGTGTTTTTTGATGTTTCCAAGACTAAACTGAAGATGTTTTTTGATGTTTCTTTTATCTTGAAATTTATTTCACCTGTATGGATTCTCTTTTCATAAACTGAAGATGTTTTATGTATGCGGGTGTAGGTACCGTTTGACCAATTTTTCATGCACAGCAGGTGGGAGAACTAGCAGAGAGGACTGTCATGAGAGCAATCCTATAGGATTTCAATTTATCTAAGTCTCTTGCTAGGTTGTAGTAGCGTGTGGAGGTATTGACTCTTGGGATATCGGATGCTCGGATCGAGGAGTTACCTATGAGGCTGTAGCACCATACCATTGGTGTGCCTAGCCATTGAATGAGGCTATTGTGCATGATAACCAAAGTAGTGATCTACTATCATGAGAATCACTAGTTTTACTTAGATTATGTTATATCTATATACATTTTGAGGTCATATGACCAACATGTCTTGGGAAAATTTTTGTAAAAAACTCGATATAAAACTATTTTACTTTCAGTGTTTTTCTATGATTATGTGTAATCCTATTTAATTGTATGATGTGAATTGAAAATATATCTTTACATATGTTTCAAATGTCTATTTAACACATAATTTTCCAGTGAATCAACTAGAGTGTTAAAGTTTCGGCAAATATGTTGATATTGAATATAATGAAAATCTCTTTCCAAAAGACAAACTCTAAGGAACATGCGATGAATTTCTAAATTTCGAATAGTATAGATGCCAGTAAGATGTATTATGATAAGTTGTGAGTCTAGCCTGATGATGATGTGATGAATTCCAAGTGAAATGGCATAAGAGAGTAGTTCAATGAACCTGCTATACCTAGTGATATTGTTCGTCAATCGACCAATACAAATCCTTTGTAAACTCACTAACTCGCCACTTGGAAAAAATATGGCCCATGATGTAGAGGATATATTCTAAGTACTACGATTAGAACCATTGGCATATCCAACAAACAGTTCTGAATATTCTTACGTCTGTAAAAAATTCAAAGCGGATTACTAACCACATGAAAAAGTAAAAAAGACACACTGCTACACACACATAATCAAATAATATAACACAGTGTTTACTACAAAAATTAGGCATAGTAACCTTTAAGATACAACCCATTTCAAGGTTGTGACAATGGAATCCCATCATAATCTACCAACTCATAAACACCCTTAGCTAGAATGTGATCGACAATGTGGGGGTCATGCCATAATGGTTCAAATTTCCTTGTTCCTATCTTATCAACTTCTTGATCATAAAGCAAGACCAGGTCTCCTTCCTAGAAGGTGCGAGGCTTGACATTACGATCATATTGCACCTTAATTTGTCTCTTATTCATTGGCCAACATGGCTTCATGACGTGTTCGTTGGGTATGTGTTATATTCTTTCCATGACTAAGCACACACGGGGGGCGATAGCCCCCACTTTGCGCTGGGTACAAAAGGGGGGTCAAAAGGGGGGCAGTAGCCCCCCCTATCAGGGTCTGGGGCAATGCCCCCGTGAAAATTTTTGGTCCTTAATTTCCAGTGGGTGGTCCATGCCCATGGTTTTGTGCATGGTTTTGCACATGGTTTTCAGGTACAATGGTTTTCGGCCCCTGGTATTTAGTAGATCCAGTCAAGGGAACTACGGTTATGTTCTAATCCAGGGTTAATGGATTGGGGTTTATGTATGTTTCAGCATGTATATATATGTGTTGTAACACTAAAAGGAATATAATGAAAAATCAAGCTGGTCGTCCCGATTTGGGATCCAGGGGAAAATCTCTGTGTTTATCTATTTTATGTTTTATGCTCTCGCTATTGTTTATTTTCTATTATAATATTCCTGTGTAGATAATTTCTGTTTAGGGTTAAAATCTACATTTGGTATCAGAGTTGTTTCAGCTTCAAGGGGACGCCTTTGCTACTGAGGTTTTTTTTCTTGGGCCTGAGGTAGACCCTATTCAGTGGGAGATCTGTGGGATCGATTCTTGCAGTGAAAGAAGATGGCGAGAGGTGGAAAGATAGAGATCGAGAAATTTAATGGTCAGAGTTTTGAGTTGTGGAAGCTCAAGGTGGAGGATCTCTTGGTGGATAAAGATCAGTGGATCGCTGTAGATCTAGGTACTAAACCAACGGCAATGTTAGGTGAAGACTAGAAGAAACTGGATCGGAACGCTAAGAGCACAATACAGTTGTGTGTCTCAGATTCAGTATTATTGAATGTATCTAGGGAAGCTATGGTGAAGAATTTGTGGGAAAAACTTGGGACTTTGTACCAATCTAAGTCTCTAGTGAATAAGTTGTTCCTGCAGAAAAAGATGTATAACCTAAGGATGAAGGATGGAGACTCAGTGACAGAGCATCTGAACGCCTTCAATACTGTGGTAAGTCGGATGTCATCTGTTGATATTAAAATATCAGATTAAGATAAGTGCATCAGCTTGTTGTGTTCTCTACCAGACTCGTGGGACAGTCTGGTTATTGCAATAGATAGCAATACAACTACCTTGAATTTTGATGACATTGTCCAAATTTTGTCTACAGGAAATAGAGATGAGAACATGGAGGGCCGTAATGGAGATGCCTTATCCGTACAAGGAAGGTCCTAGATGTAGCCAAGAATATGTTTGAAAGAGATAAAACCAGAGGGAGATCTAAATCTCCTCACAAAAGTTTGTAAAGGCATGTGAAATGTGGAAATGGAAAGGAAGGTACCACAAAACTTCAAAAATGACTGCAGATCTAAAGCTCCCGAGAAAGGAAAGGGATCTGATGATGCTCCTTATGCAGAGGCGAAAACCACCTCAGATGAAGGTGGGGATGTGTGTTTGGCTTCTTTTTCAAATACACATGTAGATCATGAGGCATGGTTGATTGACTCAGGTGCATCCTTTCACTTCACTCCCCATAGGGAGTGGTTCTACAAGTATGAGAAATATGATGGTGGTGATGTCTTCTTAGGTGATGATAGGAAGGCCAGAATCTTCGAATGTGGAAAATTAAAGCTGAAGCTGCAAGGTGGAAGGATTAGAACACTTCCTGGTGTTCTGCACATTCCTACATTGGCCAGAAATCTGAATTCTGTAAGCAAGATTGATGATGCAAGTGTAAAAATAGTGTTCGAGAAAGATACATGTAAGATGTTTCGGGGAGAACTAGTATTAATGCGGGCAGTTCGGATTGGAACTTCATGCTTGCTGTACCGTGACATGGATGTATGAAATTGGGTTCCTGAAATAGTAGCGGAAAGCCTAGCTGTCTCTGGAGAAAATACCATGCTATGGCATCAAAGGCTTGGACATATTGGAGAGAAGGGCCTTCAGATACTGCATAGAAATGGTATGGTAAAAGGTATGTCTAATTTCTCTCTAGATTTCAATTTCTGTGAACATTGTGTATATGGGAAGGAGAATCAAGTGAGTTTTCCTTCTGGTGCTAAGAGGGCGAACAAGATATTAGAACTTGTGCACAGTGATGTGTTTGGACTTGTGTCAGTTCCATCACTGGGAAAGTCTGTGTACTATGTTTCATTCATCGATAACTTCTCAAGGAATACATGGATATATTTCTTGAGGAAGAAATTTGAAGTCTTTGACAGATTTAAAGAATTTAAAGCTTTGGTGGAAAACCAGACAGAGAAGAAGATAAAGGCGTTGAGGATAGATAATGGTGGGGAGTTCTTCAAGAAGGAATTTGAAGAATTCTATAAGAAGTGTGGTATAGCACGATAGAAGACTACTCCATACACACCTTAGCAAAATGGAGTTGCAGAAAGAATGAATAGAACACTGATGGAAAAGGAAAGAAGCTGCTCAGTGGTATCGGGTTAGGACAAGAATTTTGGGCAGAGGGAATAGAGATGTGCATGCTATTTGGTTAACAGATCACCTTCATCAGTGTTGGAGGATAAGACTCCACATGAGGTATGGAATGGTAAGAAACCCTCTCTTTCAAATCTAAGGGTATTTGGATGTGATGCATATGTACATGTTCCAAAGCAAAAAAGGACCAAGTTGGATAATAAATCTGAAAGGTGCATCTTTATTGGGTGTAAGGATGGTTTAAAGGGTTACAAGATTTGGAACCTAGAAACAAGGAAGGTTGTGTACAACCGAGATGTGGTGTTTAGATAAGTGAAATATGTTGTTAAACATGAAGTCCTACCAAAGGAACCTAAGAATATAGAGTTTGAGCTAAAGGAGGATGAATCAGACTCTACAATAGAAGAAGACTTAGAAGATGAAGAGCCACAAACTCCAGCTATTAGAAGATCATTTCGGGAAAGAAGGCAACCAGAAAGGTATAGTCCATCTGCTTTCTATTCAGGTTCTGCCTTAACTATAACTGATGATGATCCCATAACTATCAGGGAGGCAGTAGATTCAGAGAATGGAAAACTCTCGAAGGAGGCCATGATTGATGAAATGGCATCCTTGCACAAAAATGATGCATGGGATCTGGTGGAGTTTCTGGCTAGAAGGAAGCCCATCGGGAGAAAATGGGTGTTTAAGAAGAAGATGAATGTAGAAGTCAAGGTGGAGAAATAAAAATCTTGGTTTCTAGCAAAATGTTATTCCCAGGTGCCGGGAACTAATTTTGGTGATATTTTTTCTCCTGTTGCCAAAGTTACTTCTATTAGATTACTTGTATCTTTTTTTGCTGCATTTTATTTTGAGATAGAACAGATGGATGTGGAGACAACATTTCTTCACGGGGATCTAGAAGAGGAGATCTACATGAAGCAACCTGAAGGCTTCATGGTGAACGGTAAGAAAGAACTGGTATGCAGGTTGAATAAGTCTCTGTATGGGTTAAAACAATCACCAAGGATGTGGTATCAGAAATTTGATACCTATTTACGGGGACTTGGCTTCACCAGAAGCAAGGAGGATCATTGTGTTTATTTTAAATTAATTGATGACCGTGTTATTTATTTGTTCTTGTATGTGGATGACATGTTGTTGATTGGAAATGACAAAGAAAATATCCAAGATTTGAGGACCCAACTGTTCTCCAAATTCGACATAAAGGATCTTGGTGCTACAAACTATATTTTGGGCATGGAAATTAAGAGAGATCGAGCAAAGAGGAAGCTCTGGTTAAACCAGAGGAAGTATGTCGAGACTATATTGCAAAGGTTCAATATGCAAGATATTAAACGGTGAATGTTCCTATTCCTGTAGGTGTAAAGTTGTCTGCTGAACAGTGTCCTAAGACACAAGAAGAAGAGGAGAATATGTCACGTGTTCCATATGCAAGTGTAGTGGGTAGCCTGATGTATGCAATCATCTGTACTAGACCAGACATTGCACATGTAGTGGGAGTATTGAGCAGGTTTATGTCAAACCCAGGGAAGGAGCATTGGACAGTAGTGAAGCGAGTTTTCAAATATTTATGTGGCACTAGTGATTATGGCTTGTGCTATCAGGGAAGACCAGGATTGGAAATAATGTTGGACATTCATGGTTTTGTTGATGCAAATTGGGCTGGAGATCTGGACCAAAGAAGATCTACAAGTGCGTATGTGTTTAGCCTATTTGGAGGCACAGTCAATTGGATGAGTAAAAGACAGTCTGTAGTGGCTCTTTTAGCTACAGAGGTAGAACACATAGCAGCCACTCATGCAAGCAAGGAAGAAGTTTGGTTGCAGATATTGTGTTCAAGTATGGGGTTGGTACAACAAGCTATAAGGATAAACCGTGATAGCCAAAGTGCAATTTTCTTGGCTAAGAACCCTGCTTATCATTCAAAGAAAAAGCACATTGATGTTCAATATCACTTTGTTAGAGATATGGTTGAGGCTAAAAGGGTGTTGCTGGTAAAGGTGGACACTTTTAAGAATGTTGTAGATGCATTGACAAAGTCTGTGAGCACTTAGAAGTTCTCTTGGTGTAGAGAAACAATGGGTGTTGAAGAATTGGGCCAATGACTAAGCTCTCCTGTGGCCCCCTGCGGAAAGAAAACAACAAGTGGGAGAATGTTGGGTATGTTTTATATTCTTTCCACGACTAAGAATGCATGATCCTTAATTTCTGGTGGGCGGTCCACGCCCATGGTTTTGTTCATGGTTTTGCACATGGTTTTGGGGTACGATGGTTTTCGGCCCCTGGTATTTTGTAGATCCAGTCAAGGGAACTACGGTTATGTTCTAATCCAAGGTTAATGGATTGGGGTTTATTTATGCTTCGACATGTATATATATGTGTTGTAACACTAAAAGGAATATAATGAAAAATTAGGTTGGTCGTCCCGATTTTGGATCTAGGGGAAAATCTCTGTGTTTATCTGTTTTATGTTTTATGCTCTCGCTATTGTTTATTTTCTGTTATAAGATTTGTGTGTAGATAACTTCTGTTCAGGGTTAAAACCTACAGTGTTTCATCTAGATGTATGAGATCTAAAATATGTGCCTCTTCTTTAGAAGTGTCAAGTAGCAGGTCAATCGCGAGTTTCAACGCTGGTATTTCCCATTGTATCAGTAAGATAGCTTCCAGACCGTAAACCAGCTGAAAGGGAGTGAATCTGGTTGCATTTATCACTGAGGTTCGATATGCCCACAAAACCGAGTACATGATCAAATTCCAGTTTCGTTTATGAACCCCAATCATGCGTTGAAGAATACACTTGATAATCTTGTTGATAGCTTCAACTTCTCCATTATCTTGTGGATAATAAGGGATAAAACTATCATATGACAGTCCTAACTTGGCAGTCAACTCATCCATCATGTGATTGCGAAAATGTTTTCCATGATCTGTGACTATGGCTTGCGGTACACCAAACTATGTAACCACATGGTTAAAAAAGAACAATGCAGTTGGTTGTCCCATGTTGTTGAATGTATACATCGCCTCAGCCCAATTAGTAAAATATTCAATGGCGACAATAATATACCCATGCACCCCAGTCAAGCAGGGGGTACATGTCATGAATTCAATGCCCCATTTTTCAAATGGTCTAGAGGCAAGTGGGTATTGCGATCAAATATCTGGCAAGCATGACAACTTCTAACTGCGATAATGCAGTTTCAAAATATGGTAGGCTACAAGTAACTAGTGTGGAGAATATTATGCGTGGTAGCATAGCCAAACAAATGTCCACCACATGCACCAGAATGGAAATCATTTAGAAAATTTTCATCTTCCTCATGCGTGAGGCACCTACGTAAAATCGTATTGACACCACAAGGATAAAGTGTATCGCTGATGATCAGATAATATTTGGCTTGGTATTGAATACATCGTTGTTTCAAGCAAGAGGTATTGGGCCGAAAATTTTGGGTCTAGAGATAGATGATGAAATATCCATATCATGGGTAAGATGAGTCGATCGAAAACCAATACTTGTCCAGAATTGATGGTTTCATAGTAGGATTGGTACTACTCGAAGGAAGGTCATAAATAAGCTCAGAAAACACCAAAGACTTCTTTGACTTGGACTTGATGAATTCCAAATCAAACTCCTGTAAAATGATGATCAATTTTGAATATTTATCCCCCAGCAATTGACATGAGAAAATGTATGTCATAGGGTTGTAATATGAAATGAAAATAGTCTTTCGGAGTAGGATATAATGGCAAAATATTTTTGCATCTTGAATGGATGCCAAAGTGAGCTTTTAAATGTATGTGTACTTAACTTTCGTATCATTAATATTATGACTCAAATAATATATCGGATGTTCAATCCCACCTTCTTCTTGGACTAAAAACATAGCGATGGTTGTATCTACAGTGACGATATACAGGAAATAATCAATCTAATAATTCAAGGGATAGATTAATGATGCTTAGATCAGGTAATATTTGAGAACACCAAAGGAAGCTTCTGCAACCTCATCCCAATGGAAGGGAATCCACTTTTTCAAGAGTCAATAAAACATTTAGCCATTTTTTTGTAGTTAGGAATGAACCTCCTTATAAATTTAGCCTTCCCTTAAAGTCTCTGTAGCTGAAGTAGATTGAAAGGAGTGGGAAAATAAAGAATAGCCTGGACCTTAAATGGATCAAGATGAATTCCTTCTTTCAACAGGAAGAATCCAAGAAAACAACCATAACCAACACCAAACACACATTTGCGTGGATTGAGGTGTATTTTATAATGATGACATCATAAAAATATCTCTCTCAGATGTAGCAGGTGGTTAGCCCGTTTCTGTGAATGTGCAGGTAATTCATCGAGATACAGTTGAACTATGTGCTTGATGTCATGAAAATCACAATTCATTTCCCTCTGGAATATGGCCCTAGCATTATCTAAACCAAAATGGAGCTTGAGATAAGTGAATGTGCCCCATGGATAGATAAAAGCGGTTTTATGTTGGTCCTCTCGGCGAATATTAATATGATTGTATCCAGAGAATCCATCCATGAATTAAAATACTTCACATCCAAAACATTCATCAATAATTTGGTCGATAAAGGGAGTTGGATAGTTGTCTTTTGGACAAGCATGATTAACATCCCAATAGTCGACACACAATCTAATTGTCTCATTTTTCTTCATGACAAGAACAATTTTAGATACCCAATCGGTAATCAGAACAAGGTAAATGAATCCAACACGTAAAATTTTTTCAACCTCTTCTTTAATGGCAACAGCTTTATTAGGGTGAATAGGACGAAGTTGTTGTCGCACCGGCTTAGCAGTAGGATACATTTTAATCTCATGTTCAACAATTTTGGAGTCGATACCTGGCATCTCCGCATATGACCAAGCGAATACCTCTCAGAATTCATGAAAAAGAGCGTAGTAAGTGTCAAGTTCAGATGGAGAACAAGATGCACTGACATGAATGTTTTCTACAATACCTGGTTTATTTTAAATATCGATAGAAATTGTTTCTTTGATATTTGATGGGTTTCTCTTAGAATCGACGACGTGAATAGGAATATAATTCGTCAAGAAATCAATGACAGTAGGGTGATATAGTTCAGATGGATTATTTTCACTTTAATCTAGAAGATGGGATTGTTGATGTGATGATTCCCATGGTTCTTCTTTTGGCATCATGGATTCCATAATGATATCATTGATCAAGAAAACGTGTGAAAATGGATTAGAAGAAGTACCAAAATCCAAAGAATGATCAACCCAAATGGTCGGCGACAAAGGATTTGGATTGGCCGCATAAGCCAAGAAAATTGATTACTATGCTAGCTCAATTGGAGTTAGTGGCATGATGTTGCCCAACCTAACTACTTCAGAATCATTGGGTATCTTCCTTAAGTTAGATGAAGTGGAAGATATCCTATTGCAGGTCTCTATATGTGTGATTTCCATCAATGTTGCAGGTGATAGTAACAAAAAAGTGCCCAGTAGGGAAGTATATTTAAAGAGTCCTACAACAATGTTTTGAAGAGAAGGTGGGGGTCCATGAAAAAATGGAACTATTCTAGTTGCTTGGGAACCAGAGGCAAAGAAAGAGAGTTGATCAATGTTTTTGAACTTCCTTTATGGGGTCAAATGATCATAGGAAAGTAAGTAGATACTACCGCAACCATATTGTAAATCCACAATCTTCCAAGTAATATGTTGTAGTCGAGGGGTTCGTAAAAAATCTCAACTTCAATAGTAACTGATTTTCCCCCATGTTCTAATTGCAGGTTACTAATAATTCCACAAGGCTTATATGTACGACCGTTAAAAGCTTTCAATGTTGTAGGTGATTGTGACAAAGTCGGCGAGCCAAGTGACTTCCAGCAACTCATTGACATGATACAAGTAGATGTGCCTTCATCAATGATAGTGCAATGAATGAGGATATTTAGGACATGTACTTGAATCAAGAACATTAATTGTGCTGGTAATTGTGGCACATAGCCCGTGTGATTAAGGACTACAAGATTTGAATCTGTCGGGTCAATTCCACCAATCGTGGACACAAAGCCTACTTATGGGAGGGAAAAATATGAAGAACCTCAAGTGTTAACATAGCATAAGCTGATTGAGCCAGGTCTTCGACTACATTATAATTTTGAGTTGCACGAGCTCGAGGGTTGAATGTCGATTTGTGAACTACTACCTTCGGTGGTTTTATTGTTAACTCTGGAAGGATAGGCAGTAGAGCCGAGTCAGATGAGGTCAAATTCAAAGTGGTAGGTTGATATGTAGCCTTATCATTGGAAAATGATGATAGATTACTGTAATATTTACTTTGATTCGACACCAAAACATCATTTTTTGGCTTCGTGGCAGATATCATAAGCCCTTGTGAACTAGAAGTAGGATCCGTAGTAACCATATGTGTTTTCAGGTTTGGAAAAGGATTTGTCAACACTACATATGCGACAAAAGTATTAATAAGCTTTTGGAATTATGAGCGGTGAGAAAAATCTTGCGTAAAATTCTCCTCATTACATATCAAGCAAGGGTAACGAGTTTTCCGAAAAGAACCGGATGAATCAAATTATTTTTCTTGCAGGGGTGAATTTGATTGCTTCTTATCTTTCCCCTTCTTCCTATTTCCAAGTTGCTTGTCACTTTTGCCTTTGTTAGATGACATGGCATGGATTTCAGAAGAATACGCACGATCAGATGCAAAAGGGTTTTGATTTGAAAGAGAAAGTGTAGGATTATATAGTCGAATTTCTTCTATAGCGCTAGCATAACTAATCACACCATCGCTAGCATGAATGTCGTGACCAGATGGAGTAGGAGGAATAGTAAAATTTGGTCATGAAACATTTGGAATATTTTCATAGAGCGTGACAGACTGAGTGTAAATCAGATCCAGATAATAGGCACGCAAAATGAATTTCACTTCATTGAAAACACCTCCTTTGGCCACATCCTCGATGATAGATGGAAATAAGGACTTAATAAACCACTTAGCTAAAAGCTAATGAGGAAAAAAAAAATTTAAGCATTCAAAGACGATGATGCCACTCATGTATATGATTTGATATATGAGTAGCAGTGGTCTATTTAAATTTGGTCAAAATTTCAGTTCCAGTTTGATATGTGATGGGTAACTGGAAGTGGGCTAAACAAGTAGTGGCTAGAGCTGTAAAGTTATCAAATGAATCTCTTGGTAATTCAATATACCACTCCGCAGTCAGACCAGTAAGTGTTCGTTGGAAAAGACGCAATCTAACATAGTCATCATTTGAGGAATTTGATGAACACCATAAATGATAAGTCATGACATGCGTAGATGGGTCTTCTCTATAATTTCCATTGAATTTGGGTCTTTCCAAGGGTAATTTATGAGGAATCACCGGCCACCAAGGTAAATAATGAATGGGATCATTGGTGAGCCGATTTAAATCAGGTAACTCTAATGTTGCAACAAATGGCAACTGTCGATTAAGTTCAAGTAGATCATAACTGGGATAAGATGGAATCGCCTGAGCAGTAGGCCTTTACATACCAACAAATGGATTCTGTTGTTGGTAACCCAGACAAGAGTAGGCTTGTTGGCCAAGACCTCGATAATCATAATACTGTGGGAATGGTTGATATGGATACCATGGTATCTGATTAAATAGTTTCTCATGAGGATAATTTAGACCTGGTTGTGAATAAACAGGGCCAGTAGAAGCCTGTGACAAAGGTAAACTAGCCTGTAGTTGCAAAATTCCCAATACAGATGGTTGTTGAGTACCAGCCTAGGAAGACAAAGTTTGTAGATCTGAAACTTGATGGTTAGCGATGGAAGGACCCGCTTGTGTAGACTAAACAAAAACCATAGACTAAATGACAAGCATAGTAGGCACAAATGTAACAAGTTGAGCTGGTTGATATTGATACACAATCGTTTGTGGTTGAAAAGGAAAAGTAGGCTGCCATTGACAAACAGGCATTCCAACATATTATTAACTTAAATACGATGGAGTAATTCCATATGGACCAAACATCTATGGCCCCTTAGCATATTGAGTATAGGGATATTGCACATAGTGACTTTCATATGATGGGTATCCAATAGATACTGGATAAGATGGACGATACTTGGATGGACCAACCTGATATTGGGGTTCAGGTTGTTCAGTATTCGTAAGAGATGAACCAGATATAATTCTAGATGATAAAATGGAGGGAGTTCATAGACTAGAGACACCAGAGTATGTTCCATTTAAAGCCGGGTAACCCAGTGAGACAGACAGACCACCATAAATATGAGACCCGAGTGTCATCGAAAACATCGAAGATGAAGCAACAGTAAATTTTTTCTTAGTTGTAATAAATGGTACAGTCTGGGATGTTGTCTCTTCCATGGTTAAATAACCTAGAAAATACTATAACGAATCTACGAGAACTTGAGAGTGAAAAGGATCAACAAGAGTAGAGTAGGTCAAACGAGGAAAAGAAATATATAAATGAAGCCCCAACCCAAAATGAGTGGGATTTGAAGGGGTTGTATCTTCCTGAAGTTCTTCCTCTATTGAAATCAAAGAAGGTGGAAGAACCTCACCGTTAGGCCCGAGATAAATTTTAGGCAATAAACTCTGTTGTACAGAGGAAGACTTGATGGTTACGAATGGTTGAGGATCAGACGGTTGCACCATAACAACTTCTTGTTGTTTGAATTCGGGATCAAGATGTTCTGGTAAAATAACAATGGGATCTGGATCAACTTCCAGTTGAAAAAGCTTGGGTTTTGGATTTATCGTTTCACTGGATTGAATTTCAGTGTCCTCAGGTAACTGTGAGGGTTCCTTCTCGATAGTATAAGATAAACCAGGATCATTCGAAATTACTCAAGACTCATTACTCAAAGGATCAGATGTCTCCGGTATATCAGATTGTGTAGCACCAAGAGTTCTAGAGGTACCGAACTCGGTAGGATGAGTGCACCCTCATCTACTAGTTGTAGCTTTTGGTGGTAATGGAGGTTTATTCATTGTCCTATGTGAACGACGGGGAAAGGATTGATCTTCTTCCACAATTGCTGATTTATTTTATACAAAAACAAATAAACAAAAACAAGGTAACATTAGGAAAAAGGTTTACCAAGAAATTGTGAACTACAATATATCACCCCAATAAACCAAGGACTTATGTATGTACAGGAAATCTCCCCGAATGATGTGTTCGGAGTATCACAGGTACAAGGAAGCTGACTCAATTACCTATGCATGGTAAGAAAACTAAATTTGTCCTCCCAAATAAACATGAAGGTACATGGAGGCCCCATCTGTATTAGCATTGTCTAATGCGAAACCGCACAGTGAGAGCATCCCCTTATACTTTCCATACTATAACAACTCCTGATATACCTGAAAGTATGTGGATGAGCTCTAATAAACTTACATACATGGAATGAGGTATCACACTCGGAATGTATCACAGACAATTAATGATAGCTTCTATGTTTAATGACGCCGGAACACGTCTTCTAGACTAGAGTTCTAAATGTTATCGTTAATGTTACAATGCTTCCTTAGATAAATTTAGATAAATTTTATGTTGATATTTATTATCAGTTTTTCTTTCATTTTCACCTTGAGATGTATTGAATATTCCTATAATGCAATTAAAATGATAAGCATTTGTTTCGAATTGATTTTCAACAATGAAAAACTAGCTACAAGGGATAGAGAAATCAAATTGTATGAAATCAACAAAGAGCACATCTAAATGCAATTTGCCTGAACTATTCCTAAGAAACAATCACAATCCCTATTTTCAAATTCATTTTTTTCTTTTCAATTTATTTTAAGTTTAGATGAACGAAAAAGAAACTAATGCACAAACAATCACTCAAAACTTTCAAGAGAAACAAATACTGAAAATAAAATTCCTCTTTTCGAAAATAATGAATTGATAAAATGTAAAATTTAACTTTGGAACTATTTGAAAATGACAAAGAAAACACAATGAAACATTGATCAAACAAATCAAAAGCGAGGCAATAAGAGTAGAGGAAAACTGGTCTCTAGAGGAAATCAATCACTCAAAACTTCACCAAAAAAACACTGACATGAATTGGAGAAAGACAAAATATGATATAGTTTGGTTGGTCACAAGGGAAATGCACCCTTGAGTGTGAGACAGTGCATTATAGAGCATTGTCCCTAAGCCAACAGTGTTATGCAGAGCACTATTTCAAGACCAAATGTGCGTTGGTGCTAGAGGACTCTCTGAAAAAGAAATCAAACACACTGCTTTTGCTAAGACACATTCAAATGACTGAAAATAAGCAATGAAAGTCTAATAGATGTTGATGGACAAGGAAAAAAACACCAGGGATGATCAGTCGATCCCCAGTATGGTCACCAATTTGTTTTATGGAAATAAAAACCTACATATAAGTATGCTTTCCTAAGTATGGTGGTGCACTTAAAACAATAGAAAGAAATATATCTTACCTTTTCCATGAAATGAATAGATAAAGGGAGAAAAACCTACTTGTAATCCATTCTCTTTTCCTCACCTCCCTTCATCGCTTTCGTCTCTCTCAATGCAAATTAACTCGCTTGATTGATACCTTCCATGGAAAATAGAAGATAAAAAAAAACATAAAGGCAATACAATCTATTCAAGTTAAACAAATTGAATTGATTAAATTCATAAATACAAATATAACATCATTGACACGTGCATTAGGAAAGGAACAAATGTCTTTATTATGAAGTAGAAGGAAGAGTATAACTAGTTGATTGATTCGTTGTCTCTCATCCATCTTGAGTCCCATCTCCATCACATCCAACATCAACAATCCAAAATCATCACAGTAAATGCACAATACCTCCAAGAACTGTGATATCACCAGCATAACTCTGCTTAACACAAATTATTTCTCTCCTGTACGCTATGTTGAGTGCTATATTTATAAGTAGATGAAGGTAGTATGCCATAAATGAATTATTTAATGGCTTTCCTAAAAATAGATGAAGAGTTTTCCTTTTTCATAGGAATAGGAGGATAAGAGGTTTAGTGACTTCATGGGATCCAAATTTGAAACTATCAGATGAGGTGAAAGCTAGAAAAACTTCTAGAAGTCACTAGAGGCTGGGAAGATTCTAGGAATTCAATGAACAATTTGCTCCCTTTCGACCAAAACACTCTAAAGTGGGCCTAGATCCTCTGCAATGCAGCCTTGCATGCAATTATATGCTCTGCAAATCATTTACAGCTGTCTAGGGGTGCGTTGATGGCTCAATGGGGCACTTCAACTGGCATCTAAGCAGTGAAAATTTCATGAAGGAAAACCACCAATGTGATGAATTGTTTAGGGAATGTAGCAACCAATTTAGAGTATGATAGACCCTAATATATATTGATATGTGTTTTAGGATGATGCCCAAATTGGCCTGTAACATTAGGTAGCCTATTGACATAAGTTGAAGCTCGCAGAGAAGGCCCTAAGATTTTGATTGATATGCTACCATAAGTACTCCAACAAAAAAAAAAATCAGGTGCAAACATTGCTGAAATGGGATACTGAAGGCTACTGATAAAATTTTCTTGACACTTAACATGGATAAGTGCCATCCTCAGCTGGAGCCACTGTTAGGGTCTTATAATTTATAGGATGTCAAGGTGATTAAGTATTTTGTCTTAGTAATATTATATTGTAAATAATTTTCAATATGAAAATGATTTCCAAAAAATATACATAAAAGAAAAATGAAAAGAGGGTATATCTAAAAACAATGAATAAAGAAGAAAAAGAAAGAAAAGTTGAAAAAGAATAAAAAAGAAATCAGAACCCCACAAAAGAAAAAATAGAGAAAATAACACTGAAAGTGTTGCAAATTCAAATGCCGCTACTGATACATAGTTTTCTTTATGTCAAATGAAATAAGATTGTGTGCAGCTTGTTTAAAATGCCACAATGACTAGTTATTTGTTCAAACCATACAACTTAATCATGGTTGAACAATTTTGAATTTTTGTAAATTAGGTTAGAGAATAAAGATTTTCCAAGCAGTCTAATCTTGGTAAATCAATAGTTAGGTAGAAAATGACATTGATTCAAATGTTTAATATGAATCAATAGGAGAAATAAGTGATAGAATAGAATAAATTTTTCATAAAAAAAGAGACATGGATTTTCTAGTCTAATTACACCCCTAAAAGAAATAAAAAATGTTAATTTCGCAAAATAATGTGCAATTGAAAGGGTAGGTAGAAGTTTTTTTGGCTTTGAAAGGATACAAATTTCTTATATCCTAAGTTTTTGTTTCATTATGCATTTGGCGCATAAAGGGGTAAGTGAAAAAAATAACTTTATCCTAATTTTCAAAGTGTCGGACGCATAAAGTGATATATTTTATCTATTCACATCTTATCCTAAGGTTTTGAACCAAACTTAATAGACACTACCTGAAAAATTTCATGTCATATTCTATTAAAAAATCTATAGTTGTCTGCCATCTGATCTACCTGCTCCCCGATCAATTGCCCTCATTAGTCTTCGCCCGCCCCCCCCCAAATCCTAGCTTTACTACAGGGGGGGGGGGGGTCTGAAATAATCGGTTTCTCTGCCTGGACCCACTACAACGTGGCCTCCTCTCTGCTCTTCGCACCCCCCTGCCTAAACCACTAACCACCCAATACCCCCCCCAAAAACCACTTCCCCTAGTTTCAAATACCACAGTCCCTACCCGTTACCTCCGCCATTACTATAGTGCCATGTCATTAGTTCATTTCCAATCAAATCAATTCCCATGGTTTGTTATACATTAACATTTAATTAAAACTGGATGACCATTAATTCAACGGACCCGCACCATTTACAACAGAAACACGTTGTTTCTATAAAAACCCTCCAATTTCATCCTTTTCAACCTTTAATGTTCTATTTTCTATGAAAATCCAATTGTTTTATAGGTTTAAAGTGTGCCAGTATTTATCAATTAAGCTATCTACGACCAAAGTGACAACACTTTCTTTTCCTCATTCAACCAATCAAACAATTGCTATGTTTTCCAGGTAACCTTGTTTATCTCAATACTAGTTGAATTCCTCAAAATTAATTAAATATGCCTCCTAAAAATAAAAACTAGAAGGAACCTTTCAATCCATTGGTCCATCCTCCCATAGACTTACATCATGTTCCTCTACCTGATGGGGATTACAAAATAAATGAATCACCATGTGAATTTGAGTTATTTGAAATGTATATAGGTAGAAGATAAATTTATTAATAAATCAGATGATATTGGACTCTGGGAGTCCAATTTACCTCATTATATCTTCTCTCACACATTCAATTCCCCTAAATTCATTTGAAAGTTCCAAGCCTATTACATTCCTAATCAAAGAGCCATCATTACCCCTATTGGTGAAATCCTTCTACCATCACTGCCCAGTCAATTGAATAGATGATGGAAGCTCCCTCTGTGGAAAATAGCATCCATTTTTCCTTAGAAGCCCTGAATGAACTATACCAAAGCTCGATTTTGCTAAAAGAGCTAAAATATTTGACATAATTCTACCTGAAAACACTCAATTTACAAAGAAAAACCCTCCATACCATTCCTCCATCTTCCCTGATCAGGCTAAAAAAATTATACTATTCATTTCATACCTTGAATATTATTATAATTAGTGGGTAGATGAACCCATTTTAGGCTTCCTCTATATTTTCCACAGACAGCAAACCATCAATCATTTTCAATTTCAGCCAATTCCTAGCAGACAACATCTATGAGAAATTTATCAAGTTTCAGACTAAAGAAGTGTTTAAATACTCTTCTATTTTAGTATATATTTTTAAATATTATCAAGAAAATAGATTAAAATTTTCCATGCAAAATATTGATAAAGAACGTAACCAAAAATCAGTGATATTCTGGACATATTTGGTGATGAAAGAACATAAGTAATTCTCTTACAAATAGTTCATTGAACTACTTGTTCATCCAGCTATGAGTGTTTTGAGAAGTACATCTAAACCCAAGATATGTGAAGACATTAAAAGGATACTTCATTTGTCAGATCAAGCCAAGACAGGAGACTGGTACTTGTACTATAATTATACTAATATTAGAGTGTATGGATGTGAGCTTGCACCTTATAAGCTCCCAAAATTCCTCCCCGTGAGGATTTTTTCTCTTGATTATATCAGACAGCAGCTTAATGAATATGAGATTCACTTTATATAATCCAAGAAGAAGTCCCAATTCAAGATCAAGAAAAAGATTGGGCCCTTTATTTGCAATAGCAAGTCAGCAGGGGAGGAAGAAGAGAAGATATTCAAACAAATGAATTTCAACCTTAGTTTCACTTGGTCCTATGAACCTTTGGGAATCATTTCAAAGCTAAGAGTAGAGAAAAAAACTACTCCCCATATTCACACCCATAGGTATGATATAGAAAGGTACATGAACCAGTCAGTATGAGCTAAAAACACATTGTAGGAAGTTGAGGAGAAGCTAGTATAAACATCGACATCACAGAATCCTGTCCCATAGGAAAAAACATTGAAAAGGAAAAGAGAAGAAGAGTCACCTTCAATGACTTAAAGTGCAGGTAAATAATTTAAGATAATGTATAGAAAAAGAACAAATTTGAATCCTAAAGTTGACACAGGTAAAAACTCAGATTAAGAAGTTTCTATGGTCACTAAAGAAACACTTTCCTCTTCTCAAGTAGGTGGAAAATCCACTACTTCTCCTAAAACTTCTTCAATATCTCATGACCAACAACAAGCTACTCAAATAACTAAGGTGGTCCAAGGTGAGAAGGAGAAGACAATTTTTGACAGGTTCAGGGAGATATAGCTAAAAAATGAAATTCTTAAGAAAAACACCTACGCCCAATTCTCGAAGCAGACTTCCAGCTCTCAAAGAAGGTTGTTGTCAGTATTTGATTCAGAGAAGGGTAAGATGCAGATTTCCTTCCTTGAGTCCCAAATTCCACAGCCGAAGTCAGTGTTCGACTATAAGAAGACAACCTTTGAATTTGACATAAAGGATAACCATCTCATTGATCAAATGGAGATTCACAAGTAGATAGGTGAAATGATTTCTTCAACTCTGACTAATAATTCCATGAATCTTTCCAAATTGTAGGTTTCTTTGTCAAATATCTAGTCACAGTTTAAAATGGAGAAGATTTCTTCTCTTTCTAAGGATACAAGGATTAAATCCTTAGAATATTTATTGGTCAAGAAATGATATGATCCATCAAATATGAAGGCTCTAGACGAGATAATTAAGAAGAAGAATGTTGACATAGTAGCATTGAAAAGGAAGTTGAAGATGTCAGCTACTGGAGATCCTCTTACCAAATATATTGAGGAGACAGAAACCCGGAATACTAACATGATAAAGCTCATCATGGAGAAAAATGCACAAATAAGATAGATGGAGATTGAGATGGAAAATATGATTAAATAAAAGGAGCAGACTGTAAATTTTTCCATGGTTCCATTGGATGTTGTTCCTCTTACCACCATTCCTATAGCTACAACTTCTACTCCACAGACTACACAGACAAGAGATGATGTTTAAAATTTGACCAATTTTAAATTTTTTCCATCCAAACATAAGAGATTAAGAAACTGCAGGATGAGGTTAAAGTGTTACAATACCAAAGGACAAGGAGTGAATCTTCTCATTTAGCAGAAGAAAAAAGAGCTCAAAAGTTGATTGAAATATTACAAAATTCAGAAAGAGAATCAAGAATAAGATGGACCTTGGCCCAAGCCAAGGAAATCATCTGTATAGATATCACCAACTCTATTGTTGAAATCTGGCCCTGCATCCAAATTATCTTTGAACAAGAGGAGTTAATAAAAGAGCAAATAATGTTATAGCAAATATCAAGAAAGAGTTGGGAGAAATGCCTACAATAAAAACAAACATCATCAAGTTCCTAAACTCTAAAAACATATATGAATTGGATTATTTCGGACTAGATGATAGGACAGAAACTATTCTAGAAGTGAAGAGGATTCTCACTAAGAAGAATCTACTTGTTCATCTAGAAGAAAAGTGCCATAGTCTAGAGATAGAAATTAAGAGATTATTTTACAAAATTGAGCCTTTAACATAGAAGGGTCTGCCTTCTTTTTTGTCATTAATGATAATTTCATTGCTTATGATTACTATGTCAAGAAATTGAAGGAGATAGCCAGGGACAGCTCCTAATTTGCAAGCATCAAAGGTAGCATGACAGGTTGAGCATTTTCAGAAGCTATGGGTAATTATTTCTTCATCCAACGTGAATTAAATCATATTTTTGTTGTAAAACCAAATTTTCTTATATACACAAATTTTGATGAGATTTACCACAAGGTAATTAAGTTTTCCATTGCAGATGAATATAGGTGGGATAAACTCTTCAAGTTACAAGATTGAGTAGTAATTCATAGGAATTCAACACAGACCAGTGCATCATCCAACACATCAGCCAGCGTAGCACAGGAATAGGCCTATTTAGCAATTGTTTCCTCTAAAACATTGCCAGTGTTCCAGATCATTGTCCACCTAGCCTATTATTTTGTAATAGTTCGATTTTATTGTTTGAGATAGTTCCAATAATACACTGTCTGTTGAGACATTGATTTTGTAAATCTTTTTATAAATTAGTATAAATACTTCATAGTTTGAAGTATTAAGGGTTGATTGAAGAATATAAGTTCTACTAAGCATTGTAATTTCCAAGTTGCTGGAAGCACCAATAATACAAGGAAATTTCACAGGATTTATGTGGTGTACACACTGGTGATGTTTTTTCTTATGTAAATGTGTCATTCACTGTTTTCTCTTTCTCTGTATTTCTGAAAATCTTAATTGTATAACGGAAACTGTGATGAATAGGATATGTTAATTAGAGCACCCTATTCTAGTTGTTTGCAATTTACATGTTTTATATTGAGGTCAAATTGAAGAATACTTTATTTCTTTTCAATTTATATTGAATTCTACATTTCTTCTATTTTCATAATCCACTTAAAATCCTAAAAGATCCAGTTAATGCAACCTAGGTTGCCCCGTGAGACTCCTTCAAAAATTGATGTAGATCAAGATAAATCTTTATACTCCATAGCCCAATGTAATTATAGCAATTTAATCAACCAAACAATTGAAATCAAAAAAACAATCAGTACAGTAATAACTAGCCTAAAATTCACGCAAAAGAAAGTTAAATTTTACAGAGAGATCCCTCTCTGAAGATGGCAGGGCTAGATCCTAGCTTCCAAAGTGGTTTTGATGTTTTCCTCCATGTTCACAATCTTGTAACTTACAAAACAATAACAATACCCATATCTACCACAATCCAATGATCTGTATCCCCCATTAGATCCTCCATATTGAGCTTTCACAACTCAAAACTTTTACCATTAAATTTCTCGAATTCTATATTTTCACTACTAGCCATATTCTTTCACCGCAAGAATCCATCTCATAGAGATCCCACTGAATAGGGTCTACCACAGGCCTGATCAAAAAACCACTTAGTAGCAAAGGCATCCCCTTAAAGCCGAAACAACTCTGATACCAAATGTAAGTTTTAACCCTATACAAAAATTATCTTCAAACGAATTCTTAAAACATAAAATAAATAATAATGAGAGCATAAAACATAAAATATATATACACAGATATTTTCCCCTCGATCCTAAAACTAGGACTACCAGCTTTATTTTTCATTTATTCCTTTCAATGTTACAACACATATATATACATGTCGAAGCATTCATAAACCCCAATCCATTAACCCTGGATTAGAACATAACTGTAGCATGTGGATTTAGTCGTGGAAAGAATATAACACACACCCAACACAAAGTGAATGTTGCACATGTGATATAGATTGACACAGGTCAATGAAGGTCCAAACATAGAGAATACATATGATAACGAGAAAAGAACCACAATGATGCAAGGAGATAACTCAAAACACTGAGCTATAGTCACTAGGAAAATTGAACAAGGAAATAACTTGATGATGTAGAACCTATGGAAAGTAGCTTCCTATGACAATAAGAGAGAATACATCTAGAAAATCAATGGATTTGTAGGGCTGCAAGGCACAAATGGCCTACACAACATGACCCCCTAAAATCCCACAACATAGTGAGATCAACCCAAGTATACACAAACAATCTTAAACTTAAAAATATTATAGCATGTGAGTTACTCCACTTGGATTTCTCTTGCAATAAGAAATACAAACTTGACTATGTCATATAAAAGAAAGATAAAATGTGTACAAATATGATAATAAACCACCAAAACATACTAGTATATACCAAGAACTTTGTTTTCTATCAAAAGTATATACATTTGTAAGAATAACCAATCATCACATCAAACCAATGAAGTAAGGATTGTAAACTACAATGGTACAACACTCCCTTAATTCCATGAGTAAAATCCATAAATAATTTAAGAATGCATTGACAAAATTCTTCACTGATATGAATGGATTACTAGTTTTATTTTTGGCATAAAGATAAATCTGATAAGACAGTATATGCTCAGATGCAACCTAAACTTTTTAAATTAAAATACCAAGTTTCCTACACAAATGTAAGAGTTCATAACAAACAACAGAAGATGCCATGTTGTTAACAGTCAAATGTATTACTTATCTTTATCATGTTGATATTAGAGGTCATACATAAATACAGTTTAATCTAATATAGTTGTACTCTAATACTTATAAAATTTCTTACTCATGTTGTACTCTAATAAAGTCTTGACATGGTATTAATTCTATACTTATTTGCAAGATTTTTGTACATGTAATTCTAGCTCATGAATGATTGGTGAACGACTGAGAAAAATCAACATTTTTTTTTAAATCAGAATTTCGTGGTAAATATGCAAGTTGTTGCATCCATCCCAAGAGTTTCTATTGTAGATCAGATAAGGAATGGTAATAGGCGAGGTATAAGGGGGGACCAGCTGCAGACTATTTCATTAGATGAGGAAAGGGGGGGTGATGTGAATGCTCCCAGTGCTCCCAGCAATTTCATTGAAAAGGACAATGTGGTATCAAATCATTTTATCCCACCATCAACCACATATCCACCTTCAACCATAGTGTAAGGTGCAAGTTCAACAAAGAAAATAAGTGCCATCATAGGCTAGACAAATCAAGACATGCTCGTTGAAATTGATGACATCGATTTTAAGGGATATTCAATCCATGCCTCTGCAAAAAAACATGGTATTTCTGCCTCTAACATACATTATTGGATAAATGAGTTCACTAATACAAAGTGTAGAGGTAATATTACAGTTATGAATGAAGAGGAGAAAAATGATATGGGTAAGTGGTGCAAGAATATATGGCCCAATTGGGACATGGGTTAGAGGTTATACAAATTAAATCCACAGTAGCTCAAATATGTCAGGGGAGGCCAAACCCTTTCAAAGATGGTTTTCCTAGTAAATCATGGCAGGGTGGGTTTAAAAAGAGGCAGCTAGACCTTTTGTTACATACATTTGATGGCCTTGACAGAGACAGGGCTTTAAATATATGCCCTGCAATTGTGTCCAAGTTCTATAACACTCCTTTTGATGCATATGAGAAACACTCATATGCCCCAGACCATATATGGAATTGTGATGAAACAAGCTTACAGGAAGGAAGGAATTGTGGTATGCGGGTAATTTCCAAGAGAGGGAGCATAAATGTGCCTAAGATATTACCTAAGAGTAGGGAGTGGATCACTATTTTTTGTTGTTTCAATGAAATTGGTTCTTCAATATCGATATTTTATCTATTTAAAGGTAAAAATCAACTAAAAAACTATATACAAAATTGTGAACCGGGTGCATGCATGGTTTCACATCCACATGCATGGATGATAAAGGAACTATTACTGAATTGGCTTTGTCACTTTGCTACATATGTACCAGGTGGTGTCTCGCCTGAAAACAGACACCTACTGATTTTAGATGGCCATGGAAGCTACAAGGTTGTTCAAACAATTAATGAGGCCAAAAATTTGGGCATTGACCTGTCAACATTCTCAGCTCATACCACTCACATATTTCAATCCCTTGATGTTAGCATGTTTGGGCCTTTCAAGAAAATTTTTAGGGTAGAGCAATCTTCGTGGATGGAAAAGAATCCAAGGGTGAAAGTAAAGAGCTTTGAGATAGCTGAGCTTGCAAGTAAATCATTTAAAAGGGCTCTCACACCTTCTGATATGAAGGGTGGATTTAGGAGGACTAGTATATGGCCACTTAATGTTGATTTTGTTATGCATGATACTAGTTGTAGCCAAGAATTTTATGTGGAAGATAAAGAAGGAGAGAACTTACAAGACCATGTTGGTTCCCAAGAATATGTAGTTATTGTTGAAGGTATAATGTCCCTTTCTGAAGGGAACTTCTATGGTGATTATGATGAACATGATAGTGAGACATAATTCAGTCATGAACCTACTGTCAATATCATTGAGGTTGTCACACCCACTGAACCACTTACCAATTCTTCATGTGATATTCCATATGAGGTAATTGATTAAGGGAATGAAAATGAAAACTTGCTTTCAAATGGTAATGTAACGGCATTAAATAGTGATAAATTGAGCATGAAAACCCAATTAATCCCACCATCATGGTTGGTAGAGGTTGTGATGAATATCACTATAAATAATTTGTCTACCACCAACGTAGAAAGCATTGTCATGCCTTCACAACCATTAGAGTTGAACATCGAACTTGTTCATTATTTTTTGGATAATGGATCACTGGAAGAGGATCCTATTCAGCATGAAGGACCTGAAGAAGACAATAATTGGGGCCAATCAGTTGTCTTGGAGGTTGAAATACAAGTGTCAAATCCTAGGGAGAATGGGACAACAAAGTAGAGAATACATGGTACATTCATAGAGCTACCAGTAGAGAGAGTGAAGGTCTCATCAAGGCACTCAACATCAAATTATCTTTGTTTGGGGAGGAGTTCACAGTTTCTCACATCTGAAGATTATGTGAATTTATTGTTCGAGTATGAATGAAAAAATAAATAATTAATAATTAATAATAATAATAATAATAATTAAAAAAATAAATAAATAAATAAATAAATAAATTTAAATTTAAATTAAAAAATTAAAAAATTAAAAAAATTAAAAAAAAAAATATGGAATCTAAAATGAGAAAGAAGGAGTTGGCCAAGGAAGAGAGAGTTACAAGGATTGCAGCATCAAAAGCTCGAGCAAAGGAAAGGTTGGAAATAAAAAATGCAAGGGAAGATAGGGAACATAAAAAACAATTGGCAAGTCAAGAAAGGGAGGCAAGAAAGGTTCAATAACTGTTGGAAAAAGGAAGAGGGGTGAGAAGAAGGGAATACCATGATCCAAGCCAGTTAGAGGTAAATAAGATTATGTCCAACACTATGGACCACATTCCAGAGCACACACCATCATAATAAGACCTAATTAACATCTAAGTCCCATGATATCAGCCAAGGCTTATGCCCTCCTCTTATACCCTTACCAGTGCAGGTTTAACAATTGTGTTTATATGACACCTATACTAAGTGATGGGATTAGTAACACAAGTGGAAACTTGGGCTACTTAGTCCCTCCATGGCTACAAGGAGAAAATTGGAGTCAATCATATGGCAACATTCAGGCATATCCTAATCAACCAACCTTGGGTAGTACACCATACTTGGGTTAGGCAAGAAACTCAACAATTTTGGGCAATGTAGGAAATGGAGGCCATCAAGCATAGGGGTGGCATGACTTAATTTTTGTAACCACATCACAATGTGAATTTTTTAAGGATGCAATATGTTGAATGCTTACTATAATAGTTCATGGATCATGGTCCATTTCATGTCTAATATGTTGCATGGTTAATATAATATTTCAGGGTTCATAAATCAGGTAAGAAATTTTGAAGACACTTTTAGTATTAGGTTATCCTATATATTATTGTTGCATTCAAGGAAGGAATTGGACATTTAATCATTTATGTCCATGGAGCACACATTTAGGATTGGTTTCATAGTATAAGATACACGTATACATAGTTAAGGATTATCCAGTTCATCATATTGAGGATTACAAATGATAAAAATATCATTCTTATTATTAATGTTTGTTAATTTTCATTGTGATGTTCAAGGAACAAATTTAGATCAATTGAAATTAAAAAATAAATAAAATGAACTTTGTTTGGATAATATAATTTGTAGATAATTAAAATCGGTTGGGATAAATTTATCAAAGTTAGATCAAATGAATATTTGAATTTGAACTGTGTTGAATTATAAATTCAGATCTGAAAAATATTTTTATTTAGATGTCAAGATCCAACTACAACAAGTATGACCATGATAATCATGCACTCATCTAAACACTTGAGCAATGGAAACAATATACCATTGGTAAAGAAACTATCTTACAGAGTGACCATTTCCTTTATGAGAAACCTAAAAATAAATCAATCAAAGAATTCTAAGTTAACAAATTAGGGGAGGGATGCCATTATTCTTGGATTGATTAATTTTTAGGATAATTAAGAAAATATGATCACCATTAATAGTAAATAAAATAATGGAAACAATATATCATTGGAAAAGAGAATAGCTACACAATGATCATTGCAATTAATTAACAACAAATATTTATGCCATTAACAGTAAATAAAGAATCCAACTTCCCTAGCTATCTAATAATTTAAGATATATATATATATATATACACATGAATTTTATATATATATATATATAAGCATAATAATTTAATATATATATAAACTATATTACATATATGGCATCCTTCATGAATCATAAAAACTAGAAACCACACAGACCATACCCTTCAATACCTATGTACATTCTTAAAAAAGGCATATTAAACAACACTAGTAGCATTCCTCAAGAAATTCCATTGCTCATTATTGCACACAAGCTTTTGTAAAGAAATTAAATTGCCTTTCTTATTATAACACAGAGGTGGTCTAATTTAATATATATATATATGGCATCTTGCCTGAATCATGAAAACTAGAAACCACATAGACCATACCCTTCAATACATCTATACATTCTTAAACAAGGCATCTTAAACAACACTAGAACCATTCCTCAAGAAATTCCATTCCTCGAATTAATTTAACACTAACTACCTCAAGAAACTCCATTCCTCATTATTGCACAGAAGCTTTTGTAAAGAAATTAAATTCCCTTTTTTATTATAACACAGAGGTTTTTGTAAATAAATAAAATTCTATTTATTATTATAACATGGAGGTATGATACTGTGATGAAAGATGACACCTACAAAATTAACATATTCAAAACCATACTTTGACAAGATTACCAATACAAATCCAAGACCCAAACCCAGTACAGAAAAGAAACTCTTCTCTGAATGAGAAATTAACATATTTAAAATCATACTTCAACATGATTACTGATACAAATATAAAACCCAAACCCAGTACCGAAAAGAACCTCTTCTCTGAATGAGAAATTAAAATATGCAAAACCATACTTCGACAAGATTACTGATACAAATCCAAAACCCAAACCCAATATAAAAAAGAACCTCTTTTCTGAATGAGAAATTAACATATTCAAAACCATACCTTGACAAGAATACTGATACAAATCCAAAATCCAAACCCAATACTGAAAAAAAACATATTCTCTGAATGAGAAATTCACATGTTCAAAACTATACTTCGACAATATTACTGATAGAAATCCAAAACCCAAACCCAGTACCAAAAACAACCTCTTCTTTGAATGAGAAATTAACATATTCAAAACCATACTTCAACAAGATTACTGATACAAACCCAAACCTAGTAACAAAAAGAACCTCTTCTCTGAATGAGAAATAAACATATTCAAAGCCATACTTCGACAAGATTATTGATACAAATCCAAAACCCAAACCCAGTACCGAATCACGAAAATAGCATAAGGGCTTCTACTTTTCGTGATGACACCACATTTTAAGAGATCTTGGACTATTCTTTCGTTTTCAGTTTTTTTATTATGTGGATATTTATATGTTTTGGTGTTGACAGGGTCTGATCCTGACTTGACTTTGATTATGTCCTCAATCTCTCTTTTAGGAGGTATCTACTAGGGAATTTCTTGGAATACTTTCTTGTGTTTTTGAATTAGCTCCTAAATTTGAGGGTTTTCTTTGCCAATTAATTTTGAATCCATCATTTCCATTTTATGAAATTGCACCATATATGTTGGAGCTCCTTTTTGAATAAACTTCACCATTTTATGGGATGACACAATCTGATTTTTAGGTGGTTGAAAACCATATAACTTATATTTTTTTCATTCCCATAAAAACATTATAAATTGTTTTTGATGATTGGCAGAGTAAGTGCCTAAGGTTTGTAGCCATTGGACACTTAGGACCACATCCACTCCTCCAAGCAGTATAATGTAAAATAGGGATTCTAAATTATAGTCTTGAATCTGCAATTTCACCTTATGGTATTTTCCTACTCCTTTGATTTTTTTTCCATATACTACTATCACTTTCATGTTAAGCATTGGATATGTGAAAATGTTGATCCTTTTTGTAATATTTGAATCCAAAAAATTGTGAGTGCTTCCTATATCATTTATAACCATTGCATTATTCTTTATGATATTACCTTTTAACTTCAAGGTCTGGGGTTGGGCTATTCCTGTCATGGATGATAGAAATACTTGCGGAACATTTTCATTCTATGATTCTAGATAAAATTGTTGAGAACCTTCAACTTCTTCTATGTCTGATTCTTCAATATCTGAATCATTGGTTGCTTCACATTTATAAAATTTCTTGGTATCCTTTCCCTTAAAATATTTTTGTCTCAGGTCCAATTTTTTGACACAATGTTTTCATTTACCTTCTTTTATTATTTGCACCTCCATATTATATTTTACTCATTCTCATATATGTGGTGGAACATACTTTATATTTTCCATGTCAGAAGTTTGGGGAAACCTTCATCTTGAATATACTTTTTAAAATTTTAATAGTGGTATTCTTTCAAATTTATTTCCTGTAGCTTTTTTTTTTCCTTTCTTCTTATATAAATGTAACATCATGAACCTTAATTTCATTCTAGAGATATGGTTTATGTATGGTGAGGTATGATTGAATAAGGTGTTTTCTTATAATCAAAGTACTCGTGTAGCTAGTGTTTCTCATTCTCAAATATATTTTTCTGCATTTCCCTTTTGTTGTAATCCAGTGAGTTCTGTTAAGAACTCTTCTTCCTTAACACCCTAGAACTGTTTAAAGAAATCATCTCTGAATTTACTCCAACTCATTGCATATGTTGACTTCTTCCACCACATGTACCAATTATATGCATCGCCATCAAGATGCATGGACACATGCTTGATTTTTTCATCGTCGTTGCCAATGTTATAAATCTCAAAATTCTACTATGCCTTATTGAAACACGTTACACCATGTTTCTCAGTACCATAAAATTTTGGCAACTCAAGCTTTGCTCTTCATTGATATGTGATAATCAATGGATTGAATGAAGGAATTTGGTTTGAAATAAACATATTTTGAAGATTTAGTATATATTTTGTGGGTCAGATATGGTAGATGAATGTGGAGATTCAGGAGTATGATTTGAATCTGATTGGTTCAACATATTTAAAGAGTATTGTTGTTGATTGGTTTCATTATTCTTTGGTTGAAAGATTTGGTTCAATATATTCAACACTTTATTGTGATTATGATCAACCTAGTTTTGCAGGTATTTGCGGTCCTTTTGAATGGAATTATAATGTTGCTAGAGTTGATTCTCTATAAACTATTTGTTTTCTCCTAGATCTTCACAATTTTCGTGTCTCTGATTATACCTTTTCTTAAAATCTTCTAGTTTTTAACTAAGTTCACTTATTATCATTGTTCGAGTCATTGGTGGTGTATTTCATTCCAAATTGACTCGCATTTTTTTAATAATTTATATATATATATATATATATATATATATATATATATATATATATATATATATATATATATATATATATATATATATCAAAGTTAATAATTAATAGTTGTCATGCATTATTTTGTCACATAGGAAACTGATGTCAAATTTTGATCGTTCGTTATCTAAATAACTATTTCCATCAATCCATGGAGAAAATGGAGGAAATACATCTCCATTAAAGGTAAGAATCTTGGCTTAATTCCTTAAAAAGTCTTATTTTTGTAGATTGTTGCAGGTTTCATATTTATGACCTACAATGATGCTACTTGCATATCTAACACCTTGCGTAAACGTCACAACTCATTGCACTATAGGGTGCGTCAATATTTTAGCATAGGTAAAAGTAAAAAAGGATGCAAAAATTCCATTCTAGAAGCCTCATGGAGGTATATTTCCAGTCAATGAGGATATGGGCTTGAATCCTTGCTCAAGTGTTTTCTCATCCCTACCATAGTGGATCCCATCCCTTCCATTGTGGATCTAATTCCCACCTAAGTGGATCTAAAGCTTCCATCCTTTGTCTATAAATACAATACAGTCAAAAGGAAAAAGGGTTGGCTTTTGAACTCTTGAAATATATTTTCAGTCTACTAAAGTATCCATTGAAGGCTTTTGAATGCGAGGTTTGAATCAAGGACTATTGGGAGGAAGCTATGAACATCAAGGCAATGGTTGTAAATGTCTCATTTCCTTATTAATACAAAATATATTTATTTCCGATAGATGTTGTCTCTTTGTATGAATGTTTGTAATGGAACTCCTTGATCATCCATTTAGAACTTGTTGAGTATTTTATATATCAAATGCTTTGATTATTTTTTTGTTTGTGATATTGCAAGTTTTGTCTTTGGGGATTAAAGGTAGAATGGGAGATAAAACAAAAAAATGATGAGCAAGGAAAAACTTAAGATTACCAAGTATGTCCATGTTTACATTTTCAAGAGTATTCTAGGGAGAGCTTGTATATTTTTGTGTGTGTTGTTGTAGTGTTTGGTTTCTCAACCTAGGGTGATCGCTCTTATCTACAAGAGTGATTTGTTCGTCGACAATAGTTATGAAAATTATATATTAACAAAAATATATACTAAGTTAATAATTAATAACTATAGCCATAATTAATCATAATTAATATACATTTTATTTTTATACATAGCATTCCCCACTTGTGGTGTCATGACCCATATAAAAACTCATTGTTTTTTTCTCTTGGTCACCATCATTTCATTACCTACAAAAGTAAAATATTTACAATGTTTTCAACGCCATGGTATATCTAACTCATGGTGATCAGTATAGTAGAAAAGAAAAATATCCATACATAATTTTAAACAAATTTAATTATAAACTTTTTTAAAGAAATAAATTGGTATGTTACTTTCAACATACATATAATACCTTTGATAATTATGAAAAGACATAATACCTGAAATTACTATAACATGATTATAGTTGCAGTGTTTTATGGAAAAAAAGCATTGAAATCAATGTAATGCACAACCAATATAATGTTAAAACACTAAAAAAATGCATATAGTTCATATAAATATCATAATATACTATTAAATTTAATCTAAAATTGACCTACACTACAATCGAGACATATCATTAAATCAATCACACTAAAATCAATGCATCTCATTCTCACTATATTAACCAATGTGATATATCACCTTAATTTAGTCAATCGATACTCTAGACAAAGATTAGAAATTATCATCTAATTAATATAAGTATACGAAAACAACGTCTTAAATTATTTTTCATATTGATGGTGAAAAGTAAAATTAAAATTTTCAAATACAAAAAGCAACCATTAATTCCTTTTCAAGAGGAATCTCTCATTAGATAGTTAAACCCTTTTCTACACGAATATCGATACATATCATAGCTAATTCATAGTGCATAAATAAATTAATAAATTATAGATGTTTCAATTTCAATAAAAAATCTTAAAACAAGGTTTGATATAATCCAAACAATTTTCAAATATGTTTCAAATAGACAAACTTGACCGTGATTATCATTTAGTGGAAAAATGAGAAACTTCCCTTCAATAGATCCATGGGAAAGTGGGGAAGGTGGTTAAGGTTCACATAACAAAGTTCCTAATATGCATAGAAGCCGATACGAATAAAATGATAACCACAAACTAATATCAGTCTCTTACTTAGTACAACAAGTAAATGCTCCCATGTTTAGTTTCAGCAAAGAACAAAATCAAAGATATTTTTATTTCATTAAGGTAAATTCTTTATCTATCACAACAATGCCTACAACATCTATCAGCCAGTACATTACATTGCATCATTCTCATGATTGTTCATGGTTTTCATTGCATTAAAGTTAAAACTTACCTTAAGAATATTCAATGCAATTAATCTAAAGCCTAGAGCATCTTTAACACAATATAATCTAGGACTGTATCATTTTAATGATTACTACTGGTTCTATTTGCATTAAAGTTAAGCCGATTCCAAGAATATTCAATGGGATTAATCTGAAACAAATCTTAAAATTTAAATGTATAACAATGTTAATGAATTAAAGTCTCTTGCACATTGTTATTTTGTTATCGGGCATGTATATATATTTTCCATTTCCATTGGATTGCCCCTTTGTTTTAGAGTTATATTAAGGTTTTTTCCATACACACGGATATCAGAAATATTAGAACTATGATTATCCTATCGAGTGACTAGATTAATACAGAAACAGTTGCGTAAATGTAAAATTAAAATACTTAAATTATATATATAGAATATAATATAATATAGGCAGTTCCTTCCACTTGTTACGCATTGTTTGAATGCTTCTCAGAAAACTACACTATCCACACTAAGTGTATGTATTTTTTGGGTAGATAATTGATATTCTTGGTATGTGTCTCTCGCACCTAACTTGTATTTATTTCAATGATTTAATGTAACATGAAAACATCACATCGATATTGGATGATATTGGATTAAGAGTAATTTAATAAGGTTATAATTTTTGTTTTGAAAATAGTGAAAATTTTAATATGATGTTGATAAAATCTAGTAGAAATTTTGGGAAATTTGGGTTACAATTGTTAAGTTTCCAGATTTTGAATGTCAGAGGGCTTTTTGATGGTGTTGAACCCATTTGCATCTTTCAAAAAATGATTCAAACACTCTTAAGGTTAGATTTTTTTAAATAAAAAATGATCAAAATTCGGTGAAAATTATTTTTTCAAACGAAATTGTGGCCTTTGTAGACAATGCCTATTAGATTATAGAACAACTCTAGACATAATTAAACTTCATTAAAATGTTATGAATTTTTAATAAATTAATAAGTTATAACATAACACTTTTAGTTATATTTATTTTTTAAATATACTTTAAATTTAATTTTTTTGTGATGTCTCCTCTCGACTATTTGATCACTTTGCAAAATGAATTCCTTAAAATCCAATCACACTAACCAGATTTGACCATTTATTTTTATAATACCACTAATAAATATGAATTTAGATAATGTGACAATGTTATTTTATGTCTTGTAATTAAAAAATAAAGTTAATAATTATATTATATTAATATAAGAATAAAGATGTAAATGTATAATAATTATTTTATAAAAAAATTATTGTTTATATATTTGAATATGATAATTTTTATAATGATTATTATTATTTTTAAAAATAGTGAATCAATTGGTGTAATTTAGGCGATGTTCACAATCAAATATTCCAATTGTCACTATAACATGAAGAGTATATCTCATAACCCACAAGATAGATATATTAATAATTTATGACTTAGTAAAAGTTGAGATGTTACATGGGTAGGGGTGCCTACATTTCGAGTCTTATCACAAGTAGCCAAACATATACCTTAGAATTGAACCTCCATAAATTCAAGAACAAACAATGCATGCTCCCAACCACTTGACTACCAACACAAAATTTTCAATTAATATCTATGAAAAAAAAATCAAATAAATTATATTATATTTTTTTAAATCCTCAAATTTCAATAAATTTTCTATTTTTTTCAATATTTCTCATATTTATAATATTATTTTAATATCATCTTTTAATTGCTAACTCTATAGTATTTTATATATTTTAGTCAAAAAATTAATAATAATAATAATCTTACTAAAAATTTAATTAATTAATTTAATAATAAATATATGGCTGATTTGAAATATTAAATAGTTTTAATTTTAAAATGATGATGATAAAGAAAAACAATGTTCACTAAGATAAATATGCTCTATAATATCTTAAGAAAGTAAGAAATTAATTGAAATCATTTAACATGTTATTTCTATGTTTAAAGAGAAGGGAGAGAAGTGTTTCTAGATCTTTATGGTTTTGTTGCCTTAATAAGTCAAGGTTAATAATGTGATATATCTTCGAAAATTAGAATGGATTTTATTATATGTTGAGATATCTAAAGAAATTGTTTTTCATCTTCAACTTTTTTAGGATCACACTAGTGACAGATTCTTTCTTCCCATTACATTTTAGGAATAGATCAACACTCAATTTCACTATAAAACTCATGAAAATAATATAATTCAAATTTTTATTTACAATTATTTTATAATTACATGTTTTTAGAAAAATATAAAATATAACATAAATAAAGCATATTCAATACAATTCCAAATATAATAATAATATAACTCTAATAAGCAACTATTACATTTTTTTTTTTTAATGAACACGGTTATATGAAATTAATTTTAAATATAACATTACATTGAATAATAAGATTATTATTTTCTTTTATAAACAATATACTAAATTTTATTATAATAATTTTAAATTTTACTAATAAATCTATTTTAACATCAAAACATATATATTATTTTTACAAAACAAAAAATAATAAAAATAATAATAATAACTTAAAAAACATTTATTACATTTCCCAGAGATAAATGGTTTTAGAAAACCAACGGTATTGCATTTCTTATTAAAAAAATGTTATAAAAAACAAACGGATATAGTTTAAAATTTTTTGACATTTTTTAATTATAATGTAACTCATAAAAAGAACGAGAATTTTTACAAATTTAAAAGAAATTGAGAGATAATCGATTCAGAGCCCAAAAAAAAATAAACTAGCTACTATGTAGTAATAATTTATATGTTTTATTAAGATTATGCGTAAGTAAAAAATGTTTTGATAAAAATTATATTATTAGAGTTTTTTTAACGAGTTTCGAATTATTTAGTATGGTTTATCGTCACAATAAGATGAAGAATTAGATTTTGGCATCAAGTTAGGAAAAAAATTTTAGCCATTATAATATAATAATTAGATTTAACTAAATAAATAATATTTTTTAATAAATAATATTTTAATATAAAGAAATAATTGCTAGAATATAGTTTTTAATAATGAATGAAGTAAAATAATTAAATAGAAAGAGAAATTTAATGAAATGAATATCTAAAATAAAAATAATAGTTAGGTCTAGCCTAAATAATTAAAACAATAAAGAATTAATAAAATAAAATTAATATTTGGGTCAAACTTAAATAATCCAAAACAAGTAATTCTAAAAACTTAAAAATATGTATCAAATCTTTTGGTGAAAATCACATTGGAGAAATTTGTGAAAATCACACTGGCTGGTTCGAAACCCGTCGACACAAATTTCTTAAATGTGATTTTCACCAAAAAATTTGATACATAATTTATGGATCATAGAAGCCAAATTCCTAAAACTTAAAAATAAATAAAAATAATAAATGGTCAAACTTAAATAAATAATATTTTGGTCAAACCTAAATAATCAAAAACACTAAAATAAAAATAATATTTCAGTGAGACTTAAATAATCAAAACAATTAATTCTAAAAACATAAAAATAAATTAAAATAATAAATGGTCCACAAAATAAATAAATGAATGAAGTAAAAGTAAATAAATAAATCAATCAAATCAATAATGAATAAGTAAAGTGATTAATCAATTATTAGTAGTAAAAAAATACAAATAAATAATACAAATTAAAAATCAAGATATTACGAGGGGAAAAATAATAATAATAAAAAATATTTGAATTTATGATTTTGTGATCCATATCATGAAAAGAAAGAAAACGGTCAGTAAAAATCACATGATTGGAGTTTTGTCGACATGTTTCGAACCACACTATATGGTTCGAAACATGTCGACAAACCTCTCATGACGTGATTTTTACCGAAATTTTTCTTGCTTTACAAAATAATAACAATAATAATAATAAGAAATAAATAAAAACTTAAGATGAAATGGAAAGGATCCAACCACTACTAATTTTCCATCCATCGTCTCTATTTGTTATTATTATTATTATTATTACTATTATTAAAATTCACATCATCATAGTTTTGTCTAGTGTGGTTCAAAACACATCAATAAAACTCTGATGATATGATTTTTACCGAAGGTTTTCTTGTTTTTCATGATATGGATCACAGAAGACTAAATTCAATTATTTATTTATTTTATTTACTTTTTTATTTTATATTTTTATTTATATTTTTATTTATTTAGTTTTTTCCCTCCTAATTTTTTACTTTTATTTTTTATTATTTTTTTTGTATTTTTTTACTACTAATTATGGTTTAATTACTTTATTTTCTTATTATTTGTTTATGTCTTTATTTACTTTTATTTCATTTATTTATTCATTTTGTTAATCATTTATTATTTTTATTTATTTTTAAGTTTTAAGATTTAATGGTTTTGATTATTTAAGTTTGACTCATTTATTATTTTTATTTTAGTATTTTGATTATTTAGATTTGACTAAATATTCTTTATTTAAGTTTGACCAAATATTATTTTTATTTATTTTTAAGTTTTTAGAATTAATTGTTTTTAATTATTTAAATTTGACTCAAATATTATTTTTATTTTATTAATTGTTTATTGTTTTAATTATTTAGACTTAAAATAAAAAATCTTTCTAATTAATTAATTTCCTTAATTAATTGTTAATAGCTATATTCTAATAATTATTTATTTATATTAAAATATTATTTATTAATAAATAATATTTATTTAGTCAAATTTACCTATTATATTATATGGCTAAAAAAAGTATCTTCATATATTTAACTTGATGCCAAAATCTGCTTCTTTATCTTGTCTAGACGATGAACCGCACTGGATAGTTCAAAATGTCAACAAAACTCTGATGATGTGATTTTTACCAAAATTTTTCTTTCTTTTCATGATAAAGATCATAGAAGCTTAAATTAAATTATTATGTGTTGTATGTGTATTTATAAGTATCTTGAATTTTATAGTTCTCATTTTTTTAGATGTTATTGCCCACAGGGTGTAGAATAGATGGTGATGAGGTGTATTGTTAAGTCACTATGTGATGTGAAGGTCACCATTTTGAAACTCTGTGGGAAAAAAAGCAATCATGTTAAGGGTTGGTGTGGTCTAGGCTCGGATAGATCCCCAAGTGATTTTGTTGGCTTAGATGCCCATGGGTCGCAATTTCTCAAGCCACAGGTCAAGCCCGATGAACTGAGACCACTTGAAAAACAAAAACATAAATAAATGTTATTAAAACTATTACACTATTAAGAAAACTAAGACAATATTATTAATTTTTTTTAAGTTTTTTAGGAAATTTATTATAATGATATATTTTCTTAAATTTTTAATTTTATTTTTAAGAATTAAATTTAAATAAGAGAATAATAATCATTTTTCTAAATCATTTAAATTAAAATGTAATTAATAAAAATAATATTAAGATTTTATTAATGACTTAATATTAATAAAATAAATAAATAGTCTATGGGGTTTTGGATAGAAGGTGATTGGGTACTTTATTGGATAGAAGGTGACCGGGTGCTCTATTAAGGCATTACTTAATGTGAAGTTACTAGTTCTTCCCCACCCTAGTATATATTGGACATGATGAAAATGTAGTACTCCCAAGCTTATAAAAAAATTAAATAAATAATTTTGACAATAAAATAAAAGAAAATTTAAAAATTAACCTTTCATTAATAATTAAATTACTACCTAGATGGTTATACTGTTATATAGAAACGTATTTTTTTTTGTGAATATTTGATGGTGACATTATTAGTATAAAAAATCATTTTTCTATAAAGTGGTTATTATTCAGGGAATTGTATAATTAAGTGTAAAATAGATGATCTGAAGTACTATTTCATTTAAATTGACTATTTTTTTTTAATTGTATATTTTTTAACCCTAGGGAATAAAAATATATATTTAACATTCTATATTTTAATATTTATGTTTTATAGACTTTTAGATCTTTCTAATATAAAAAATCCTTGAATTTTCATGATAGTCAAAAAGTAACTAGATGGATAATCAAACTATCATCAAAATACAAACTTGATCATTAAATTTTAATTCATAAATTTTCAAAACAACAATATTTGTACTTCCGGAAGCATTGTCCCACCTTGGCTTTCTTTTCATACCAATGATCCTTCATCTAGTACAAGAGATTCCTTTGAAACATTGTCTACTTGCTTATTAATCCTATAAATATATTCCATCAACAATAAATCATAAGATTCCTACAATGCCCAGATCCTATGTTGTCATGGATCTAAGCTAATAATACCCAACTTCATGGAAAATTTTAGGGACTAATATTCGCAAGTGGGCTAATTTTCCATGGTTTTTCCAAAAAAAGATTCGTCAATTTCCATTTTTTTTCTAAAAGTGATTTGCCCATATTTTATAGTATAAAATTATGTTATCCTAAAAATAGCCAAAAAATTGTAGAGACTATATATAGTCATTAGAAATTGGATATCTTTCAAAAAATATCACCAAAATTTTTATAGTTTACATATTAGGGGTTCATAAGATTCTCCAAGGTTTCTGAACTTTAAGATAAATTTTCATCCTTAAAATTTTTCGTGCCTAACTTAGCTTTCCTTTAAAACTAGTTCACTACACCCTTCAAGTGCCCAACCACTTGAAGCTACCTTACACCTTTATCACTAGAAAATCTAAGTAGAGATCATAATGCCAAGAGTTCAACCATTGAACTTTATCTAATTACTCCTCCCATGTTTAAGCTAAAAATTATATGAAGCAAGAAATAACACCAATCCACTCTCACATTTTTTGTCTTTGTTCGCACCATAAAAAAATAAAATAAAAATTGAAACCTACATTTAACCTAAAAGTTGATGCATTCTTGAGCTTAATATATTTTGGTACACCAACTATTTGCACTTATTTAAAGCAACTTCAAATTTGTGTGGAACTCATTCAAGACTTCCTCAATTATATCTAAACAAAGTGTGAATTATTTTGAGCTAGATTGTCTAAAGCACAAAGCATGGTAACTCTTGAAATATTTTGATTGTAGGGTTTATCACCCAATACTTAATACAAAGTATCAAGAAACCTACATTCCAAGAGCCTAGACAATTTAAAGATTGAAATACCTCCCTCTAGACGTGTATTACAAAACATAAAGAGAAAAATAAATTATCCATAATCTCTTCCTCAATGTGACACAAGGCACATTTATTTGGTTCATGCCAAACCCTCCTCTAGCCATTATCTCAAGTTAAAATTATGTTTGTTGTGGCTAGCCAATAAAATATTCTTATTTTTATGGGACACATCAATTTCCAAAACATTTTCCACCACCAAATAGATTCACCATCCTTCCTAACCTCTAATCCAAACACTAAATATTCATATCCCAACTTAATGGTAAGGATACAACCCATCATATTGCAAGACCATACTAGCTTATCATCCTCCTCTCTTAAAACAACTAGATTATGTGATAGAGTACAAGTAAAATATCTCCATTCCTAATCCATACTTGCAAGTAAGTCTAATTCCTCTACATAAATCCACTTTTATCTCCACTCCTTCAAGTCCTTTGATAATCTAACATCTTCCAAAGTAAAAAAACTATGATCCCTTAGAAAAATTCTTATCCCCAAAGATAGAAAATATCTTCCACCTACACCCATCCATGGATCTTCCGCTAGTTTGACTCAAGTACCTTTGTTGACTTTCTAATTAGTTCAATGGCCAAGAACTGGGACAACTCAAATCAACCCTTTTCACACATTTGATGCTCCTTGAAGAGATTTAGTCTCAAATCCGATCCACTGTTTAATAATTAACATAAGGAAATATTTATTCCTCATAAGGCTACCCCATAAACCTTCATCAAATAACATTCTCTGTAAAATTTTAATAATTTTTTCTTGCCTAAGAGATTTAATGTTCTTTAGGCCCCAACCACCCCTTTTATTTGGCTTAGCCAATAAACACCATTTGACCAAAATGATACCTTCTTCATGCCTCCTACCTAACATTAGAAAGCTAAATCACTTCTTCCTAATTTTATCTAAAATTCCCTTGGGAACATGGATGAGTGAAAACCAATAAATTAGGATACTTTAAAGCACTTACTTCACTAAAATAAGGGCCTAAAACCTAGCAAGAGCCACATCTAACACCAAAAACTGATTTGAACCTCAACCTTCTTAAGAAACCATGTCCATTATAAAATCTTATAGCCATTAGGCTTAAGGAAATATCCTAGATATTTTAAACCACAATAAATATGCTTAAATTTTAAAGAGAATAATTATTGCATCTTAGTCTTGACCTCCCTCGAGAACTCATTCTTGAACACAATTCATTTATATATTATGACCTCCATCCTAGTGGCTTGACAAGAAGAATTCAAAATAATTTTAAATGTCCTTTGTTTCTTCTTCATTCCTTCACCAAATAATAACACATCATCTACAAATAAAATATGTGTTAAGACATTAGAATTTGTCACATTTACCCCTTTAATAGAGCATTCCATTCTAGAATGATATAGTAACCTACTTGGGCCCTTTGCATTAAGAAGGAAAATGAATGTTGATAATGGAATCCTTGCGTTAAACCTCAAGAACCCTTACAAAAATTCATTGGATAACCATTTATCAGCATAGAAAAATTCACTAATGAAACACAACTCATCACCCAATTCACAACTTCCAAACTTAGGCCATTGTGTAAGAGAACTAACCTCAGAAAGGTCCATATTAACTTGTCATGGGCTTGTTCTAAATCCGAATTCAAGACTATTGCTACCATAATTTTTCAATTTAATAGTGTGTAAACCCTTTGCAGTTGACCCTATGGCATCTAATATTTTCTTGTTGAACAAAAACCTAAATTTCTCCTTTGAAATGTAATTTGATAAAAACTCCTTCACCAGACTATCCAAAAAAAAAATTCAATTACTTTATATGATACATCACACAATGAATGGGCCTAAAATCACCAAAATAATTAAGATCAGAATTTTTTGGGGTCAAAATTAAGAAAGTAGCATTAAGTTTCTCAAGCATTTGTCATAAGATCCTAAATTCCTCCACCACCCTAACCAAATTGTCATTTATAAGATCTGATAAATCTCAATAGAATTCTATCATCTATTCATCCAAGACTATCTTTTTTTTTCTTTTAAACCTCATCAATGCGTTCATCACTTTATCTTTGATAACAAGGTAGCCCACTCTTTCACTTGCTTCTTCACTAAAATTAGAGGAAATTCCTGACAATCCTCATATGATCCAGTATGCGGTTTCCCACTATGCCCGACCTTAAATTTTGATAGATACTAAAAATATCTAATCTCATATCCATTTGATCAATTCAACTCCTTTTGATTCACATATTTGTGGAAGAATTTAGTATTACCATAATCTTCACTCAAACACAATGCACAAAATTTTATCTCCATTTATCTCCTCCTTGGCCAACCATTTGGCCTTGTATCCTTCCAATGCTACAATTCTACAATTTCAGTTTCTATGAAGAAGCCAACTGAATTACCTACATAGACCTTTTGAATCTGTCGTTCTAACTCAAGTAACTCAATTTAAAGGTTCTTGATCAATTTTAAGCTACCCATGAATTGTTTCATAGCCAAACTAGATAAAATAGAATAAAAAACCTTCTAATTATATAATATTATCCTTTGGAAAACATCTTGTTGCAACCATCCATAGTTAAATTTGAATGGACCTTCACACATTGAATCATTGACTCATTCAAGCTGCGGGGAGATAGGATTGTGGTCTAGCAAACTTCTTGAACATATCCATGACCTATATAAGTAACAAGAGGCCACCAAATATTCTTCCAACAAGAATATATCAATATGCTTGAAAATTCCTATCATGCCACTTCTTATGTTCCTCCAAATCAAGGACATGGGATTGGTTCCACATCCATTAGGAAATCCAAATTAAATAAATTCCTAAAATACTGAGAAATGGGTTGTGACCTAGCATCACTCCCCCACACTTCTATTCTATATAATTTCATATTCTAATCCCCTCCTCAAACTAGGTTTGGCTCCTTCAACAAGCCTTGAAAATGTAGAGAGTACCCAAAGCCATTACAGTTTGCATAATATCCATAAAAATTGATAACCCTAAACACTTTTCCCAAATCCCTATCCTCCCTTTCAATTAGGTTTCCTGCAAAGAAAACTCTGACTTTTAAGGTTACAAATGAATCATTCCAAGAAAAATCTAGCCCACTAGATAAGATAGTAGATTCCATGGCATAGAGATTCTAGTTTAGAACCAAAGCATAAAAAAAATATAAGGCCTTGATCTCGAAAACATTGTTTCCTACAACATAATAAAATTCAATGTATGCAGAGTAAATAATACATGGAGGGATTAATTCTTTGGTGCATGCCCTTCCCCATGCACATTTAGTGATAGGAAAATCATGGAGAAACTTAACCCCTAGGATTTAATGTCATTCTCAAATAATGGTTTGTTAATTTCCTTGCAAAATATATTTTGATGATTTGAATTTTGGCTTAGACAACTTAGAATCAAGGAGTCCTATCATCTTTATGATTAGGACTAGACCCCCTTCCATATCCCCTAACTTAGTTAATTTCTTCAATCCCATATTGTGAGTCCTATATCATGGAAAAGGAGGGTCTACACCACATTTAGAGGAAGTAGGGCCTATCAAAAATACTGTGTTCTAAGAGAACTAAGGCTCTTGTAACCCAAACAAACCTTGTTCAAATTTCTTTGCACCTAACACCACTCTTAAGGATCCACCACCTTCTAACTAGGGCAACAAATCTTTGGAATGAAAACCAAACTCAACCTATTTGGGTAAAGATTAAAACTTGTTATAAATATTGTTTTCCTCCGCAATGTATTCATCATCTAGTTTCACTCGGATACCTTTTTCTACTCTATGAATTGATTTGACTACCTAATTGACTACCTAATTATGAAAAAAATTATGATCAATAGTGAAATAAACTTTATTGATTCCCCTGTCTACATATTTTTTAGCATCGCAGATTTTACCACCTATTATTTCTATCCCTAATAGATGCTTTAGTGAAAATATTTTTTGAGATGACCTACCTCTTGGTAAATTACACATCAAAAGGGAAATTTCTAGTATTCTAGTACTTAAAAAGAAGACTAGTTGTTTAAATAGACTTCCATTTCTAGTAATATACCTTGACTTAGGTCAAATTCCACCAATTCTTTTGCGACCATTTATATTTTTGTTTTGTACTCTTCTCATCAAATAAAAACCATCTTCCAATGGTATCAAAAATGGAAATGAATACCAATTTTGACCAAAGTTCAAGTGGAAACTCTAGAAGCAACGCCCCTATATGTTGAATCACAAATAGTTCTAAAAGGGATTGAATTTGGGTAACCATTTTGCAAGGACTAGACTCAGTAGTCCCCAAAACCATGTCTTTGAAAAATTTGCCTCCGCATATCTACCATAATGGAAATTAAAACAAACCCAACCTTTTACTAAGATATGAAAAAATTAAATAGTACCCTAGGAAACTCTACCACTTGACATCCATCCATTTCATTAGGATGTTCCTTGACACCACCTTTCCATGAATTTTCAAACTATCATTTCCAAAAATAATCTCTCCACCTTCATTCCAATGTCTCTTCATAACAACATGTTAATCTGGTCTAAACATGCCCTAATGAGCTTTGTCACTTTGCAAAATTTTGCTTTGGAATCAAGTTGACTCCATGACTCTAGAGGCTTATTTAATTTTAGGAATAAGGAGGTAGGTTAGGTACATTAAAATATGGAACATCAAAGGATATTGTGTAATTTACTTCCAATGACAAAGGTCCCAAAAAACTCTTGCTTGGTGGAAACCCTACCTCCAACTCTCACCTAAAATCCACAAAGTAATATTTCATACAATGTCACGACTTCCAGGAGTTCCACATCCATGCAAAATATTTTCAAAGAAACCCAACTATCACCATCTCCATATCCACCAATATCCTCTTCCACAGATATCTTTAGTTCTGAAAAAACTCCAATCTATCCACTTCCCTTGCCAACAAACCAAACTTGTGAAAACCATTTGACTAAATTGAATAATTGTATTGAATAAATCCTAGATAAAATTATTATAAATATACAAGGATTTTATTTTTTAGTTTAATGTTTAACAAGCACTAGTAGATATTTGTATTAAAAGAAATGTTTTTGAAGCTCGTAGAAGTATCAAAAAAATCTCCATGGCATAGGAGAGTTTATTTTTCTTAGGATATATAGATTATTTTATAATTCATAGGTCTAAACTACAAATTTCCTAAAAATATATTGTTTGAAATTCATAAAAATCCTCTAACAACACAAAAAATAAGAGAAGCAGATCTCGTCTACAAGATAAAAGATAACGAATGAAAGATAAAGACTAGATAGTGCCTAACATACCCAACATTACAATTCATACTAATTGTCCCTAATCCAAGATGGTTCACTAACCTCTCCCTCCAACTGATAAGAGTCTAGGGCTAGATGGCTGGACCCCAGACTTTTTTCTTCATTTATTTGACGATTTTTCAAAGGATCCTACAGACATGGTGGAGGAGATAACGCAGTCGGGAAGGATCCATGGGGCTATTAATTCCACTTTCTTAGTCCTGATTCCAAAAAATAAAGGGAAGATCTCATTTGCAGATTACAGAGCTATCTCCCTTTGTAATACCTTGTACAAGTTAAACTCTAAGATCATTACAGATCGCATCAAGAAGGCCTTATCAAAGCACATTACTGTGGAGCAATCTTGATTTCTCAAGGACAAAAGTATCCATGACGCAGTGGCGGTTACACAAGAAATTATACATACCACACAAACTAAAAAATTGAATGCAGGAGTAATTAAAATTGTTTTAAACAAGGCATATGACAGGGTGGATTGGAACTTCATTAGGCTGATTTTCTATAAAATTGGTATGGATAGAGAGGCAGTGGAGTGGATTATGGGGTGTATTACCCGAACTTCAATGGCTATGCTCATAAATGGATTTGCTTCAGAGTTTTTTAGCCCGGGGCGGAGTTTGAGACAGGGTTGTGCTTTATCTCCTTTTCTCTTTATCCTAATGATGGATGCACTAAGCCTAAATATTAGAAGAGCTATGAGATTGGGTACTTTCCGTGGAATTGACATTTGTCGACAAAATACTGTGTCCCATGGTATTTTTGTGGATTATGTCTTGATTTTTGGAGTAATGATCAGGAAGAGTTGGGAGGAGTTTAGAAACATCTTAAGTGGATATTGTAAAGCATCTGGGATGTTGGTAAGTTATGATAAATCCTGCATATATTATGGGGAAGGAGAGGAAGGAGATTTCCAGGATCTGGGGAGGCTATTAAAATTTAATGTTGCACCTCTTCGAGATGGTTTGTCTTATCTTGGTTTTAGACTGAGGCCCTCTCTTTACATGGCAGAGGATTGGAGGTGGTTACCGGAGAAAATCCAGAGGAAGATTCAAGCTTGGTCAACTAGGTGGCTGTCAAGAGGGGGATGGCTCATTTTGATTCAAGCGGTCTTACAACAGTAGTCTGTTTATTTGGCCCATCTCTATATCTTACCAAAACAAACTTTAGCCGAGATCAAGAATTATATTGCTAATTTTATCTGGTATGGGGGGAAGGAACATAAGGCAATTCATTTGGCCTGTCTGGATAGCATCACCTTACCAAAAGAAAGAGGAGGATGGGGAATTCTAGAGATTGAATCTTTCGGTACGACTAGGATACTAAAATCACTATGGAGAGGCCTAACAAAGGGAGGTTTATGGTCAGAAACCCTCAAATACAAATATCTAGGACATAAATGGATTGAGGATATTTTGATGATGGGGTGGGACTTCGTTCAATAAAGATCAGAAATATGGAAGGGATTCTGCAAGGTCTAGACAGTTTTTGAGGAGCACATTGAATGGAACTTTGGTGATGGAAACAAAATCCTGATTTGATGCGCACAGTTTATGGAACAGGGTAGCCCAATAATCCTTAGCTGAGAATTCATAGCTCAAATAAACCAGAGAGGCATTTTCTACATGTGCCAGATGGTAAAAGAATGGGAAAACGACGTACCAAGATGGAAATAATATAAGGAGGTTGGTCTAAATGAGACTTGGAAAGTGGAATGGGATAAATATGTTCTTTCAGTAAAAGAAATGGGGCTGAAAAAGGAGGTAAGAGGAGACAGTCTAACATCGGGTAGGGAAACTATGGAGGAACAGATTAACACTAAAGAAGCATATAGAGTTATGCTTACAAGACGCCTGGGCATTGAACAAGAGTGCTGGTTCAAACATATGTGGAAATTTAAGGTGCAGATCAAAATTATTATATTACTGTGGCTGATATGGAGGAATAAAAACCTGACGTGGGAAAACCTACAAAAAAAAGGATGGCAGGGGCCTCGATTATGCATTTTATTTGAGGAAAATGAGGAAGAAAATTTACATATATTCTAAAGTGTACTTTTGCAACCGAGACTTTAAGCCTCTTATGTGCCATCTTAAAATTTCCCACTCCAAATTACTCTTCAACAAAGGATTGTATCAGTTGGTGGTTTAAGAGGGTTAAATTCTGGAGATCCATTCCCTTTATTTTTCACTGGCATATTTGGATGGGTAGAAACAGGAAGATCTTCAAAGGAAGAAGGTGCACCCCACAGGAGATTTGTGTGAAGATCTATAGTTCATTGGAAATGATGAAAGTGTTGAAGATGAAACAAAAGCCTCCTTGTGATATTAATAAGAGACTCTATCCATTCGAAATCCACTACCCAGCCAGTTTTTTTGATGTCGCTTCTCAAAATCTGAATTGTGGATGTGGTGCATGGTTAATGGTCGCTCCAGTCTACCACTACAAAATATACTATAGTTGGGGAAGAGGCACCAATACAAGGGCGGAAATCATTGGTATTTGGGGACTGTTATGGTTTGCATCCCATCTTTATCTAGAGGAGTTGTGGGTTTATGGGGATTCGAAAGTGATCATTGGCCACTTGAATAGAGGAACACTTCTAAATCTAGCATATCTTACTCACTAGCTAGAGCGGATATATACATTGAACATATCCTTTAACAACATTACTTTCAACCATGTATATAGGCAGAAGAACCAGGAAGCTGATCGTCTATCAAAAAGAGGACTAAATGGCAGCTTTGGAGAAATGGAATATGAGCTATTTAATTCAAATGGAGCTGGAGCAGTGGGAAAGGTTAAATTTAATTAATGAATATGTTAAATATCAATAAATAAGGAAGGATAAAATGAGTCTCCAGATGGCTTTTATTTTTGTATTTTTTTCATTTTTGAAGGAAACCGAGCAGGACAGGAACTAAAATTTTTGTGGAAGCAAGGAATTTGTGAAGCACTTCTGACTTTCTAAACAGTTTTTTATGTGAATGTAATGGCTAATATTTATGTATATGCTCAATGTTTTAATGTTATTCACATGTGCCCTTGTACACTATATACACTAGATGTATTTTTCATGCTGAAAAAAAAAAACTATTGAATGGACATATTTCAGAGTGTAACTATTGAATGGTCATATTTCATCGGTGGGAGATTTTTAATGTTTGGTCATGATTTAACAATATCAACGGTTACCCTTCTTCTTGTGTGTTGCATATATATATATATTTTTTCAACAGAAAAAACAACGGTACTAGTACGATAACTTCAACCTTGTACTTAGTTCCTATTAAATCCTTATGAATACTGATAGAAGACAAAATCTCCTTTTCTAATCATCAAATTGTTGTGTATACATTTGCAGGGTATTCTCATGTCCAAAAATGCATGTTCATCTTTTGGGATTTTTAAAGTTTTGTTGTTTAGAAAATAATTGCAGCTTAATGGAATAGTTTTTTTATATTTTTTAAACTATGTTTTTATTGTATGTTTGTCGGAATTTAAGAATGGGAACTAAATGTAGTTTCCAATTAATTTGAAATATTCGTTAGAAATAATTTTAAGTAGTTTCGAGTTTCTTGAATTTAAAATGAGTCTTTTTATATAGAAATTGTTTAATTAAATTTTTATTTTTATTATTAATAAAATAGATTTTAAGTATTATTTAATTTAAATTTTAAACATTGTATTAGTATTTTTATTAATTAACATTGGTATTAGTATTGTTATATATTATTATAAATAAATGATCTTAAATTAATTATTAAATAATTTTAATAAAATTTATTAATAAATTAATAAAATTGAATAGGGTCAATCATGGTTGAATCTGGTCAAACATGTTCAACCATGTTCAAATATGTTCAATCAATGTTAAATGTTATACCATGATCAACCATGATAGCATGCTCCACCATCATCAACCACGGTCATAAGCCACGATCATACCATGATTTTGGTCAAACATGCTCAACCATGTTCAAATATGCTCAATCAATGTCAATTGGTCTACCATGATCAACCATGATAGCATGCTCAACCATCTTCAACCACAGTCATAAACCATGATCATCCATGGTCAACGATTGTCACAAATATTGTCTCGATATGGAAATCAATCATGATCAACCATGGTCCAATGTCGCATTGTGACAAATATTGTCTCGATATGAAAATCAATCATGATCAAGGATGGAAAACCATGGTACAACATCACATTATGACAAGGATTGTCTTAATATGGAATTCAACCATGGTCAAACATGTTTATTTCAGGTTTTGTAATATTTATTTTATGGTTTATATACCTTGGGTTTATAATTTTTATCCCTTGGGTTTATTATTCCCTTCGATTTATAATATCAATCCCTTGGGTTGATTAATCTAAGGGTGCATATTCCTAGGGTTTAATATTATTCACTTAGGTTTATAGTCCCTTGTATTTTAGTATTTATCCCTAGGGTTTATTATTCCCTTTGGTTTATAATATCAATCATTGTCAACCATGGTCAACCATGTTTATTTTATTTTAGGGTTTATAATATTTATCTTAGGCTTTATATACCTTAGGATTTTAGTATTAATTCTTAGGGTTTATTATTCCCTTTGGTTTAAATATCGATCATGGTGAACTATGGTCCAATGTTGCATTGTGGAAAATATTGTCTCAATATGAGAATAAACCATGGTCAACCATGTCACCATGATCCAATGCTACATTGTGGCAAATTTTGTCTCAATATGAGAATCAACCATGGTCAACCATGATTATTTTAGTGTTTATAATCAATAATTGTCTTAACCATGGACAAGCACGGTCAACCATGGTCCAATGTCACATTATGAAAAGGATTATCTCAATATGAAAATCAACCATGGTCAACCATGGTCCAATGTCACATTATGAAAAGGATTGTCTCAATATGAAAATCAACCATGATCGACCATGGTCAAACATGTTTATTTTAGTGTTTATAATATATAACTTAGGGTCTAGATACCTTAGGTTTATAATATTAGTCCCTTGGGTTTCATATTATTCAACCATGCTCAATTGTGGTTAATATTGTTTTCTAAAATCTATCGTGGTCAACCATGGTCCAATGTCGCATTTTGACAAAGATTGTATGAATATGAAAATCAATCATTTTTTCAACCATGCTCCAACATTGCATTATGACAAAGATTATCTAGATATGATAATAATCATAAACCATGGTTGAACATCACATTGTCACAAATATTGTGTTGATATGAAAATCAACCATGGTTAAGCATGGTCAACCATACTTAATCATAGCCAACCATGGTCAACCATGGTCGAATGTCGATTTGTGACAATTATTTTCTCAATATGGAAATCAACCATGGTCAACCATAGTCCAACGTTGCATTGTGATATATTGTCTCGATATGAAAATCAATCATGGTCAACCATGGTCCAGCGTCGCATTGTGACAAGGATTGTCTCAATATGGAAATCAACCATGCTCAACCATGTTTATTATAGGGTTTATAATATTTATATTAGTGTTTATATATCTTGGGTTTATAATTTGTGTCACACTATGACAAAAAATGTCTCAATATGATAATCATCGTCAACCATGGTAAATCATGGTCAACCTTGGTGAACCATGGTCAACCATGTTTTATAAAGTCAAATATGGTCATCCATGGTCAATCATGGTCAACTATGGTCGAATTTCGCATTGTCACAAAGATTGTGTTGATATGAAAATCAACAATAGTTAAGCATGGTCAACCATGGTCCAACGTCACATTGTGACAAGGATTGTCTCAATATGAAAATAAACCATGATCAACCATTAGCACAGATGTTTATTTTAGAGTTTATAATATTTATCTTAAGGTTTATATACTTTGGGTTTATAATATTTGTCCTTTGGGTTTAATATTATTCTCTTGGGTTTATAATATAATGCCTTTGGTTTATTATTCCCTTGGATTTATAATATCAATCATGGTCAACCATGGTCAATCATAGCCAACCATGGTAAACCATGGTTGAATTTCGCATTGTGATAATGATCGTCTCAATATGAAAACCAGCCATGGTCAACCATAGTCCAAGGTCGCATTACAATAGATTGTCTTGATATGAAAATAAATCATGTCCAAGCATGGTCAACCATATTCCAACATCGCATTGTGACAAAGATTGTCTCAATATAGAAATCAACCATGGCCAACCATGTTTATTTTATGGTTTATAATATTTATCTTAGGGTTTATATACCTTGCGTTTATAATTTACATCGCATTGACAAAGATTGTCTCAATATGATAATCATCATCAACCATGGTCAACTATGGTCAACCATGTTCAATCATGGCTAACCATGGTTCAACGTCAGATTGTCACAAAGATTGTGTTGGTATGAAAATCAACCATGGTTTAGCATGGTCAACCATGGTCCAACGTCACATTGTGAAAAGGATTGTCTCAATATGAAAATCAATCATTGTCAACCATGCTTATCTTAGTGTTTATAATATTTATCTTAGGGTTTATATACCTTCAGTTTATAATATTAGTCCCTTGGTTTTAATATATTCCCTTGGGTTTTTAATATTAATCCCTTAGGTTTATTACTCCCTTGGGTTTATTATTCCCTTGGGTCTATAATATCAATCATGGTCAACCATGGTCAAATGTCGCATTGCAACAATAATTGTCTTAATATGAAAATCAACCATGGTAAACCATAGTCCAATGTCGCATTGCGATAGATTGTCTCAATATGAAAAAAAATCATGGTCAACCATGGTCAACCATGGTCCAACGTCACATTGTGACAAGTATTGTCTCAATATGGAAATCAACCATGTTTATTTTAGGGTCTATAATATTTATCTTAGATTTTATATACCTTGGGTTTATAATTTATGTCGCATTATGACCAATATTCTATCAATATGATAATCATCGTCATCCATGCTAAATCATTGTCAACCGTGGTGAACCATGGTCAACCATGTTTTATAAAATCAAACAAGGTCATCCATGGTCAACTATGGTCTAAGGTTGCATTGTTACAAAGATTGTGTTGATATGAAAATTAGCCATCGTTAAGTGTGGTCAACCATGGTCCAACGTCACATTGTGACAAGGATTCTATCAATATTAAAATCGACCATGGTCAATCATTGTCAACAATGTTTATTTTAGTGTTTATAATATTTATCTTAGGATTTATATAATTTGGGTTTATAATATTTGTCCCTCGGGTTTAATATTATTTCCTTGTGCTTAATATTATTCCCTTGGGTTCATAATCCCTTTGGTTTATTATTACCTTAGGTTTATAATATCAATTCCTTGGGTTTATAATATCAATCATAACTAACCATGGTCAATCATAGCCAACCATGGTCGAATGTCACATAGTGATGATGATTGTCTCAATATGAAAATCAGTCATGGGAAAACATTGTCCAATGTTGCATTGTGACAGATTGTCTCAATCTAAAAATAAACCATTGTCAACCATGGTCTAGTGTCGCATTCTGACAAAAATTGTCTCAATATGGAAATAAACCATGCTCAACCATGGTAAACCATGTTTATTTTAGGGTTTATGATATTTATCTTAGGGTTTATATACCTTGGGTTTATAATTTACGTCGCATTGACAAATATTGTCTCAATATGATAATAATTGTCAACCAAAATCAACCATGGTCAACCATGTTTTATAAAATAAAACATGGTAAATCATGGTCAATCATGGTCAACCATGGTCGAGCGTCACATTGTCACAAATATTGCGTTGATATGAAAATTAATAATGGTTAAGCATGGTCAACCATGCTTGAACATCCCATTGTGACAGGATTGTCTCAATATGAAAATCAACCATGGTCAACCATTGTCAATGCTGTTTATTTTAGTGTTTATAATATTTATCTTAGGTGGTATATAACTTGGGTTTATAATATTTGTCCCTTAGGTTTAATATTATTCCCTTGGGTTTATAATCCTTGGGGTTTTAATATTAATCCCTTGGGTTTATAAGATCAATCCCTTGGGTTTCTTATTTCATTGGGTTTATAATAAAAATTATGGTCAACCATGGTCAGTCATAGCTACCCATGGTCAACCATGGTAAACCATGATTGAATGTTGCATTGTGATGATGATTGTCTCAATATGAAAATCAACCATGGTCCAACATCGCGTTATAAAAAAGATTGTCTTGATATGAAAATCAATCATGGTGTAGCATGGTCAACCATGGTCCAACGTCGCATTGTGACAAGGATTTTCTCACCCATGGCCAACCATGTATATTTTAGGGTTTATAATATTTATCTTAGGGTTTATATATCATGGATTTATAATTTTTATCCATAGGGTTTATTATTCCCTTGGGTTTATAATATCAATCCCTTGGGTATATATTATTCATATGTTTTATAATATTAATATTTGGGTTTAATATAAATCCATTGGGTTTATAATCATGGTCAACCTCGGTTCAACATCACATTGTGATAAATATTTTCTCAATACAAAAATTAGCCATGGTCCAATGCCACATTGTTACAAAGGTTGTCTCCACATGAAAATCAATCATGGTCAACCTATTGAAATTGGCAATGAGAAGGGCTTCTAATTTAATTTTCCCTTAATTAAATTAGAAGGAAATTGTAATTCCACATCACATGATAGATTGTACGAGTTAACTAAGTTGGAAAGACTTATTTAGCTCATTAAATTCGAGTTGCGGGTCAAACTAGAGGCATGTAGAATTCACTCTAATTCCACATCACATGACAGCTTGTACGAGTTAACTAAGTTGGGAAGACTTAATTAGCTCAATCGAATAGAGTTCACTATAATTCCACATCACATGATAGCTTGTATGAGTTAACGGAGTTGGAAAGACTTAGTTAGCTCAGTCAATTTGAGTTGGGGGTCAAAGTGGAGACATGTAGAGTCACTTTAAGTTCTAGGGGGTCAAGTTATAGCTTATTTAGAATTTTAATTGTTTAACTTGATTATTTTAGTTAAAATCAGTTTAACTATTACTAACTGATAGATGATCTAGTGAGAGGTCTAGTGAATTAAATATGATTTAATTTACATTCAATGATCAATTAGATAACTGATAATTTTCTATAAATAGATGTTGCATGTTATTTGTAAGGAAGGCGCAGTTTTTATTGGAGTTAAATGGAAGTAAACTATCAATTGTATAATTAGAAATTTGTACAGGTCATGCATGAGGTCATTGAGATGACTTGGATGTATTATGCAATAAATTAGTGGGAATTTCTGAATTAATAGGGGCTCGATTCCCTAATGAATGCATGAGAAATTTTGGTTAGACAGGGGAAAGGAATTGGTTAAGTATTGAACCAAAATTGCTTAGACTAGAGTGAGACAATTAGAGATAGTGCAGAGAGCTCTCAAACATGAGATAAGGGTAAACCCACAAAGGTGGGTTACACTTTTGTGATAATCGGGGGCGAACAAGTCATTTTCCCAACAGTTCGACTGAACATTTATAAAATTTCAATCGAACTGTCTTAGAGTTCGGCTGAACTTTCGAAATTAGTTCAGCCGAACTCATTCTGCCGTTTACATTGACGGCGTATTGACAGCGTGTGCAAACTAATTTTTGGTCGGGGATAAGAAAACCGGAAACTAAAGTTCAACCAAACTAATAGTTTGGCCAAACTATTTTTTCGGCCAAACTTTTAAAATAATCCGACCGAACTTTAGTTTATAAATACACCAGCCCAGAAACGTGGATCGGTTTCGGGCTTATTATCGTTGTTTGTTGTTGTTGCTTGTTGTTTCTTGGGTCACAGTTGCTTGGGTCACAGGCGCTTGGTGTTGCTTGGGTCACAGTTTCTTGTTGTTGTAGGGTCATAGTTACAGGGTCACAGGCGTAGGTGAGAAATTTATTGGTGTCGGTTTTCTGTGTTGTTTTCATTGTGAATTTTTTTTATTGTTAGTTTTCTGTTTTGTTTTCGTTGTGAATTTTTTTTTGTTTTAATTTTATAGTTGTTTTTTTTGTTTTGCAGGTATTTTGTAATTCGTGACATCCTCGGCCTCCTGCTTGTCTTCTCGTTGTGGCCTTTATGTCTACTTCTCATTGTGGCATCGACGTATCCAAATTTCCAGGTTCCTACATCTTTAAATTTTCATATGCTTAAGATTTAATTCCATGGGCATTCTGTGCTTCTATAATTTCTTCTGTGTATTATATAATTTAATAATAAATTTAATTACCTCTCAATCTCGTGTACTACCCACTCAGGTGCTCCCTCAGCCCAAAAATTAAATAAGAATAATTGAAAGCTCATTACTTCATGAAACATCACTATTTTACAAATATCGAAATATGGATAACCTGACTACCTTATATTATTACCCCGTGGGGGAAGAGTCTCTCTTTTGGGTATTTTTTGATCCGCATGCAATATGGTGCTTCGGTTAAGAGTGTCTATCTTCCCTCGGTAGAGAAAGAGTCATGTGCTAAGGTCAGTCGAGTAACATTGTTTCCTGTGCTATCAAAATGGTTATGAACGAGAGTGAAGGGAAGAGCTTGCAGCTTGCTTCTTCAGTCTTTTTAAGATACAGATAAAGCCTCACAATGGGAACAATTTAGGGCTTTCTTTTTATTTGTGCCCACATTTGGTGTTTTTTTTTCCTGCGTTGTTGTTAGAATAGGCATAGGTTGAAAAGGTGGGCTCAAAATCAACCTATCAGAAATCCACCTAAATATCATAGGTCTCCTAATGTGCTGCAAAGAGATAATACGGACGATGGGTCAAAAGCAAGGTCTTTTTGATTTCTGTAGGAAGTTAGACATTGTTTAGGAGATAAATTCAAATTGTATTTTGAGTGCAACTAGTAATTAGCCATTATTACAATGCATATGTCGAGGGTGTGTCCACTGTTACACGTTATTTTTTCACCATGACATTTGACTATCTATATAGGTTCATCACTACCTATATTGTGCTCCAATAGAGGTCAAAAACCATAATGTTCCTAAAACAAGTCTTGGAATTGGATAAAAGTTCATTTAAAACCCTAAAAAGTCTAACTCTACACTTTTCGTAGCTCTTTCCTGTGGATCCACAGATATTTTCTCTATAGCCTGTGGCACATCCTGCACATTTTGCTTATAAAACCTGTGGACCCCCATAAATAGTCAAATAGAGGAAAAAGTAAGTTCTAGAATACCAGCTGGATGAATATTCTCCCAACTGGAGACTTCTAGAGGCGCGATCAGTTCAAGCTTTACCCCTCCACTCATGGAGCTCTATCCCTTCACTCATGGATTTTATCCCTTGGTATATGGAACGCAAATCCCTTCATGAGAGGAATCCATCCCCCTCTTCATGGAACTGAAACTACCTCCATTTCCCTATAAATTGAGCTCATGTTTCAGTCTCAAGAGTAGCTTGAAAATAGTAGATTGTGAATGATTGAATATAGCTAATTGTTGGAGAAATTATATGAGAGCATACTCTTTGTGTCAGTTACCTTTTACATGAGAATGATCACAAAATAATTTTCATAACTCTATACTCAAAGAGAGAAGCTTGTCAAACTGAAGGGAGGACGGTTGTTTAGGACCCCAGAAGAACCTGTATAACATCAAGGAGACAGATTGTAAGGTTACTTCTTATTATGCAAGTTAATACAAATGGATTCCATTTTCTCATCGAATTGTTCATGTATCTATTTGAGTAATTCAATTCTTAGATTCCTTGATCACTGAGATAGAGAAGTGTTTTCTCAATAATTATATCTTGCAGTTTATTTTAATCCTTTTATCTATTTTTGATTTTAGGTTTCACATGCTGAAGTGACCTCGTTTGGAGCAACTGGATAGAATATTTCGGCAAGCGTTGGACTTCAGGTAGGATCACGTCCTCGTACTTTGTTATTAATAATTATAAATCACAAATGATCTAGAGAAAATGGTTTTCATTTGGTTTTCTGTTTCTAGATATCCTTACGATAATAGGGAGATCGTTCTTGTCCAAAAGAAGGATTTATCTACATAACAAAATGGCAACTCCACTAGGGAATAGAACTTAGTTTTCCTTTTTATTTTTCAGTTTGATTTTTAGATTTTGATTAGTCTTAAACTGGGTTGGGTAGATAACTTACCAGATTCCCTGAAAAGTTATTTTTTTCCTAGCCTCTGTAGCTTTTATTTAAATTCAGTGCGGTAACCTCCATAGTTTTTAGTTCATAACAGTGTGGTACCGCACTATTCTCCATTGAAACCTGCAGAATTGTGGAAAATTTTTGAAAAATTAAGAATTCTCTTTTCAGGAGCCAGATTACCAAATTCTCTTTGTTTGCCCCAACTTGTCTTGACTGTCAAAGTATTATGTGTAAATTTCTTTCTGCAATTTTTTTGTCTGAGTGGTTTTCCATCTGATTTTCATTTTATGAGTGAACGTTTTCCCTAATTTCCTATTGCTCCATATCAGAAACCTTCATATACCTTAGCTGACTGGTATTCTGTTCTTTTCTTACTAAGCCATTGAACTTGTTGCAAACCTTGCTTTGATGAAAATTGAATTTTATTTTCATTTGCAAATTTAGAAGAGTTTGGTAAGGCCTTAATTTCACATTAAACCGTTGTTGGATGTTTTGATTTTTACTAAGATAAGTAGAAATTATTCTTAGTTCGATCACAAACTAAGCAAAACATCCTCAAAACTTTCTAGCTAGAATCCAACATTAGTGTTTTCTTTTGCTTTTGAATTTTATGTTTTTAGGAGTTTTTGATAAGGTCTTCTTTTTGGAAATATTTTGTCAAATGATTTGTAGTTTGTTGATCTAATTGATAAAGGATTTCATTTTGAACGAGCAATTGATCATCATATGAAATTGAGTTCTCAAATAAATCTTCTTCTTTTCAAATATTTTTGTTTATAAGAGAAAGAATTGGTGTTTTGAAAGTTATCTAAATCTCTCAAATCTTTCCTTTAAATAGGTTTCATTGAAAAGAAAAGGGTTACATTTTCAACATAGATGAATTTAGCATATTTTTGAGTCGGGTCATTGAAACGTCATTAAAGTTTCACTTCCATACCTTCTGTCTTAAGAAACAACCAAATTAAAAACAATGCTTTAATTAAAATCAATCTAGATATTTTACATTTTCTAGGACTCGTTTCCACCAACATAGCTTAGGCTAGTGTCTTGGAATAGGTTGTAATTAACATTCCAAGACAATTAAAACAAACAAGTAGCAAAATTGCGGTAGGAAAAATCCAATTGTAGCATGTATGCTCTGGGAAGCTCTTCTTAAAAGAGTTAAGCATGAGATCATGTACGAAATAGTGAGGTAATCATACCTATATCATTGGAAAAGATAATAGATGTGCATGTATTAAAAACGGTAAGCCTTGGATAGACCATTATCGAGGAGCTTGCAGTCACTTGTCGGTAAACCTTGGATTATATCAAGGAGCCTTCAAGGGGATTGAGCTATTTACTCTGCCCTTGCATGTATATTGGATCATAGACTGTTCCCCCAGGTATATTTGTTCCTTTTGGTGACCTTAGTGGCTATAAAATTTAGGATTATTTCCCAAGGTGACGATGGAGGGAAGGTCACGATGTACCTGGAGCAGACGTCAACTAGACTCACTTGGAATTTCGGGAGGGTTCTCTTCACTTAGAGATGGTTTAAGTGGATAAAATTGCACTGTAATGTTTCATTAAGTAGGTTTTTGGGGCAACTGTTCCAACCACCATTTCTGCATTAAAATTTTACGACGTTGGATTTCATCACCAACTAGTGTTTTTAGTGTGGGAATCTACTATTTTTGTGTGGATTTCTCTCTTAGATTTTGTACGCGTGTGATCAATTTGATTATTTCCTTAGAGACTTTAGGACATCTTGTTGACATTTTCTTTGATTTCGTGTGTTAAAACCTTTAATCGTGAAGGGAAACCCCTTGAGTACACACCAAGCTAGTTAGAAAAACCTAAATCTGAGAAAGGACAAACATCAGGGACTGGATCAACTGAACATGAAGAAACATCAATAATTATTCATCCTGAATACGAATTAGATCAACCTCAAATAGTAGAGATTACTCCAAGAAGAGTTTCAATTTCTGAACTAGCTGAACTTGTTTCTACAACTAGTGAATTATCAACTACTGATCTTGAAATTTCTAAACCAAAAACTGAACTTGCTACATCTGAGTCTGCTTCTGAGTTCATTACTCCAACCCCTCATCATCTTGATTCACCCAGAGTGAAGTATGGTATCACTGAAAATATTCCTTCTGGTCTCATTACTATTGAATAAGTTATAGACACTAAGGAAGAAGTTGTCTTCCTTCACATCAGGACTCTTTAGATATTAGGCCAATTGAATCGATTTACTATAGCCCTTTCAAAGAAGATCCTTGATATTCTCAGTTAACAAACTTTCTACACAATACTGGTCTAAAATATTTGCCACCCTGAATTCCTTTTTACGCCATACAAAGAGGTTACATACCTCCATTAAACATGTCTAGTGAGTCATCTATGTTTTCTGCATCACCAAAATCATATTTGTATGGTGGTCTCCCTTTTTCGGCGGGATACCAGTCGCTTTCTCGTACTTTCTTAGGAGCAGATCCTTATCCCAACTAACATATACCATCATCTTGTCCAAATGAATCACATATTGAAAATTTGAGTGCGGAACACATTTACATGATGTTTGGAAACATTCCTAAGCCTGACCCTCAAGGTAGCAATTTACTGCCTGGGGGGCAGCCTCAAGGACAGTACATACCTCAAGTACAATATCAACCTCAAGGATAGTATATACCTCAAGTTCAGTACATACCTCAAGGACAATACTCAGTTCAGGGTTTGCAACCTCTTCAAGGACAATACCCTACACTAGGGAAATCATCCTTCCAAGGACAACAACCTCCTTTAGGGCCACAGTTCTACTTGGAACAGAAATTGTTTCAGGGAGGTGGGAATTATCCAGCTAATTATCAAACAAATGTTCCAAATTATCAACCTGGTTATGGTCCATCTTATGCAACTCAACCTTCAATGGGACCTCCATATCTTGGAGTAAAAATGGTATGGGATCCATCCCAAGTTTAACATATTTGTCAACCTAATGTGTAAGTACCCTATTATCAACCTAGTCAGCCAATTTCTTACAGTCAATTCCAGCAACTTGTCCAACCTATTCAACCTACGATTCAAGTACCTACATCTGGTACAGTTCAGCAGCCTGGTCTGAGTACACCTAGAACTCCACCTCAAAATTCTGCACCGACATCTGTTCAAGCTACCACACCTATTCTTGGAGTTTCTGTAGCCCCTGTTTCTACAACCCCTCAAGTATCACAAAAAATCCATGTAGTTTCTGCACCACAACCTGGACCCACAATTCATACAAATCTTCATATGCCTACGGGACCACCTGGTACAAGTACAATTGTAACAATCCAACTTCAGTTTGTTTATCAACCATATCAGGGGCAGTATCAATATGGGCATGTAGCACAAAATCCAGTATGCCAGCATCAACCGTACCCTGGTTACACGTATCAGATACCAGCTCAACCCCAGTATGTTCCATCTAATCCTGGTTACCCGGGAGGTATTCCAATCCCAAATGCACATGCTATTCCAAGTTATCCTGGATATCCTCCTCTTGGTACTGGTATAGTTCCGCAAGGTTATCAATTTTCTCAGGACCCTAACTGTCGGTTGCCATTCATAGAAACTTTAGATTTACCTGATTTTTCAAGCCTAACGAATGATCTAATCTACTATATTTCGTACTGGCTACCAATTCCAAATAATTTTCCTAGTGATATCCCTAAATTTGAAGGGAAATCAGGAGAGGACCCCTCAAACCATGTCATGACTTACCACATCTGGTGCACATCCAACTCTTTGATTGATGATTCTATTCGATTACGACTGTTTCAGAGAACACTAATAGGTTTAGCTGAAAAATGGTACATTGAACTACCACGTGGCTCATTCAACAATTTCAATGCTTTAGCAACTTATTTATTAACACATTTTCAGTTTCTAGTCAGATACGAAAATGGCACAGAATTATTGACTTCATTAAAACAATCTACGTCTACATACATATTTGATCAGATACATGAATGGAGACGTGGAAGGCATTTGGTGAAAGTCTTTATCCTAGATTAGATCTTGGCAGAATGGTTCATAAAATCATTACTTCCAAAAATCACTAAAGATGTGGCTAAGGGAGGAGTAGTTATTGAGGAACAGGTCATTGCTCAAGCTCAGTGCTTAGACCTCGTATATACACAGTCCGGTACTATGTATGAAACAATTCCTAATTTACCATAACCTGGTCAAATAACCGCAACTCCTTCAGGGTCTCATGCTGCAGATGGTGTTATTATTTTAGTTAACACAAATAAAAGTAATAATAAGTCCTCAAAAACTACTTCTCCTATAATAAATTTATCTAATTCACCGAAAGGAGATTCTTCCCTTGAAACTTCTACCAACATTCACATTATAGATTCATCTACAACTAAATCCAAAATTTTTAATAAGAAGAAAGGTAAGAAGAAAATAAAACAGACTTCATCTCCCAAGGAGAAAACAGAAAAAACTGAACGATCTAATGATAAAAGAAAACCTCGTTATCCTTGTCTTATATGTGACCAGGATCACTTTACTAAAGAGTGCCCACATCAGTCTGAGGTCTCTAAATTCATCAAAGGTTCTCCCACACCTGATGTCTTGAAGGATCCTTTTCCTACTCAAGATAGAAAAATGTTAGGATCTTCTTCACATTCATCAGCAGATATTTTAATGATGTCCGAGGTTATGGTTGTGACACGATTGCAAGACTATGGAAGAAAAAATCCTATTACTAGTAAAGAAGTATAAAATTCTAATTCAACACCAGCTACACCTCCTTCAGTTTCTAATCCACTTCATATTGAGAAACCTAATCCTAATCTAGTAATTAAACCACCTGCTAAAGGTGTACTTCAGAAATCAGCTTTCAATCCACATGCGAGAGCTGCTCAGAACTACAACACTGTTGAAGACTTGGTGATTTCCCCTTCAGCAATGTCATCCTTAGAAGTGTTAAAATCATGTCCGGCATAGAGGAAATTAATTTTATCAGATATTGGAGCTATAGATCCTCAAGATTCTAACCTTATGGTCTTCGATTTAGAAAATTTTACATCGAGACTCCCCCATCAGATGGCTTTTCAAATTCCGGTATTAGTAAAAAACAGATGAATTTTTCGTACTGTAATTGATGAGGGGGAATATACATGCATAATGTCATTAAACTATTGGAAAAGTATTGGTTCTCCAAAACTCAACCAATCTCTGAAAATCCTTAAAGCTTTTTATGCAAGAGGATTTCATCCATTTGGAATTTTACAGGATCTACCTATAGAGGTAGAAGGTAAAACTGTGAATCTAGATGTGGAAGTAGTTGATGCCCCTTTGGATTACAACCTTCTTTTGTGTCGAAGTTGGTCTTATGATATGAGTTTTGTTGTATCCTCCATCTTTGGGTTATTCATGTTTCCTTATAAAGGAAAGATTGTGAAAATAGATCAGTTGTCATATTATTCGTCTGACCCAGCTTCTACAGATAGTATCCAACATGTTGGAAAATTGATGATTCCTTATGAAGATGTTGGAGTAGGTTTACTGAAGGACTATGTTTTTATGGGAACTTTTTCTATGCCTCCACCCAATGTACCACGTACCATTTCTAATATCAATATGATTTCATCAAGAACTATTCCATTCAATGATCCTTGGATAGTGCCTTCGGAGTCATAAATGGATTCTTTCAATGGAAATATGCCTTTGAGTCCTTTTGAGATGGCATATGAAGTAGCATAGTCATTTTCTAACACATCTTCAACTTATCCTGATCCAATGAATGTGATCATTGAAGAATCTTCTTCACTATCAAGCTCAGCCTTCACATCTATTTCCGATCCTTTTCAACAAGTGTTTTATGTTGATGAAAGTATTCAAGAATTTTTTTCTATGGATGAATTACCCTAGGATGATCTACATCGTAGATCTTCATTTTTACCTGAACTTGATAGGTTTGAAAATAATTTTTCGTCTATTTTTACAATTGATTATGTCAAAGAACCACAGAATCCAATATCGATTACAAATTTGGATTTTGAGATTAATTCAGGAAACATTTCTACAATTGTTCATATTGACATATCAGTTAAACCTGGAGTCATTGAAAACATTCATATAGGTGCTTCTTGTACAATTGATGAAATTAATACATATAAAGCCCTATTTCAAGAATTCTGCAACATATTTGCTTGGTCCTATGAATAACTTCCAAGAATTGATCCAAAAATTATCATTCATGAAATAAAGACATACCTAGATGCAAAGCCTATTAGACAACGATTACATCCAATACATCCATGAAAAGAGGCTGCTATTAAATTTGAAGCTGAAAAAACTACTAAGAGCAGGATTTATTTATCCAATACCATTAATATATTTGGTATCTAATATAGTTCTCGTTACCAAGAAACAAGGGACTATAAGAGTATGTGTCGATTATAGGGATATTAATAAAGCATGTCTAAAGGACAATTATCCTACCCCCTCTATTGACCAAATCATTGATGATTGTGCCAGAAATGAGATGTTTTCATTTATGGATGGATTTTTTAGATATAATCAAATAAACATAATCCCTGCTGATCAACCAAAAACAACATTCATTTTTCCTTAGGGAACATTTTATTACTGTAAATTATCTTTTGGATTAAATAATGTTAGTGCAACTTTTCAAAGGGAAATGTATTACGCTTTTCATGACATCAAACACATTTTGCAGCCTTATCTGGATGATTTACCTGCTCACTCATTACACAGGGAAGATCATCCTACTCATTTATGAGAAATTTTTATGAGATGTAGGCATTACATGATTCGTTTGAATCTGAACAAGTGTGTTTTTTGTGTGCAATCTAGACAATTAATAGGATTCATTGTTTCCAAAGCCAACATCCGTGTCGATCCCTCGAAGGTTGAGGCCATCATAAATTTACCTCCTCCTTCCACACTTCGCCAACTTCAAATTTTTCAAGGGCAAGCAATCTTTTTGCATAGATTTATCCCGAACTATGTTGAGTTAACAAAAGGTTTTACCAGGTTGTTGAAACAGAATGTTCCTTTTATTTTGGATGAGAATTTTGATTGATCTTTTGATGCTCTAAAACACGTGTTAACCCATGCACCGTTATTACATCCACCCAATTACAACCAAGACTAATTTTTATACCTAGAAGCATATGATTCCACCATTGGAATGGTTTTAGTTCAAGAGGATGAATTTCACAATGAACATGTGATTTACTATCAAATTCGAAATCTGAATCCGACCGAAATTAAGTATTCACATGTGGAAAATTGGCCTTGGAAACAATTCAAGATGTCCAAAGATTTCGTCTTTACATACTGTTACACAAGACAACTGTAATTTCTAATTGCAAGCCAATGACGTACATTTTGACAAAAAAATTACTTGGGGGGAAATACTCTAAATGGATTGTTATCCTACAGGAGTTTGATTTGGAATTCGAAAATCTGAATCAAAGAAATCGCTGGTGTTTGCAGAACTTATGTCTGACTTTCCCAATACTGAGACGGAAACTGTGGTAGAGAATCCCATTACAGACGAATATCTATTTCTTATCAGTAAATTAGATCCATGGTATGGATATATCATCATTTATCTTCAAACCCAAACCTTTCGACCTAATATTTCACATTCAAATCAACGGAGGATCTATTACCAATCTTAGCAATACAATATTGTTGGGGATACACTTTATCGTGTTTTTTGACGTTACATAACTCATGAAGAGCCTGAAAGGGTTTTGAATGACTTCCACTCTAGAGCATGTGGTGGTCAAATGTCTGGGTATGCCACAACCCAAAAGATATTGCGCGCTCGCCATTTTTGGCCATCATTATTCAAATATTGCATTCTTGCGATCTGAAAATGCCTCAACTATCAAATATTTGATCGAAATATGCGTGCACCACCAGCTCCTGTTCACCCCATAATTGTTGTCAGTCCTTTTGCGAAATGGGGCATTGATTTCATTACATGTAACCCTCACTCGGTTGAGGGGCATGGGTATATTATTCTCACTGTAGATTACTTTACCAAATGGACCTAGGCGATGCCTACATTCATGGCAGAAGGAAAAAATGTAGCTACATTCATATCCAATCATGTGATTTCTCATTTCAGTGTACCCCAAGCTATTATCACTAGCCATTGGAGTCATTTTCAAAATACAATGATGACCGAACTTTCTAATCAACTTGGCCTATGCCATGATATTCTACTCCATATTACCCTTAGGCTAATGGTCAGGTTGAAGCCATTAATAAATTTTTAACCACCATGATCAAACGGTTTATCGGAAGTCACAAATTGACTTGGCATACCATGATTTTTTTGACACTATGGGCATACCTAACCTCAGCAAAAACTGCTACAGGGTTCACTCCTTTTCAACTGGTTTTCGGTTTAGAAGCTATGTTACCCATTGAATGCAAAATACCATCACTCCAATTAGCCATAGAGTTACTACTTGCTACCTCTGAAGAGGAAAAATTCTTTTTGTACTTAGCACAATTATATGATACTCAGCGCACCGTTGCATTAGTAGCCAAAGCTCAAAAAAAATGGTTAAAGCTCAGTATGATCAAAGTGTTACACCTCGTGTTTTTTCAGAAGGTGACCTAGTCTTAGTATATGATCAAGCTAACAATAATCTAGGAGCTGGAAAATTTGAACTAATGTGGCATGGTCCTTACATTTTCAAGTGAGTACTTGCAAAAGGGGCCTATGAATTGACTGATTATGATGGGGTCTCTTTAGATAAGCCCATAAATGGTCTTTATCAGAAGAGATATTGTGCTTGATTCTTGTGTGAAGATCTTATTTGTATATTAGTTATTTTTCTAGTTCGTGAGCCTTATATTAGATAAGTGTAGCTAGTTTAAGATGGTTTTTGCTACTATCATTGCTTATCTTGATTACTCTTGATATTGCAGATGTCGACATCCCTTCAAACGTGTTAGGGTCCTATAAATATAGGATTCATAATTTTGATTTGACTCTGTTAAAATCTTAAAATTTTGTACATACCTTTTCTTTTGGCAAATGTATTCCCAAATTAAAAAATGAAAAGAGGGTATGTCCTAAAATAACAATCAAAGGACAAAAAGAAACAAATATCAAAAGAATATTAAATATGAACCCCATCAAAAATAGATCATGAAAGTGTTGCAAGTTTAAATGCCACTACTTTAGTTTAATTTTGCAAATAAGATTGTGTGCAGCTTGTCCTAAATGCCACAATCCATGAGGGTCAAACAGCTTAAACTTGACCTTTCATGCTTTAAATTTCATGTTGTTAGGTAGAGGATAAAAATCTGTCAAACAGTTTAAACTTGACAAATCAGTAGATAGTTAGAGAATAAATAAGGAGCTCAACAGCTTAATCTAAGCCCTTGGATGAAATAAGGTTAGAATTAGATATTTTCCTGTTTTAAAATAAAAATGAAAATGGATTGCAAGCTCAAATGCACCTAAAGTAAAAGAATAAAAATTCTAGGGTAGAGAATGGGTAAGTACAAGCAGTTTACAAGAATGGATAAACATCATCTGGCAGATTACTAATTTCCCTACCTACAAATCATTCCAGTACTAAACCCTTCAGTTATAAAGGCTCAAAGCATTTCTTTGACTTTTGGTGGGACCGGACCCACGGCTTACTGACTGATTGGTACTAAAATATTGGAATCCCCTTCATAAGGAGCCATTTTTTCCCTTCATCATTCATTTTACCCTAATACAAAAACACTTTAAAAACCCACAGAAATGCTTTAAGCCTAAGTATAAATGTTAAAGTGATGATATTTGGACTTACAATGAAGAAATTCAATCTAAAAGTCATATTTTACACTCTACCTAGTCTATTTCTTCATTCTTGCTCATTCATTTCATATTAACACTAATATATCTATTAACTCCCTATTTACTCTTTAGTCTGTATTAATATTAATTCATGTTATATATTAATTCCCCACCCAAATTTTAATTATAACCTATAGTCTTAATTCCACACATGTCGAATATGCCAGACTCACTATATATATCAACCCCCGCCACATTAAGTTTCTCTGGCCCCACCCCTTTTGACCAATAGCTCCATCGCATGATCCGCACCATCGATCTCCATGACCCAAATCTTACGGCGGAGATGGCTTATCGCATATCCAAAGGAAAGATAGTTAATCAAACCTCAACCTTGCAAAAATAGTTGTTTTCATGCTTTCTCTCCCCTCAGCGTGTCCTATTCCCATTTGATCACCTCGCCCAAACAAATTCTAGTTATCACCTTCTATCCATGCGATAGCCGTTGACGATTTTTCTCCTCCCCTGTGCCCAAACCATTAAACCATTTGATTTGACTGCCAATTGAATTCATTCAATGTTAAATAAAATCAAATAAAAGCTGCACATTTTCACTGTTTTCGCTCTTCAGTTACATCTTGCGCACATAAAGAGAATTTTAGCCCAAAAAATCATTGTCGACTCTAGTTTTAAGCCTAAATACAAAAGAAGTTCACTGAATTGTAGTTACAAACTGTGTAGAAGAACCCCGAAGTGCTATAAAGACTAGAGAAGCTTCTAAAAGCTTTTAGAAACCCAAAAACCCTTATGCATGGAAAAACTTCATTTTTTCTCTTGGTATTCTTCAATGCTCAGGCCAATACTTACAGCAAGAAAGTAATTCAATCATTGAACCCATTTAGGATCCTTTGCAGAACTAAAATAAATCCCTATAGCTTCTTAAATCCTTTTATTTTCAAACCATGGATCTATTTTCAAAATATTCCCAAGGTCTGAGTCTATTTTTTATCACAGAAAGTATAATTTGACTAGTTGAATCATTGTAGACCAAAGGAAAAACCCCTATTTTCATCTCAAAGCCCTTATGCACACTGCAATTAATCTTTCCATAGTATTTTAAGGGAAATAAAATTACTAAATGTAGAAGACTGGGAAAAGTTGACTGATTTACTGTAAAGGTAAAACGGTAAACAGAGTAGTAACAGTTTTCAGTGAAAACAAAGACAGTTAAAATGTATCAGTAAAAGTCAAAATGAAATTCAAATCAGTAAAAACAGATTAGTCAATGTAAAACAGTAAAAGTAAACATGAAGGCAGTAATGGTAAATAGAGATGAAAACACTTTCACCAACAACAATGAAGTTCATCCAAAGTAAAAGTCAAAACATTTAAAGAACAATAAGGTTAAAATATGAAAACAGAGCAGGAAGGGACAATTTCCAGAAATTTCCTATTTAATTCATAGGTTTTTAGAAACTATTGTGACCAATCCAAGATGAATTTTGCAGAACGAAAGGTGGTTTATGTTCCTAAGATGTCCACCTACAAAAAAATCTTTCACTTTTATAATAACCATTATGGGTTTGGAAATATTAAACCATATTTGAAAGCACTTTTTACAGAAAATTATTGTTTAGTCATCATTTTGAAGAGATGATTGTGGCCAATAAGAAATGCTTCTTACAACACTGGAGGAGTTTTTTGTTCCTAGGAGATCCATCTACAAAAATCTATCTCACTTTATGCACAGCTATTACAGAATGATAGATACATCTACATCTTCACATCCTATTTTTCAGACTGTGCAAAGTTCTATTTTAGACATAGTTTTGTAGAGTATATTGTGAACAGCTGGAGAAGAATTTTAGGAAACGGAGAGAGGTTTATCTCAACAACATATTTATAAAAAAATAACCACTTTCAATGTTTACATATCTATCTCTAATTGAGATATAAAAATGTATCATTGGACCCCAAATTTGCAAAATTTCTGGAGCAAAATGCACGAAGGAAGGAGATAGTTAGTGACTTGGATGCCTCATCATCAACTTAGAGTTGATATCAAATTCAAATTCTCTTCTTTTTCACCATAAATCAATAAGTATAGTGCCAAACAGATTCATTAGTTTTGAGTGTCCTTTTATTAAGTTCTATTTGTGTAATACAGTTTGATATATTTGTAAAATAATAATGATATTTATTCAAGATATTCTAGTTTAGAATTTGTATAAATACTTCATCCTTTGAAGTATTATTGTGGAATAAATTGTTGAAGATTTATGTAGTCATTTTTTTTGTAGCTAAAGGGTTTCTTGTGCAATTTCAATTAGAAGATTGGATCAAATCCACAAGCATCATATTTCAGGATTCATGTGATGAGCCATTGAAGTGAATTACTTTCTTCTATCATTTTTTATCTTCTTATGTTTTACATACTTCCATAAATTTGTTCTAAATTTGAATGATAAATCAGGAATATTATTACAGAATTTTTTAAAATCACTCTGTCTTGAACTATTTATCATTTCTATGTTTTTTGTTGATTTCTAGAGTAGGGTACCCTTAATTTCTCCCTCTTTCGAATGATCTCTCTCTTCTCTTCCCTTATCTGGATCAAAGAATTCATAACTGCTCTTTATCCCGATTAATCCACTTCACCAATTAGCCTTCAAAGATATTTATTGACTTGTCTATCTTTCCTTGAAAATATTTGTCTTTTGATCTTGATCTTGAGCTATCTGCTTGACATATTGACTCCTTTTAGCTAATGGAAAACCAAATCTATTATTATCCATCTCTTTAAGTTATTTTTCCCACCAACCAAACCAAATCTTAAAACCAAATTTTCCTTATAACTAGCCTAAAATAAAACATTAAAAAAAAGCTAAATCTTATAGAGAGAGCTCTCTCTGAACCCTAGGAAGGCTAGATTCTAGAGTTTAAAAGTATGTTTGTGGTTACCTCATACTATTTATTTCTTTAACCTTGAGAAATTACTGAGCAATAACATATTTTCGACCATACTGGGGAAACTAACATTTTCTTTAGAAATATTTTACAAGTTCATATCTAATCTATGATGGTGAATAGTGATCAAACACACAAAGGTTAAAATCATCCAGGTGGAAACTCCAAATCGATTGCACAATCAAGACTCCACTGGAGGAATGAATCTGAAAGAACAATATGGAAAGATCAGGCTGTCAACTTGGATCTTAATCCAAGAAATTATATTCTTTCTCATTAATAAATTTTTTCAATGTATATTGTATTTTATATAAGATCTTAAATTAGTTTTTAATTATTTTCCTTTAGGGATTGTACGTACTAATTCTCTTAATCTCTTTGAGAAGCTTTCTTCTGAATCTAATGATGATAAATTTTCGATTAAGAAGCCTCAAATAATCAAGACTGATCTTACAATCCTTGTACATATTACTGTACAATATAAAGTTCCAGATAGATATAAGACCCTCATTTTACCTCCTATACTCCATAATTTTCCTGATAACTACTACAAACATCTTCCTAGATTTGATGGAGAAAATAATAACATCACTGCCCAAAAACATATTCAAGATTTTGAGAATTATCTGGACCTATTTGAGATTGATGAAGATGATGTTAAAATCATACTTTTTGCTCTTTCTTTGCAAAATAGAATAAAGAGTTGGTTCAACAATCTGCCTAACATGAGCATCTCAAATTTCCATCAGTTTGTCAAATGTTTTCTTGACATATGGATAATTAAAGTCAACCTTTTTGTGATCATAGAAGAATATAATAAGTTATAAAGACATCCAAATGAAACAATACAACAATTTTCTGAAATATTTAATCAAGTTTATTATTCAATGCCGTAAAATATTATACCTCTTCATGATTCAGCTCTTTTGCATTATCCAAGTGCCTTTGATCCAGAAATAGAATTTCAGTTAAGAGAAAGAGATTCAAAAACACTTGAACAAATGCAAAATATTGAAATTGATGTAGAAGTTAATTTGCAAATCAGAAAGGAAAAGCTAAAAGCAGAAGGAGAGAAGAAAAACATTGCAGAGGTAAAACTCGGCCTTTTGGTAAGAAAACTAGATGAAATCATACAGAAGATCACTATGAATGATGAATTTTTTGTTCAAAATCACCATGAATAAATAGAAGAGGTTGATAGCCATGAACAAATTCTTGCTAATTCCAATTATCATAGATTAGAAAATGGATTTACAAATCAATATTTTGAAGAGGAATCTACTGATTTAATGTGTATGTTTGATGGCATCCCTTCATTTGATGATTTTCCTAAATATGATCATTATGATGGTAGTTAGGTTCTATAAACTCAAGCTAACTTTACAGAGCAATCAAAAGCTAGTTTGTGGGATGAGGAAATTCATTCCCAACCATTCGAATACAGTGATCAGCCAAAACAAATCAGCTATGAAACTGAGGAAGAAAGAGTAGAAAATGTGGAAATAAGTAAATATTCTTTACCTCTTTTTTTTGCTTCATTTCAGTTCATTAGAGATAAATTTCATGCCATCAATAATCAGTAGTCTATAGGAATTTTGATTGACAACAAAGAAGATAATGAAACTCTTGACCAGGATATTTCAGTTTCACAATTGTAGTTATCATTTCCCATTGAAATACATGATCAAATAACACATGAGAATTCAATACCACTATTTTTTGAATCATTTCATATTTTAAAGGAAAGGTGGTATAAAATATTTAAAGAAAAGGATGAGCAACTTGTTGAAATTTATGAAGTCCCATGGAATTCTATATGCCATAGGTTGCAACAATTTTCCCAAGTTTTTCATGATCCAATAGCAAATATGTTAGATAAATAATGCATTCAAAGCCTTTCTCCATTTATTGACTATGAGCTTCAAGATCAAGATGATAAAAGTTTCCTCAAACGGACATTTCCATCAGTAGAAATATCATCACAAATCTTATCTGAATGTTTGCAAGGAGATAAAGATGATAATAATATTTCAGTTTCATGGCATGGAGGCCATCTAGAACATATGTATAGTTGTTCAGATCAGTTAAACATTAGTTTATATATCTTGGAAGATTCTTTTGAAAATTTTCTAGATTCAACAAAGGAAATCAAGTATTTCCTTATCCTCTCATTTGTTGACAAGTTTCTAATAGGTTGTAGAATTATAGTTTTGATAATCAGAAAGCACATGCAACAAAATCTATCAAATTACATAATGCTTGAATGGTTGCATTGGCTATTTCATTTTACCTAACCAACAGTTGGACAGCTGATTACAGTAAATAGCTAGGATTTCAGCTTATTTCAGTTTTCATTTTTCAGCTAGTTTTGAAATAATTAATTAATATTTGAAGCCAAGGAAAAGGCCCTAAGAAAATGATGATTTAGTAGTTTGGTTTGAAGGTTGCCACACCTTTTAGTCTCATATCATATTTCATTTTGTAGAAAAAGGTTTAAATTCACTTCAAGGGTTTTCAGTCACATCATATTCATGTTTGAGATTGTCCCAATGGATCAGGCTACTAGTCAATGGTGTTCTTGACATCTCACAAGGAGATGTCATCCCCATGTGAAGCCATTTTTAGGGTCCTATAAATATAGGATTCATAATTTTGATTTGACTATGTTAAAATCTTAAAATTTTGTGCATACCTTTGCTTTCTACAAATGTATTCCCAAATTAAAAAATGAAAAGAGGGTATGTCCCAAAAGAACAATCAAAGAAAAAAAAAAAGCAAAGATCAAAAGAAGATTAAATATGAACCCCATCAAAAATATATCATGAAAGTGTTGCAATTTTAAATGCCACTACTTTAGTTTACTTTTGAAAATAAGATTGTGTGAAGCTTGTCCTAAATGCCACAATCCATGAGGGTTAAACTTGACCTCTCATGCTTTAAATTTCATGTTGTTAGATAGAGAATAAAGATCTATCAAACAATTTAAACTTGACAAATCAGTAGATAGTTAGAGAATAATTGAGGAGCTCAACAGCTTAATCTTAGCCCTTGGATGAAATAAGGTTAGAATTAGATAGTTTCATGTTTTAAAAGAAAAATAAAAATGGTTTGCAAGCTCAAATGCACCTAAAGTAAAAGGATAAAAATGCTAGGGTAGAGAATGGGTAAGTACAAGCAGTTTTACAAGCATGGATAAACATCATCTTGCAGATTACTAATTTCCCTACCTACAAAGCATTCCAATACTAAACCCTTCAGTTATAAAGGCTCGAAGCATTTCTCTAACTTTTGGTGGGACCGAACCCATGGCTTAATGACTGATTGGTACTAAAATATTGGAATCCCCTTCACAAAAAGCCCTTTTTCCCCTTCATCATTCATTTTACCATAATAAAACCCCTTTTCATAAACACACTTTACCTAGGAAAAGTAAAACCCCTTTGACTAATTCCCTTTTTATACAAAAACACTCAAAAAACCCACAGAAATTCTTTTAGCCTAAGTATAAATGTTAAAGTGATGATATTTTGACTTGTAATGAAGAAATTCAATCTAAAAGTCATATTTTACACTATACCTAGTCTACTTTCTCATTCTTTCTCATTCATTTCATATTAACACTAATATATGTATTAACTCCCTATTTACCCTTTAGTCTGTATTAATATTAATTTACGCTATATATTAAAATTTTAATTATAACCTATAGTCTTAATTCCACAGATGTAGAATATTCTGCCCTCACTATATATATCAACCCCCGCCACATTAAGTTTCCCGAGCCCCACACCTTTTGACCAACAGCTCCATCGCATGATCTGCACCGTCGATCTCCATGACCTAGATCTGATGGTGGAGATGGCCTATCGCATATCCAAAGGCATGATAGTTAACTGAACCTCAACCTTGATAAAAGAGTTTCTTTCACGCTTTCTCTCCCCTCAACATGTCCTATTCCCATTCGATCACATATCCCAAAAAAATCTCGCTTACCACATTCTATCCATGCGAAAACCACTGACAATTTTTCCCCTCCCCCACGCCCAAACCATTAAACCATTTGATTTGACTGCCAATTGAATTCATTCAATGTTAAATAAAATCAAATAAAAGTTGCACATTTTCACTCTTTTCGCTCTTCGGTTACAGTTTGCGCACATAAAGAGAATTTTAGCCCAAAAAATCATTGTTGACTCCAGTTTTAAGCCTAAATCCAAAATAAGTTCACTAAATTGCAGTTACAAACCATGTATAAGAACCCCAAAGTGATATAAAGACCACAAAAGCTTCCTAAAGATTCTAGAAAACCAGAAACCCTTCTGCACAAAAAACCTTCATTTTTTCTCTAGGTATTCTTCAATGCTCAGGCCAATACTTACAGCAAGAAAGTAATTCAATCATTGAACCCATTTAGGATCCTTTCCAGACCTAAATAATTCCCTATAGCTTCTTAAATCATTTTCTCTGCAAACCATGGATATATTTTCAAAAGATTCCCAAGGTCTGAGTCTGTTTTTTATCACATAAAGTATAATTTGACCAATTGAATCATTGTAGACCAAAGGAAAAACCCCTATTTTCATCTCAAAGCCCTTATGCACAGTGTCATTAATCTTTCCACAGTATTTTAAGAGCAATCAAATTACTAAATGTAAAAGACTGGGAAAATTTGATTGATTTACTGTAAAGGTAAAACAGTAAACAGAGCAGTAATATTTTTTAGTGAAAACAGAGACAGTTAAAGTGTATCAGTAAAAGTCATAGTGAAAGTCAAATCAGTAAAAATAGAGCAGTCAATGTACAAAAATAAAAGTAAACACGGAGGCAGTAATGGTAAATAGATATGAAAACACTTTCACCAACAACAATGAATTTTATCCAAAGTAAAGGTAAAAATAGTTAAAAAAACAATAAGGTTAAAAGATGAAAACAGAGCAGGAAGGGACATTTTCCAGAAATTTCCTGTTTAATTCATAGTTTTTCAAAAACTATTGTGACCAATCCAAGATGAATTTTTCAAAACTGAAGGTGGTTTATGTTCCTAATATGTCCACCTACAAAAACCTCTCTCACTTTTCTAACAGTCATTATGGGCTGGGAAATATTAAACAATACTTGAAAGCACTTTTTACAGAAAATTCTTGTTTACTCATCATTTTGCAGAGACGATTGTGGCCAATCAGAAATGAGTCTTACAAAACTGGAGGAGGCTTTTGTTCCTAGGAGACCCATCTAAAAAATCCTATCTCCCTTTATGCACAATTATTACATAATGATATATACATGTACATATTCACATCCTATTTTTCAGACTATGCAAAGTTATATTTTAGACATATTTTTGCAGAGTATATTGTGAACAGCTGGAGCAGAATTTAAGGAAACTGAGATATTTTAATCTCAGCAACATATTTATCAACAATAACCTCTTTCAATATTTACATATCTATCTCGAATTGAGATATACAAAGGTATCATTGGACCTCAACTTTGCAGAATTTATGGAACAAAATGCACAAAGGAAGGAGACAGTTAGTGACTTGGATGCCTCATCATCAACTTAGAGTTGATATCAAATTCGAATTCTCTTCTTTGTCACCATAAATCCATACATATAGTGCCATATAGATTCATTATTTTTTAGTGTCATTTTATTAAGTTCTATTTATGTAATACAGTTTGAGATATTTGTAAAACAATCTTGATATTTATTCAAGATATTCTAATTTAGAATTTGTATAAATAGTTCATCCTTTGAAGTATTATTGTGGAATAAATTGCTGAATATTTCTATAGTCATTTTTTTTGTACCTGAAGGGTTTCTTGTATCAATTTGAAGTAGCAAACTGGATCAAAGCCATAAGAATCATATTTCAAGATTCATGTGATGAGCCATTGAAGTGAAGTACTTTATTCTGTCATTGTTTATCTTCTTATGTTTTACATACTTTCATAAATGTGTTCTAAATTTTAGTGATAAATCAAGAATATTATTACAGAATTTATTAAAATCACTATGTCTTGAACTATTTATGATTTCTATGTTTTATGGTGATTTCCAAAGTAGGGAACCCTTAATTTCTCCCTCTTTTGAATGAACTCTCTCTTCCCTTTCCTTATCCGAACCAAATACTTCTTAATTGCTCTTTATCTCGATTAATCCACTTCACCAATCAGCCTTCAAAGATCTTTAGTGACTTGTCTATCTTGCCCTGAAAATATTTTTCTTTTGATCTTGATCTTGAGCTTTCTGCTTGAAATATTGACTCTGTTTTCCCAATGGAAAACTAGATCTATTACTATCCATCTCTTTAAGTGATTTTTCCCACCAACCAAACCAAATCGTCCTTATAACTAGCCTAAAATAAAACATTAAACAAAGTCAAATCTTATAGAGAGAGCCCTCTCTGAACCCTAGGAAGGATAGATTCTAGAGTTTAAAAGTAGGTTTGTGATTACCACGGACTATTTCTTTCTTTAACCTTGAGAAATTACTGAGTGATAACAAAACATACATTGGTTTTGTTGATGGTGTTTGTCATAGTACATGTAATATTTCTTCCACAACTTGGGTTATCTATTCACCCACTGATGAATTAGTTTCTATGCATGGGATAAGCCTTGGTCAAACAAGAACAATATTGCAAAATATAGTGCAGTCATAGAGTTATTATTTGATGCCATTTCATTTGGTATTCGACGTTTGATCAGTAGGTTATATTCAGAAATCATTGTATTACATTTAAACAGAGTGTACACAATTAAAAATCCAGTGTTATTGAGATTATTTTTTAAGGTTCATCTCTTGGAAAGACAATTTGATTACATCTAATATCAACACATTTCAAGAAATTTAAACACATTGGCTGATGAATTAGCTAATCGTGTTATAAATAGACATTTTCAACGTTAAAACAGTAAACCAAAACAACATTCGATACATGTTGAACAAGATAGTCAGAGAAAGTAGTAATATCATAGATAGGAGTTTTTTTTTCAAAAAATATTACATCATCTATGATCATAGGTCTAAAACACCTTATGATCTGAAAGATATTGATACAAAAAACAAAATATGTCAATCCATGATGATCATCCACTATCCATGATGATGATCATGGTAGTAGACTATGGCACTCCACCTTGTGTAGGAATCTCCTAAATTGTCCTGGTACACCTGTAACATGTCTCTGAAGACAGAGAGGAATATCATCTATCGATGCCCTAAGAATATCTATAGTCAACCTCTCCAGGTTGTGTTCCATATTAGTTAAGATCTCTGTTACCTGATCTTGTGGCTGTACTATCGGCTCTGCATGCTGCCTTTCAAAGCGATGGAGTGTAGCTGGCTGTTGTGGACCAACATCTGCATTTAAAATTTTGTTATTAGTATTGGACGATTTAAAAAAAAAAAAAAAACAAATAAAAATTAGAGTTAAAACACATCAAAATGATTCGCTTACCTGATTTGTCCCATTGTGCCCCTAGAGGTTCTCGAGATCACCTCTGAAATCTATACCCGCATAAGGGAAATATTCAATTGTGAATATTTGATTCTGCAGCAGCATAAAGTATGCCAGAGTAAACCGAACCACCACACTATCATTGCCACCATGACGGGCCATTAGTGCAACCCAACGTACTATACAAGGTTCTCTAAGTTCACCACGATCTACAAGAATAAGCTGAGGGATGAGGAATGGAATTCTCTCCAAAGAAAAATAAATCAGGATGGCGCCATAACCAAAGTTTTTTAACTTTGCATTTTTTGCTCTGGTCAGTTGGCCTTTCATGTTGGCCAATACCCCTTCGCACCAATCGAAAATGGTGCCTCTGAAACAATCCACTGCGGTCTACATTTGTGATTTGGTGGCTACATGTGGAGCATCACTCCCACACAACCTGGTTACTATAAATGCAATAACTTTAAGATCAAGTCGCAAGATAGTATTTTTGTCTATGCGATTATCCTTTGGATCTATTGCATCACTGCAAAACTCTTGTTTGTAACTAGCAATGGGTAGGCCACCCTGCATAGCTCCAAACAAAAAAAAAAATTCTCCTCTCTTGGAAAATCCAGTGAGAAAATATATATCTTCGAGCTCGATTTCGAGTCGATGATCGCCAATGATAAAGCACTAATCTTGAACATCCCACTTGTTCACTAACCATGTCATCAATTCCACCTATGACCTCATACCTTGAATTGCCCAGAATTTATACAAACCTCAATTTCTAAGCGCACACATTATGGTTGGATCATTCATAGTTGTATCGGCTGTACCTTCATGCTCATGTTCTCTCCACTCTAGCATGGTGAAATAGTCTGCAAATGGACACATTTGAAGGTTAGAAACTTCTAGAGTGGGAAACTTTAACCATTTTAGAGATAATTTATTATTTTTCAACCGTTCATGGCACCTCCACAGTTTTTGTGCAGAGACAGTGTAGACGCCCGCACGCGCTCCACACAAAAACCGTGGTAGCCCGATAATTTTCCCTTAAGAAAATTATCGGGGTCCACAAGTAACGCATGTATGACCCGCAGACCTCCGAGAGCGAAATTTTAAACATAATTTATCCTCAAAAAATTAATTTAAAGTTAAAAAGGAGATTTTAATTGGATAGAAATGAAGAGAATAGTGTTGTGGATTACCTGTTTCTAAGGAATCTTGATTTGAGCAGTCAGTTCTCCCATTATCAACTCTAGAAACGTCTTTCCAAAAGCTCTCAATTTACAACTTTGAAGACAAAAGGTAAAAATAAATTTTCTAAACTCCCTATTATAAGTTTTATGAATGAATAAAATATTTTATTTTATTTATTTTCCACTTTAAAAAATAATTTTTCGATGTTTTTACTTATTAGAAACAGGTATGTTTAATCTTTCAAGTTTTTGTGCAGAATATAGATTTTTATGGTGAAAAGAATTATTTTGATGATGAGTACACTTTTATCACCTTTTCGGGCTCTTGAAAATTATGAAAAAGCGAAACCCTAGAGTTATCTTTTAAGCCCTTTTCAGACTCTCTAAACATGAAAATATCATCAAGTACTTGACTATTCGAACTCGTTAAAGGAAATGAACAGTCGTCCTTTCAATATAAGTTTACCCCTTTTCCGGACTGAAATGAACTATTTACAAAAAAGATATATGTTGACTAATTGTGGTCAATAGAGTTCTCTCCTGTATTATTTTATCCTTTTTTGGGCTTGAGAGACTAAATTTACAAAAAGTACAACCACGAAGTTTACTTATGTTTTTCTTCTGACTCCCTAAAACTGAAAAAAAAAAAAACGAGTTTCTCCTATATTGGACTACTTAAAATTTAATAGTAAAGGACTTGTCGATTAAAAACAGGAATGAACCACTCCTTCTTAGGGTTCTATTTTAATAATAAGGTTGACTCATCCTAAGGATGAGCTTACACAAGAAGAAAATTTTATCCTCCTCAAGCTTATCAAAAATAAAGAGGTACATGCCAAAAATGGTGGGGGGAAAAGAGAAAAGGAATCCAGTTGTCACCCTTGTTTTAAATCAGTATACCACTCTTGAACATGACACTTTTTGTCACACTTATACCTGGGTTGGGAAAATCCTTTGTCTAACAGTTAATAAAACCACATTGAAAGTCTTCAGCCGGTTTCTGGGTATTAGATTTAGGTCAATTGGTACCAAAACATATGCAATGTCGTTATGTGTTTAAGAGATTGTTCAAATAGACCATTCATTTCAAACATTTGTCTCCATTCACATTGACCATCCCTGAGTCAGTCCTTGCAAATATTTATTCAAAACTTGATCTATTGGTTTCATTTTGTAGGATTTCCTGCAACGGGTCGCTTTCTATCGACGACAACTCATCATCTAGAAATTTGATCTAGAATCCTAGCAGTACCTTGGGATCTACATGCCCTAATGTTAGGTTTCTCGCCTTCGACGATAGGTTACATCATTGACCTTAGATAAAATGATTCTGTGAAGTGTTTGACTTCAAATCATTCATTCACACTTCGTGGATTGCATTAAGTACTTTGAGAGCCATTGTCATTATTGGTGGTTTCTCTCACACTTGTTAACAATTCACATCATTGACTGGTAAATAAGTGGTTTCTACAATGTTAAACTTCAACACAATCAATCGCATGGATAGAATCGTACTAGTTCAAGAAGAAGAAATCAAGACCCTAGATCTAGTTTCCACCATCCAGGCTGCGAGGAGTTTTATTATTCATGATACAGTAGACTACTTATGATAGATGGCTACATCCATTTTGTGTCTACTTTTGATGTAATTTTAAAATAATTTATGTACTAGAATATTTAGTTAGTTTTGATCTAAGTATGGGAATGCCTACCTCAGCAATGATATAAATATATATGTTTTTATTAAATTTTGTTACAAGTTTTCGACCGATGTGTCTGCAATCCACTCCTCGGAATGATAAAGCACTCCACTCTTCAGAAGTACCTCAGACTTCGCACTTTAGGGGGCAATCTGTTACATGTTATTTGGTCACCATGTCATTTGACTGTCTATATAGGTTCATCACTACCTATATTATTCTCCCTTAGAGGTCAAAAACTCTAGCGTTCCTAAACCAAGTCTTGGAATTGGAGAAAAGTTCATTTAAAACCCTAAAGAGTCTAACTTCGTACTTTTCCTAGCACTTTCTTGAGGATCCGCAGATATTTGCTATATAGCCTACGGCACATCCTGCACGTTTTACTTATAAAACTTGTGGACCCTCGTAAATAGTCAAATAAAGGAAAAAGTAAGTTCTAGAAGACTAGTTGGACGAATATTCTCCCAACTGGAGACTTCTAGAGGCAAGATCAATTCGAGCTTTATCCCTCCACTCATGGAGCTCTATCCCTTCACTCATGGAGTTTATCCTTTGGTATATGGAACTCAAATCCCTTCATGAGAGGAATCCATCCCCCTCTTCATGGAACTGAAACTACATCCATTTCCCTATAAATTGAGCTCATGTTTCAGTCTCAAGAGTAGCTTGAAAATGGTAGATTGTGAATGATTGACTATAGCTAATTGTTGGAGAAATTCTATGAGAGCATATTATTTGCTTCAGCTACCTTTGACATGAGAATGATCATAAACTCATTTTCATAACTCTATACTCAAAGAGAGAAGCTTGTCAAACCGAAGGGAGGACAGTTTTTCAGGACCCCAGAAGAACCTGTATAACATCAAGGTGACAGGTTGTAAGGTTACTTCTTATTATGAAAGTTAATATAGATGGATTCCATTTTCTCATCGAATTGTTCATGTATCTATTTGAGTAATTTAATTCTTAGATTCCTTGATCACTAAGATAGATTAGCATTTTCTCAATTATTATATCTTGCAGGTGCTTTTAATCCTTTTATTTGTCTTTGATTGTAAGTTTCACAAGTTGAAGTGACCTCTTTTGGAGCAACTAGATAGAAGATTTCGGCAAGAATTGGACTTCAAGTACAAGCACGTCCTCGTACTTTGTTATTAATAATTCTGAATCACAAATGATCTAGAGAAAATGGTTTGCATTTGGTTGTTTGTTTCTAGATATCCTTAGGATACTAGGGAGATCGTTCTTGTCCACAAGAAGGATTTATCCACATAACATCCACCTACCTTTGTAGTCATTTATGTCACTTTATTGGGTTACTCAGGTTGGGGCTTACACTATCTTTTTTTTATGGATTTATCTATGCAAGTCCCTTATTGAACTAACCTTGCCTTACATAGTCAGTTACTTGACCTATTTGTCATTATTTTTTTTTGTTTCTTCTTCTTTTCAATATTGACTCTATATGTGATACATTATTTCGTTATATTTTAAATAAGGCAGAAAAATCTTCTCCTATTAGTTGCTTCTTTCATAAACACACATAATCTTGTTTATTTTAATTTTGTATAACAACTCCTATCAAATTTTCCATTTTTTTCCAGAATTAAAATATACCATAAGGTACCCTCAGCCCACAAGATTTATACATGTTTTAGGAAAGGACTAGTCTAGCCTCGGACTCTATCTGATGTCGAACTAACCTTGCCTTACATAGTCAGTTTCTTGACCTATCTGTCATGATTTTTTTTTTGTTTCTTCTTCTTCTCAATATTGACTCTATATGTGATACCTTATTTCTTTATATTTTAAATAATGCATAAAAATATTCTCCTATTAGTTTCTTCTTTCATAAACACACATAATCTTGTTTATTTTAATTTTGTATAACAACTCGTATAAAATTTTCTAGTTTTTTTCTAGAATTAAAATATACCATAAGGTACCCTCAGCCCACAAGATTATATACATGTTTCAGGAAAGGACTAGACTGGCCTTGGACTTTGTCTGATGTCGAACTAACCTTGCCTTACATAGTCAGTTTCTTGACCTATCTGTCATGATTTTTTTTTTCTTCTTCTACTAAATATTGACTCTATATGTGATACATTATTTCTTTATATTTCAAATAATGTAGAAAAATATTCTCCTATTAGCTGCTTCTTTCATAAACACACCTAATCTTGTTTATTTTAATTTTGTATAACAACTCCTATCAAAATTTTCATTTTTTTTCTAGAATTAAAATATACCATAAGGTACCCTCGGCCCACAAGATTATATACATGTTTCAGGAAATAACTAGTCCGGCCTCGGACTCTGTCTGATGTCGAACTAACCTTGCCTCACATAGTCAGTTTCTTGACCTATCTGTCATGAATTTTTTTTTTCTTCTTCTTCTTCTCAATATTGACTCTATATGTGATACCTTATTTCTTTATATTAAATAATGTAGAAAAATATTCTCCTATTAGCTACTTCTTTCATCAACACACATAATCTTGTTTATTTTAATTTTGTATAACAACTACTATCAAATTTTCTAGTTTTTTTCCAGAATTAAAATATACAATAATATCTTAGTCGCAAAACATTATCAATACCAAGATAATTATTTGGTTAACTTAGACAATCTAGGAAATTTTTTAGGAATAAAGCTCTCCTCCCTTCCTATGAGACCAGAAATTACGTCTCTGTCTCCCCCAAGCCCCGAGACTTCTAGAATAGTTTTGTTCCAAGACTACTATATACGTAATAGTTTGAGTCTTTTATAAAGCAATTTTTTTTATTCTCTTAGCAAGCAAGTAGTAGTAGCAAGAAATAAGGTCAGGCCCTAATCAACCTACCTACCTTATTGGGTTTAGTAGCCATCAAGAGTTACCCAGAAAGGACTGACATTTCACCAGTGACCTGCAACCATATTCTATCTATTTTATATTTAAAGGCTTCAATTTTTCACTTCTACATTTCATAAACTGCGCTCTTCCATAGAGCTTTAGGTTTGACCAAGTTCTCTTATCTTATACTCCTTCTCTTGCCAGGAAAACTAACCTAGATATGCTTTAGGACTGCCTCTATCAGTAGGCCCAAAAAAGAGAAAGCTGCTAGTAGCAAGCCAGTTCTTCAATCTTCACAAATTTCCAATTCAGTAATAAATCAAGCCATATCAGAGTTTCTAAAAAAGGTTTATTCATTATGCAATCACAGTGATTAATATCCCAACCATTTAAAATTTTGATTACATATAATACTATTTATTACAAAGCTCATAATTAGTGTAATGTTTGTGTTACTGGTTTGCTTATACTAGTCTGTTACCCTTCATCCTAGTTGATACCTTTTGGAATTCAAAATAGTGTGTTACCCTTCAAAAATACCTTTTGGAATTCAATTGCTTGAATAGAGAATTCTATTGTTTTTGAGGTCATCTGTTTCATTTTAAAAATATTTTTCAAATTTTTTTGAGGTCATCTATCCCATTTTTAAAATAGATTTCAATTTTTTTTGAGGTCATCTGTCTTATTTAAAATATTTTTCAAATTTACAATTTGTTGTGGGTGCAAAATGTGTGGGGGAATTCGATTGCTTGAACAGAGAATTCTATTGTTTTTGAGGTCATCTGTTTCATTTTAAAAATATTTTTCAATTGTTTGTGAGGTCATCTGCCTCATTTTTAAAATATATTTCAATTGTTTTTGAGGCCATCTGTCTTATTTAAAATATTTTTCAAATTTGCAATTTGCTGTGGGTGCAAAATGTGTGAGTGTTGATGGTCTTTGCATTCATTTACACAATGTGTACCCAATTGCAAGAAAATAATTGATACGAATGACCTATTCAATAACTAATAAGTTGCTCCCAAAATATTCATAGACTCAATAGGAATAACCTAGACTCTTTGAATCATTCTAACCAAGATCATACCAAATGAGCCTAACTTTGTTGCAGGTTGAACTATATTTGATTTTAGAATTCTAAAAAACTGATAGGATTTTTTTATTTTTATTTTTAATTTTGTTTATCTGATTCTAAAATATTCTTGCTTAAAACTTTGAAATTCTCTTTAAATTGCAGGTTGAATTTAACTCAGATTGTAAATTTTAGAAATACCTTTTGGAATTTGATTTCTTGAACAGAGAATTCTATTGTTTTTGAGGTCATCTGTCTCATTTTAAAAATATTTTCCAATTGTTTTTGAGGTCATTTATTTTATTTTTAAAATATATTTCAATTGTTTTTTAGGTCATCTATCTCATTTTTAAAATATTTTTCAAATTTGCAATTTGTTGTGGGTGAAAAATGTGTGGGTGTTGATGGTATTCAGGCTAAATTTCTTTAAATCTTATTTTTTCCCATTTATTTTTGGAATTTTGTCTCCAAATTGTTTCTAATTAATTATAACACCATCAAATATAATTTAACTAGCTAATGAATCTTAAACTTCTTGCATCAAGTTGAATCATCCTAACCAAGAGCTAATGTGCTGAAAACTAGTACAAAACAAAGTAATCACATAAAACAACAACAACAAACAAGTAATGGATATTATGTGTCTAGATTGACATGGATTGTTTTATGATGTAATGCATATTAATAATCTAGATTAACTTGGTTGTATTTTATTAATGTACCTAAATTTACACCTTCCATGATACTTCTAATCTTGTTAAATCTTAAAAGTGGAGTGTTTTATGATGTAATGGATATTAATAATCTAGATTGACAAGCCTGTATTTTTTTAATGTACCTAAATTTACACCTTCCATGATGCTTATAATCTTGAAAAATGTTAAAAGTGGAGTGCTTTATGATGTAATGGATCTTAATAATCTAGATTGACATGGCTATATTTTATTAATGTACCTAAATTTACACCTTCCCTGATGCTTCTAATCTTGTAAAATGTTAAAAGTATAGTGTTTTATGATGTAAAGGATATAAATAATCTAGATTAGCATGGCTACAGTGATATGATGATAGTGTAGGTTGATGTTCAAGTTGTAAATTTTTTGTACATATCAAGGATGAATGATAGTACAAGCCAAAAATGACATTATTATAAATTATTAAACAATTTGATAGGTGCTAAATCATACTTCTTATTAAGGACATATAACTAATTTGTAAGTTGAAAATTCTTTCTTAATGTTCTTAGCCTAATTATAAATGTCAAAGTAAAGGTTTCTAGATGTGATTTCTCCATAAACTTCAAGTCAAACTAAATGGAAAACTAAATTCTAAGGCAAACCCTGTACATGGGATTTCTCCCACAAACTCATAAAGGTGTGAATTTTGACATAACTTCATCAACCACTACCAATAGTTGTTTTAGTAAGTGCATAAAATAATTTTGTAAACCATACACATGTCACTTCTCCCACAAACTCATAAAGGTGTGAATTTTGACATAACTTAATCAACCACTACCACTTTAAGTCAAACCATGTACATGTGTCATTTCTCTCATACATGTGTCATTTCTATGTCATTTCTTCCATAAACTATAAGGCAATGTCATTTCTCCCATATACTATAAGGCAAAATTTGAGGAAAACTATGTACATTTCATTTCTATATTAAACTCTAGGCAAGGCAAACTATAAGGCATGTCATTTCTAGATCTGATTTCTCCCATAAACTTTAAGGCAAACCATGGACATTCCATTTGTCCCACAAACTAATGGCTTTCTCCCATAAATTATAGGCAAACTTCAAGGCCTAAAAACATAATCTAAAGTGGTTGACTTCCATAGTATTTTAGTCTGACTATTGAGTGTTAACTTCTACAAGTTCTAAAGGCAGAGTCTGTAAAGGGCCAGGTAGCCTCTGGATCTCATATTTTCTGAAAGGTGACATATCTAGTAAATTCCCCTGCATTCAATCTCTGGAATAGATCTAAATAGAAGTTCTTCATTTTAATATCCATAAACTACAACCACTTTAAGTTAAATTGTGTACATGTGTCATTTCTCCCATACATGTGTCATTTCACCCATAAACTCCTAAGGAAAACTTTAAAGCATGTGTCATTGGAATTTTCCCATTAACTTTAAAGCATGTGTCATTTCTCAAGGCTTTCTCCCATTAATTCAAGGAAAACTTTAAGGCGTAAAAACTGACACTAAATTAGTTGAACTTCCGTAGGATAGGATCCCCCAAACTCAAGGCTTTCTCCCATTAATTCAAGGAAAACTTTAAGGCCTAAAAACTGAACCTAAAGTGGCTGAACTTCCATAGGATTTTAGTTTGTTTGAACTTCCATAAGACTTTAGTCTAACTATTTAGTCTTAAATTCTATAAGTTCTAAAGGAAGATTCTATAAAGGGCTAGGTAGCCTCTGTATCTCATATTTTCTGAAAGGTGACATATCCAGTAAATGCCCCTACAGTTAATCTCTGAAACAGATCTAAATAGAAGTTCTTCATTTTAATATACATAAACCACTACCGAATATAAATAGAAGTTATTCATTTTAATATCCATAAACCACTACCACTTTAAGGAAAAGCATGTACATGTGTCATTTCTCCCATACATGTGTCATTTCTCCCATAAAATCTTAGGCGAACTTTAAAGCATGTGTCATTGGCTTTCTCCCATTAAATTTAAAGCATGTGTCATTTCTCAAGGCTTTCTCCCATTAATTCAAGGAAAAATTTAACGGCTAAAACCTAAACCTAAAGTAGAAGAACTTCCATAGGATAGGATCCCCCAAACTCAAGGCTTTCTCCCATTAATTCAAGGCAAATGTTAAGGCATAAAAACTTAACCTAGTTTGTTTGAACTTCCATTTGATTTTAATTTGTTTGAACTTCCATAGGATTTTATTTTGTTTGAACTTCCATAGGACTGTCTATTGAGTGTTAACTTCTACAAGTTCTAAAGGAAGAGAATGTAAAGGGCCAGGTAGCCTCTAGATCTCATCTTTTTTGAAAGGTGACATATCTAGTAAATGCTCCTACAGTCAATCTCTGGAACATATCTAAATATAAGTTCTTAATTTTAATATCCATAAACCACTACCACTTTAAGGAAAATTGTGTACATGTGTCATTTCTCCCATAAATGTGTCATTTCTCCCATTAACTTTAAAGAATGTGTCATTTCTCAAGGCTTTCTCCCATTTATTCAAGGTAAAATTTAAGGCCTAAAAACTAAACCTAAAGTAGTTGAACTTCCATAGGATAGGATCCCCTAAAATCAAGGCTTTCTCCTATTAATTCAAAGCAAATTTTAAGACTTAAAAATTGAACCTAAAGTGGTTGAACTTCCATAGGATTTTTAGTTTGTTTGAACTTTCATAAATCTCCCTTAAACTCTAGGCAATGCAATCTTTAATGCATCTCATTTCTAGATGTGAATTCTACCATAAAATTTAAGTCAAACTTTAAGATAAACCATGCCCATGTCATTTATCTCATGCACTTGTGTCATTTCTCCCATGCATTTGAAATAAATGTTAATTTAATATATTTTATTGAAGTTTTATTTTCAGGGATTAAAAGAAACCCACTAAATATGGTTGAAAAATGGACATTATGCATAGATGTTTCTTTCTATCCCAATCCGAGGAAAGTAGTGATTACATTTGCGATTAACAAGGTCCTTCAAAGGAAAATGAATATACCAGGAAGAACAACATACAATGAGGCATATTATATCGCATTGATATAAGGCTTGGGAACAACTACGGAGTATGGATCAAATAGAATTTTAGTTTTCACCAATACCGAACTTGTGTGCAACCAGATGAAAGGTGTGTACCAAGTTAAGAAGGAGAGGCTAAAACAACTACATGGAAAATCAAACAATATTTTTAGCCAATTGCAATTTTTTTAGTATAAGACATTGTACAAATGTTAATAAGATGTTTGTTGATCTATTGCGTGGGGCAATGCCAATTCAGGATTCATCTATCAAATATGAATTAATGGATGAATTAGAATTATATGAGGCAATGCCAATGCAAGATTCATCTCTCAAATATGAATTAGTTTTGAGACGCTCTTCTTCAAAAATTCAAGATTCATCTCTCAAAGATGAATTAGTGTTGAGACGCTCTCCTTCAAAATTTATTGATGGACATTGTAACATATCTTGGCTATGTGTGTGTTTTGTACTTATAAATGTGTCTTTTTTAATGGCCAAGTGTTTTTTTCAATTATATAACAAGTGTGCTCCCACCATGTAAAGCGCAACTTGGTGAACTTCGCATTTGCAACAAGTGGTGAACTTCACATTTTTATAAAATTAAAATGTGAGGACTTCAGCAATTTTTTTTTTAAAAGGATTTTCACACTTCTTTTTTAATGAACATGTGTTTTTTTTCAATTATATACCAAGTGTGCTCCCACCATGTTTTCAATTATATACCAAGGGTGCTCCCACCATGTAAAGTGCAATTTGATGAACTTATAATTTTTATAAAAAAAATTCTTAAACTGAGTTTCACACATAAATTAGTGCTTTGAAAGTTGTGTTTTACATAATTTGTGTACACTAAATTACATTAAATTTTTGAAATTTATTTTGAATTTATTTTAAATAATAATTTAAAAAAATAATTGTAAATTTCCATTGTAGATATATCTACATATATATATCATGGAGGATGAAAATCGAAGATCAACATAATCTCATATCTCTACGAGAGAGGGGGATCAGGGATTGAGGGATGTTCATGGTATTTAAATATAATCTTAAATATCCATACATATACATACATGTGTGTGCATATGGAGTTGATTTTTTATCAATTTTGTGAGTTAAATTAGTTGTTAATAAGTTTCATTTTTTATTTTTTAGGAGGTAGGAGGACAAGGGTGTCTACTCCATCAATGGAGCATGGCCATGGTTCATGCAATCATGGCATGGTTCACGCAATTTAATCAATGAATATGTACATGTATTTATATATATATGAATGTATTTTTGAATTGATTATAAATTCATATTTTTTTATGAAGCTTCCCTCTCGTCTTGTGAGGTTGGTGGTGGTACGTATTCCCTTGGAGAGCCATCAATAGGTGTTGGCGAATTGTATGAAGGTGGTGATATGTATTCCCTCAGAGGACAATCAACGGATGGTAATGTTGGTTCTCAACCATTCGGTGTTCGTTATGGTTCTCAACAGGGTCATTCTGGTTCTCAACAGTCTCAGGGTGGGCAAGATGCTAGCCAACCCTATCGAGGTGGCCATCAATTTTAATATTATTTTCATTCAATTTGTACAAATTTTTTTACATGTTTCTTTTTAATATAGAAAATATTATATATTGGTGCAGAGGTTGAAAATGTTGCTCCAAATGTTGCTTGAAAAAGACGTAGGAAATAACGCGTCATTCATGAAGAAGGTTGTACACCAACCACGACTTATCTGTCCGATATTTTCAATATACCTTGGGAATAAAATATGCAGCAATGCACCTTACAAAGGTGTGAACATCATCATACAAAATTGAAGAGAGATCTCATGGTTTTGACTCTCCCTGCTGAGAGTTGACAAAGCTTGGAAATAGTTACTCGCTCTTTAAGCAAACTAGTATATGTGTACCTAAATCTTGGGCCAACCACTGATAATTTTGTAGAAGTGATGAGAAAAAGAAAGGAAACAGTGATGGGTCTTGATACATGGGAGGTTGCTAAACAAAGAGTTACAACAGAAATGGCCAAGCCTCTATTTAATTTCAAAGAAGGGCTGAAAAGAAAGATGATGAAGGTGCAATATTTGAAGCACCCTCATATAGCTCACTATTTGTATCATAGACACCTTGTGGCCTATGGAAGACTCCCATGGAACAGCAAGGTTTCGCTTTATTTTGCAAAATTATTTTATGCAGAATTCTTTTTGCAAATGAAACCCAATTACAATGACCTTCCCTCTGATTTTTTTGGTCCTGGGAAAGGTCGATTGTGTGACCATAGGGGCGCTAGGCATGATGTTGAGTTGCCTCGCCCTGAGCCACCATTAGTTAGTCAACCTCTTCGTGTCAAAACTTTGTGGTCGGAGATGGATGTCACTTCTCAAATTAGTCGAGAAGCAAGGGATGCCATCATTGACAATGTTGATAGTGGATTGGGTGGAGTCAATGTTTCTCTGAATTGACAAAGAGCACGTGAAAATTCACACGCTAATTTTGTGTATTATACAGATGAAGATATTGACAACATGACTGTTGAATATCTTAGAACATGCAAATAATTGTCGCAATGGTTGGAAGGACCTAATTTTTCATGAGCAAGAGGGCATGGGAACGATATGTGTTAATGGTTAGGGTGATTATTTTAACACATGTAAAATTTGTAATAAATACATATATACATGCATTTATTTGCATACATTAATCTAATAAAAATGTATCACTATATGTTAACACCATTTTCATTTGTCACACTTGATGAATGAAGAAAATGTTAATATCACAGTCAGAGCCTCTAGTTCAAACAATCAAGATGGGTATCACCATCAGTCACACAATCAAGATGGTTCTCACCATCAAGATATGTTGGAAAATTTTAGTGTTTTTAAAGTCAACATGATGATGTACAATTAATTTTTTATCTATTATTATATATATCGAAATATGATGAGATCTTTTTAAAATAAATAATTGTGCACACATGTACATGTATATATATAATAAAAAAATTTAGCAGATTCTGATTTCGTCTAATGTTTTTGGGATGGTAGTACCTTCTTCTTCCTTGGGAGATGTGCCAAATCCACCATCACAAGTATGACCAAATTTTCACATTTAAATATGTTTTTAAGTTATATATTCCAGCTCAAAAAGTTCCATTAAAAAATGAGATATTTATATCTTGAGCTATTTTAAATTTTTTGAATTTTGGTTTTTGGAGATTTTCTTTTGGAGCCACTCTTAGGAGATGTGCCAAATCCACCAGTACAAGTATTAAATTTTTCACTTAAATATATATGTTTTCAAGTTGTAAGTTATAAATTGAAGTTCAAAAGTTTTATTATAAATTGAGATCTAGATCTTGAGTTATTTTAATTTTTTTGAATATTATATTTTTGGAGATTTTATTTTAGAGCCTCTCTTAGGAGATGTGCCAAACCCACCAACACAAGTATTCAATTTTTCACTTAAATGTATGTTTTTAAGTTATAAGTTATAAATTTAAGTTCAAAAGTTTTAATATAAATTGAGATGTAGATCTTAAGTTATTTTATACTTCTAATTTTTTTTAATTTTAGGTTCCTAGAGAGGATTTCTTTTCTCCACGGACTCTAGCGATGGAGTGTATGATGGAGATAGGAACATCCACACCATTTCAACTCTTTTGAACATGTTGTATAACCCTTTTTTTTAATATTATTGAAAATAATTGTATATATGCATTTTCATTTGAAATTTTTTAATATATATATATATATATACTTGTACATGTATATTGTACATTTCACTGTTGAAGATGTTCCAGTGGGGGAAGTTTTAGTAGATGAGCAACAAATGGAGAGGGAACCTCATGAGGTATTGCATGATTTTTTTTTACATTTTCTTTTTTACATGAAGTTCTATATATTCTCATTCAATTTTAAAACATTAAATTTTAATGTTTGTCAACATTCTGTACAGGTTCCCCATGCTTCGCAGGATAGCTCAAGGATCGTGACTTTGTTGGGAGAGACACTACATCCATCTGTATTTGATAGATGATGCACATGCACTATTTGATGGATGATGCACATTCACATGCAACATTATATTTTCAATAGATTTAGTCTTAAATTTAATTTTTTATATATAGTATTATCTAGATGTAGTTATATATAACCTGATAGTTTATACTTGTGAGATACAAATTTTGGACATATTTTATGTGAACTACATTTGGCATGTGAAGTAATGTTGTGATATATAATGTTTTGTTTTTAAAACTCAAGTTTTGGATGGTTGAACTAAATTTGGCATGTGAAGTAATGTTGTGTTATAATTTGTTTTGTTTTTAAAACTCATGTTTTTGATGGTTGAACTACATTTGGCATGTGATTTCATGATATAATTTTTTGTTTTTATTAGATAGTTGAACTACATTTGGCATGATATAATGTTTTGTTTTTATTGGATAGTTGAACTACATTTTTCATGTGAAGTAATGTTGTGATATAATTTTTTTTGTTTTTAAAACTCAAGTTTGGTATGGTTTAACTACATTTGGCATTTGATTGTGATATTTAATGTTTTGTTTTTATTGGATAGTTGAACTACATTTGGCATGTTTAGTAATGTTGTGATATAATGTTTTGTTTTTAAAATCAAGTTTTAGATGTGTTATCACTCAGTAATTTCTCAAGGTTAAAGAAAGAACTCACTGAGGTAACCACAAACCTACTTTTAAGCTTAGGATATAGCCTTCCTAATGCTCAGAGAGGGCTCTCTCTTTATGATTTAACTTTGTTTTTTTTATTTGATTTTAGGCTAGTTATGTAAGATTGATTGGGTTTTGATTTGAATTGGTTTGGTGGTGGAATTACTAATTCAGATGGATAGATGCAGGTTTGTTTTCCATTGGGTTATGGAGTGAATGTATCAAGAAATAGAACAGAATCAAGTTCTAAAGGAAGTGTTCATGGGGCAAGATAGCTGAGTAAATTTAGATCTTTAGGTTGGATGGTGAAATGGTTTCAATCGAGATGAGAGAGAAACTAAGGATTCTCAGATCCATATAATTAAAGAAATAACAGAGGTCAATCGAAACTAGGGAGAAATGAAGAATTCCCTAATCTGGATATCAGAAGAAAACATGAAAATGAATAACAGTTAAGACAGAGTGTATTTAAACAAGTTCTGAAATATAATTCTTGTTACAACATTTAGATTCAGAAAACATGCATGTGAAAAACTTTAGAAAATAAAAAAGAACAATTGAAAGTACTTCACTGAAGTGGCTCAACACATGAATCTTGTAATATAATGCCTTTATTTCTCAATCTAGTCTGTTGACCTGAAAATGGTATCGTTGAACTCTCAGGTTTTAGATCAATGCATCTATAAAAATGTTTAGCGATCCACACACCTAATACTTCGAATGACTGGAGTATTTATACAAAAAATAATACTAAATATCCTGTTTAACTAATTGGAATGTATTCTAGGAAATAAAATATCTGGCAGCTAAAAGTTAGTGACACCTTTCAACTGATTGAAATATGTACCAGTTTTATCTGATTTCCTGGCATTTGTTTTTTTTTCTCATGCTGGTTTATCTCTTACGTTGTCTTCATGCTGGCTATTGTGAAACCAACTCCAAAAATAGAAGAAAAGAGATATCAACGCCTTAGAAATAAGCCACTTTGAGGGGGAAATCTCCAATACATTACATGAATGAAAAATTCTTGGATGATACAAATGAAAAAACCTCCTCTCTACATATAGGAGTCCATGGGGCCACAATGTAATCCTAGTGGTGCCACAATGTAATCCTAGCCGACCTAACAATAATAATATAAGGGCACAATAATACCAATATGGGGGTTACAGGGGTACAACAATAACAATAAGGGGGGATATACTAACATAATAAGGGACTACACTAGTAATATAGGGACCTAACATGCTCCTCTCCTTCAAAAAAGTGTTGTCCTCAATGCTTTATTATTTCTTGATGCTTCTGTATAAAATTCTCATCCTCCCATGTGGATTATTCTATAGGAAAGTTCTTCTACTTGTTGAGATACTCTGAAATTGATCGTACTTGTCAAGTTCTTGTTTCTATGACTACTTCATAACTTCTTTCGATGTGATGTTGATCTTCTTGTTGTTTCATTTGATTCTACACCAAAGTTAGGTTATCCTTTTAGAGTTGGAGAACTTGTTGTTGATGCTCGATCTGATCTTCCTCTAATTTATCATCCATATTAGCTATTATTTGATCCTTCAAACCATCCAAATTAGCCTCCATTTCTAATTTTAAACCATCTATGTCATCTTCGGTTTCTCTTCGTAAGATCGAAATTTGTTGCACTTGGTACCGTAATTTTGATATCTCATACTACGATTCTTCCTCTTCATGCGTCATAGTATAGATTTTTTAAGGCTTAATGGGTATGGAATTATTTTTTTGAGGCATTATAGAACCCAATACCGATAAAAATTCTAAAATATTCCCTTGGAATCACTTCAAACTGCTTTTCAAACAAACTTTATGCAATTTTAAAAACCAAACACACACTTTTTTCTTGTTTTTCGGGAGATCGATATTGAAACTAAATTATCTCTATCATTTCAGATCTTCAATATCTGAAAATTTGCCCTAAGGTATCCCTCTAAATCCTCTTTCAAATGCCACAAGTCTTACCTAATTTGGATACTTCAAGGAAAAGTTATGTACAATCTCCCACAATGACCTAATTATGGACTGGTTCAATAGAGAAAACTTATACAACTTTCAACGTGTCATTGTTTACTCCTTTAGCTTTGAAATTGATAGACAGGAAACTAAAGTTTGTTTAATTCAAGCCACTTTTTACAGAATTCCAATCCGATGCTCAGAGAGAGAGTTACGAATATTTTCCCATGATCACCTCTTTGAGATGAAATTTGGGAGCCTGAAAAAGACCTAAATTCCACAGATCATATCTTCAAAAATATTGTGAACCAAGCTCTAAAATGTTGCGACGTTTTTCCTCAGGATTTCAGCTTCACAGTCTAAAAATTTAAGCTCTGGAACCTTAGTAGAAGCAAATTTATAGCGAAAATTCCACGATGACCAGTTTGGAGCAGCGAAAACCCTAGAATCCAAAGCTCTGATACCAAATGTTGTGAAACCAGCTCCAAAAATAAAATAAAAGAGACATCAACACCTTATAAATAAGACACTTTGAGGGGGAAACCTCAAATACATTACATGAATGAAAATTTCTTGGATGATACAAATGACAAAACCTCCTTTCTATATATAGGAGTACATGGGGCCACAATGTAATCCTAGTGGGGCCACAATGTAACCCTAGCTGAGCTAACAATAATAATGTAAGGGCACAATAATAACAATATGGGGGTTACAGGGGTACAACAATAACAATAAGGGGGCCTATACTAACATAATAAGGTACTACACTAGTAATATAGGGACCTAACACTGGCTGCCCTTTCATTATGCCTTGTCATCTGATAATTGTCTTTTCATTTTGCTTTTCTCTTTAAAATCTGTTACTACTCTTGTTTTAATATTTAACTGCATCTATTCACCTATTTTACATTTTACTTTCATATTGAATCATTCAACTTATCATACTTTTGTGTTTTTAGTAAAAATGATTTTTTTACTAAAGACACATGTAAAATATGGAATGTTTCTTTGAAGAGTAGTTTATAAGAATCTTTGTTGTGTTGGTGAAAATATTTTTACTCTATTAAAACCAATTTACTATGTAAATTATCCTTTCTCTATTGTATGGAATCTTTTTTTGAGGAAAACCATTCAAATTTATTCTCAAGAATCTGGAATAAACAGTCTTGAACTAGTATCATTTTTTATCAGATTTCTTAGTGAGTTGATATATCTACAAAAAAAAACATTTGTTAATAAAAATCTAGGTCTGCAGGGAAGTGATCTAAGGTCTCATTGATCTAGGAAGCTTGTGGAAAGAGTTCGAGCTACAGAGGTTTCAATTCTACTTTTAAAACAACCTTTCCAGCTTTGTAATTTCAAACATAGATATTAAATCAAGGTTTTTAGAACAATGGTGGCTCAACGCAATGGTGCGGGGATTGATCTTCTTGGTATACCGCACAACACAAGTCAAATGGTGGTTTAACAAAATTTAGGAATGGAAAAGTAGTGCATCACAAAGAATGGTTTAGACTTCAAATATCAGTGGTATCATCGAAATAGGTGTAAATGGATTGGTGGTTATCGCACAAAGGAAGACTGGTTTAGTGGTTTTGGGGTGAAGGATGCAATGAAGTGTGGGAAAGATGTGTGGCAGAGGGGAGGCCAGGTGAAACCACTCATTTCGCAACATCTCAGGTTTATTAAGCATCGAACTGTTGTGGATGTGAAATTCCATGAGGGTCATCCAATCAATGTCAAGGAGATTGGGTGGTTGGATGAGTTGGGGTTATGGTAGTTTATGTGACGGGGTTATATCTATATCTATATATATATATATATATATATATATATATATATATATATATATATATATATATATATATATATATATATATATATATTAAATGGGGAACAAATGTATAAAAACTATATAAACTATATGTTAAATAGTATATAAGGGGGTGGGGATATAATCTTTAAAGGAGTTAATATATATGTGAAGAGTTAAAATGGTAGCGGGAATTTAAATAATATATAAACTTATGGGTTAACATGATGTTAAAGGGATCTTGGGGAATAAGAGTGGGTGTTATAAATACATTAGGGATGAGTTAAATAATATCGGGTGTGGAGTACTAAAAAGGTATGCTTTTGATGATTATTTCAGTGACTTTTTAGTAGAATTTGTAAACCTTTTTGCATCATGAATTTGGAAAATAATAAGGAATTATAACAAAACATGTGAGAATTGATATGCAAGACAACCGGCGATAATGGTTATTTTAAATGCGGGGAAAAGGGAAAACGAGGAGTTGTCGTTCAAAAGGAAAAGGACAAAGTCGAGATCCTTCTTGTCCCTGCGAGGAGAGACGAATGCAAACAAGGCTAAACGGATCAAAGCAAAGGCCCGGAAGGAGGAGAAGACGGCTCGGCAAAGAGAAAGAAAAGATGAAGGATTAAAGTTTGGTGAAGTGCATCCCTCGGGATCTTTGATCTGAGGATCCACTTCTTTATTTATCTTATTACTTGGACATCTCCGCACGTCACCTTGCCATAGGGACAGCCTTGTTAGCTTGAAGATAATGAGAATATAGACTTTGTATTTTAATTAAAACATGTTCAGATTATTGAGTCGTTAGTAGTTCCTTGTATTTTTGTCCAGGTACGTATACTCAGCTTGCTGATTCTCATCTCTGTAACGTACGGATGCTTGGGCGGTGTACCCTTGGAGGCTAAGGGCTCGGCCCCGGAGGACACTTGCTTCTGTATCACTACGATTTGATTTCTGCGTGGTTTGTTCATCGTTGTTATTTGGTTATCGTTGTTATTCGGTAATCTGATATGCTTTATAAGTTGATATTACATGCTCTGTTAAGATTAAATCATTGAGGTTTTTACAGATAGAATCGTGTATTGACTCTGCATCAAGTTATTAATCCTTTCAGAGTTAATTGCATGTTATTAGTCTTAACCGAATATTCTTATTGTTCTGTTACAGAGCTTTTATACTGAACATTCATGTCATAGATTCATTTGAAGTAGTGTTCTTCATGATTATTGGATTTAGAGATAATTCTGTTCTATTTGGGAGCACAGTCGTATCCCTGTTAATTAAGATTACTATTTCAGCGTGTTGTGTGCGTATATGATTTACTAGAGCTGTTCCATAATTTATCAATAGTTATTGCTATTCCATTAGTGTGTTTTGCTTGATTTGCCTTAAAAGTGAAAGATTGATTGATTGCGAAGATTGCATTTGGGTTAATAGAGTAAGACTCTCGAGACTTAGTTGTTCGATTGCTGTTCCATTTTAGAATTACTGTTCCATTCCAGATTTGCTGTTCAATTCTTTATTTGCTGTTCCATTTACTCGCATTTGTTGTTTTGGTGTGAGAGACAATCTAAGGCTGTAGTGAGCTTTGGCATTCATTGTCTTGCTCCCAGACCCGTGGTCTATGCTCTAATTTCCTTTCCATCAGTTTCCAAAGGGATGGGTTATCGCTGCCGAACCCTTGACTGATAAGCTGCCAAGTTTTTTGAATGTGTTATTTATTCTTTTGAAGTAATTTAGTTATAAACAAGCATCCGTTTACTCTTGTATTTCTTAAACACTGTACTACTAGCATTACTCTGACAAGTGATAGCCTCAGACTGAGACACTCTTTGGAATAACAAAACGCTCCCGGATTGACATATTAATGTGAGGTAATTAGAGGTGAAAGAGACCCTTTTTATAGCTCTACATTTTGGCGCCATTGCCGGGGAAAGAGTGTAGCCATTTGTCTTTTTCAGAGTAGTGTACGAACCTGCTAGGGAAGAGTTGGATCTTAAAAACGGAAGGTAAGAACCTACGTGCGGAGCATGTAAAAGCCCTGCTCCACTGTCTTCTTTCCTAACATATTTGTTTTTGTTTTGTTTGAATAGAATTTGGTAGTTCATTTGAGTGCATGACTAAGCAGAAAAGACCAGAAAAGAATATCAAACCCCCATCCAAGCCTGAAAAAGCTAAGGGGCCGGTGACCCTTGGCCGAACGACCTTCATAGACGAAATCTATAAGAAAACAGAATCTCAGCCATCAGTAGGCCCCAGGAAAAACATTTCTAAGCAGCCTACTAGTTCCCTTCAGGCCACAGGATCACCATCTGTAGCCTTTGCTGAGGTGCATAGTCAAACTGAAGAGCAGGACTTTCAAGAAATCGAAAATTCTACTCCAGAACTATTGCAGGAAGGGAATTCTAGCAACTTTTGTGAAGGAGAGGGAGAAACAGGGGAAACCAAGGAACCAAAATCTCCTATTGGAACAAATCAGCCATTAGATAGCCCAGATAAGGGGAGTGCTGCGAAAATCATTGTTGAAGGAATCCAATCTCCTCAAACATCTGGTATTCTTATTATTCCAGATAAGGGAAGTGCTATTAAAACTATCCCCGTCAAAACCATTCCCTCTCAACCTAGGAATACCCTCCTAGATATCCCAGAAGGTTATTGGCATATCTTCGATCCCATGGCTCAGAACCAGCCAAATGCTCAAACCTCTACATTAAAATATCCTATAGTGGATTCTGCAGCAAATGCACCCATGAAAGCTATCCCTCTGCAGCATATCCCTACATTTCACGGTCTCACATCAGAAGATCCGGATGCATTTTTATTCGAATTCGATGTGTTATGCAGGGGGTATGATTACACCACCGATCCCCAAAAATTGAAATTATTCCCCTCTACATTAAAAGGGGCTACTTTAAGATGGTTTATGGGACTAGGTGGTGGGGTTATCAACAATTGGGATCAAATGAAAGAATCCTTCTTAAAAAAATATCAGGATTATTGTAGGTCTAGAGAATTAAAAGACGAAATATTCCAAATGACAGCCAGACTGAATGAAACATTGGAGGAGTATGTGGAACATTTTCAGTACAATCTACAAAGATCTCCTTATGCATCGCTACCTTTACCTGATAATGTGTTAAAAACTGCATTAATAAGGGGCATGAAGGAACAATGGATTGAAACATTAAACATCATGGGAAAAGGGGATATTTATCAGGAGAATTTTGCTGACATCATTGATTTATGTATCAGGAGTTCGAGAGGAAGCACAAGAATAAAACCGACAGAATATGATCGGTTTGCAAGAGATAACAAAGTATCAACAGAAGGAGTAACACGTGCAGAAATTGGAAATTTATTAGAAAATTTTAAAACTGATATTCTGGGGACACTAACTACACAACTTGATATTGTGCGGGCTAAACAGAAGCAGATGGAGGCAGAACAGAATTTGGCGATCTTCTGCCCCCGATGCAGAAAAAAACATAGCCACAAGGAATGTCCACTGGATAAAGTCCAAACGTGCGCCATCTGTACAAAAGATCACCTTACGGAGAGCTGCCCCTCACTTCCTGGATTGAAAGCGGTATATAAGGAAGCAGAAGAAGAACTAGAATCGGTGAACTCGATCAACCAGCGTCGCCAGTGGCAGCCGAGACAATCTGGTATGTTTCCGGACTCAACCTCTTTTTTTCAACCCCCACAGTATAATGCTCAACAATATGGTATGTGGAAAAATCAATCTCAACCCCCATTTTCAAACTGGTCACCACAATCGTTTCCTTCTTCAAATCCATGGCTGAATCAAACAAGCCAATCTGGTTGGCCGAATTTTCCTTACACTCCACCATATTGGAAAAATGGCCCATATCCTTCACAATGGACTCCCCTACTTCACAAAGTTCACCCTGGCAGACAAGCTGGCAAAGACCGATGTACCAGCCAGCTAGAACTATTCCGCTCCCTCAACCTACTCTGCCAGCCTTACAACAAAATCCCCAGTCTAACCTGAGACCGCAACTCCCAGCCCAACCCGATCCCAATCCAAATAACAGACAGGTCCAATCTATCCAAATCATAGAATCACCAGAAATAGGACCCGACCTGAGGGAGTGCAATGATCTTCAGTTAAGATCTAGACGCATAATTGAAACTGAGGGAGATAAAACAGTTCATATTGAAGATCAATTACCAAGAGAACATCAGTTGCAACAAGAGGATGTAAATAAGCAGCAGACTCATAATCAAGAAACCACATCCTCTCCTCCGTTCCCAGAACTATTAGTCATACCTCGACCCATACAATATCCTGACTTTGACATTCTGGGAGAATTACAAAATCTGTACATAAAAATTCCATTCCTCCAAGCCATTCAAGACATTCCTATATACACAAAAACTATCAAAGAGTTGTGCATAAAGAAACCAAGGAGGAATATAACAAATAATCCAAGAGTCCAAGTAGTCGGTACTTTATCTGACCTATTATCCGGGAGAGAAACACCCATTAAATATGAAGACCCAGGGAATCCAATTATAACTGTTCAAATTTATGGTCAAACCCTGTCTAATGCCTTAGTTGATCTAGGAGCTGCAATTAATATTTTAACAACCACTACTTGCCAAAAGCTCGGCATTACATCAGTAGAACCCACCTCTACTTTGTTAGAATTGGCTGATCGATCTGTGGTTAGACCAGAGGGTATTCTACAGGATGTCATGGTCTCTGTTGATTCCTGGGAGTATCCAACCGATTTCCTGATAATTAATCCAAAAACCCGACTTGATGGACACCCGCTAATTTTAGGTATACCTTGGCTTGCCACTGCCGATGCCTACATTGGCTGCCGGCAGGGAAATATGACCATAACCAGAGGACCGAATAGCAAAAATTTAGTTCTATATCCTCCAGCGTAGCCAAGTGTCACAATAATCAAAACTAATAAGCACCCTGTATCATACCTTACTGATAACATCAGATCTCCATTAACTATACAAGAGGCACTTGATTTTAAAGACCAAACAGAAGATGATGCCATTAATAATTTCATTAGTCAAACTGAATCTCGCACACAGTGTCACATGATAGAAGCAACATTTGATAATGAATTAGAGGAAGATCCTCTGAAAGATACGCATGACCAAACGATACCTGTTACTTCTGTTGCAAATAGTAAAACTGTGGAAATTGCACCGGGAAAAACTTTAAACATCAATGCTAATCTCACACCCGAACAAGAAACTAAGCTCATCCATTTGTTAACGAAATATCAAGAAGCATTTGCATGGTATTACCCTGACATGAAAGGAATTGATCCCCAGTTATGTACACACCACATTTATACAGAAAAAGACGCCAGACCTGTTCGTCAGCCGCAAAGGAGACTTAATCCTCATCTAAAGGATGTGGTAAAAGCTGAACTTCAGAAACTTTTAGATGTCAATTTTATCTATCCTATTTCTGATAGTAAATGGGTCTCTCCGCTTGTGGTGGTACCAAAAAAGAATGGAAAATGGAGAATCTGGGTGGATTATAGGGAACTAAATAAGGCAACACAGAAAGATCATTTTCCTCTCCCATTCATAGACCAAGTATTAGATACTTTAGCAGGAAAGAAATTCTTTTCTTTCCTGGATGGCTTCAGTGGATACAATCAGATTCAGATTGCCCCTGAAGACCAGGATAAAACTACTTTTACTTGTCCCTGGGAACATTTGCCTATCGAGTTCTACCTTTTGGCCTATGTAATGCTCCTGCCACATTCCAAAGGGCTATCCTTAGCATTTTTGCAGATTTAATAAATGATGGACTTGAAGTTTACATGGATGAATTTACACCATATGGAGATGATTTTGATCCAGCTCTAGACACCCTAGAAAAATTCCTACAACGCTGCATTGTTACCAGGCTTTGCTTAAGCCACGAAAAATGTTTCATGATGATGACTGAAGGACTTATCCTAGGACATTATGTTTCAGCAGCCGGCATTTAGGTAGACCCGGCCAAAATCCAAATACTTTTGCTCATTCCCACTCCTACTACTCAAACAGAGGTACGTAGCTTTCTTGGATTTTCTGGTTATTATAGACGATTTATAGAACATTATTCGCATATTGCTGCTCCTTTATATGCACTAAATGGTAATGTTGATTTTCTTTGGACAGAAAAATGTGACCGTGCTTTCGAGGGTCTAAAGAAGCTCGTATCCACAGCTCCAGTCCTTCGAGGACCAAAATGGGACCTACCGTTCCAGATATCATCTGATGCCTTAGATACAACTATTGGCGCAGTCCTTAGGCAGGAAGAGGATAAAAAGCCATATGCTATCTATTACATCAGCAAAAATTTATCTCCTGCTGAATTAAATTACACTGTTACTGAAAAAGAATTCCTAGCTGTAATACATGCTGTCAATAAATTTAGACATTATATTACAGGCTATCCTGTTATCTTGTATACAGACCATTCTGCCATAAAATATTTAGCAAATAAGCCTATCACAAATGCCAGAGTAACTAGATGGTTGATTTTATTGCAGGAATTTGATATCACAATCAAGGATTGGCCTGGCAAAGAAAACCCTGTAGCCAATTTTCTTTCGAGAATACCAAAACCAATCGATGCAGCAGCAGTTGAAGATCAATTTCCGGATGAGCACCTGTTTGCTGTTGCCATTCAAACACCCTGGTATGCTGATGTTGCCAACTACCTCGCAGTAGGTAAACTACCAAAACATTTAACCCCTAATGAGCGCAAGCAGATTGTTCAGAAGAGTGCTCGATTCTCGTGGATTGGGGGCTATTTGTTTCACACAGGGGCATACATGCATATCAGGCGATGTGTTCGAGAAGATGAAATCTTTGACATCCTAAAAGCCTGTCACGATGGACCGTGTGGTGGACACTTCGCTGAGCGTAGAACTGGACATAAAGTATTGCAGACAGGATATTACTGGCCTACGATTTTCAAAGATGCAAAGAAATTTGTCCAAGCCTATGACAGCTGCCAGCGAGCAGGACGACCTGGTCAAGCTGATGAGATGCCTCTGAAACCACAATTAGTCATTGAACCATTCGAGCGATGGGCTCTTGATTTCGTTGGACCCATCAACCCCTCATCAAATCAGAAAACATATATCTTGGTGGCAACATAATATGTCACCAAATGGGTTGAGGCAGAAGCATTGCCAAGAGCCACAGAGGACTCTGTCATACAGTTCCTCTTCCATCTATTTGTACGTTATGGCCTTCCCAGGGAAATAATTATAGATGGAGGACCACAATTTGCTGGGAATAGATTAGCTGCAACACTCAACAATTATCACGTCCAGCATAAAATCACTACTCCATATCACCCACAGGCGAATGGGCAGGTAGAAAGTAGCAATAAGATAATAGAATCAATCCTAACGAAAACCATTGCGTCACATAGGCGTGATTGGGCTACCCGACTACCTGAAGCACTCTAGGCCTATAGAACCACTTGGAGGAGCACCACCGGTTACTCACCTTATCAATTAGTGTTTGGAAAACAACCCATTTTTCCCATAGAATTCGAAATCCAAACATTACGGACAGCACAGGAAGTTGGCCTAGATCTGAGCGAGGCACAAATCAATCGACTACAGCAGATCAATGAATTAGATGAAATTAGGCTCTCTGCACTACAAAATACAGCATTGATTCAACAACAACGAGCTAAATGGCATGATGCGCTCATCAAGAACAAAGTCTTCCACGAGGGAGACTGGGCTCTGTTATACGACTCTCGGTTTCAGGACTTCCCTGGAAAACTTCAGACTCGATGGTTGGGACCATACGAAATCCAGAAGGTGCATGACAACGGAACCCTTACTCTAATTACCATTGACTGTTATGGATATGCATTCAAAGTAAATGGCCACCGAGTCCGTCTCTATCGCAAACCACTCACTCGGGAATCCTTCTGCCAACAGCTACGCCGAGACACTGATATGGAGATTTTAGGAGAGGAAGAGAAATCTTCCTCACCTGTAATTCATTAAGGAATTCATTTCTTTTTACAATTTGTACATAAGTTCTTGTCTTTGAGTCGTTCTTGTACATATGTTTGAATTAAATGTTTTCTTGTCATTTTTTTGCTGTTCCTTTTCTTTCTCAAAGTTTCGATTTTTGCCGTTCTAAAAAATGGCATTTGCGTGTTTTTTATGCTGTTGGCTTTGCTTGTTTTGCTGTTCCTTTTCTAAAGGAACAACATTCTGGATCTCTGCTGTTCCTTTTCCAAAGGAACGGCATTTTTGCGTCTTTTGCTGTTCCTTTTCCAAAGGAACAGCATTTTTGGTTACTACTGTTCCTTTTTTTTCAAAGAAACAACATTCTTTTGTTGTTGTTGTTCCTTTTTCAAAGGAACGGCATTTTGAGTGTTTTTATAGTATTTTTATTTTTGTTGTTCCTTTTTCAAAGGAACGGCATTTGCATTTTTGCTGTTCCTTTTTCTATCATCCGTCGTTGTTTCTTTTTCCAAAGGAACACCACTAGCATACTTTTGCTCTCCTTGTGAAACAGCTTATTCCTTTTGCTGATCTAAATTGAGGATGCTTCTTGCCCATATTCTTCCAAGTCTTTAAGATACAGCTATGTACTTGTGCAATGAATATAAAATCACAACATACCGAAATCCGCAAACCATAAATCGCTATATTTATAAGGCTCTGCAATAGTAAGAGGACAAAAGGAAGGACATACTTATTTCTTATCTTTTGTTGTCATTGTTTTACTAATTTTTCCCTGATTGGTTATCTTTATCATGCTGATCCCTTTAACCCTCTTTGATTATTATTTAGGAATAAGAGCAAAGGGCTTATATCTTCCTATTGAGATGATAAGACTTCTTCCACCATTCCTACTCTTAAGGAGTGATCGAACCACCCTTTGTGTATAACTAAGGAAAAGTACTCTATGAAAAAAAATATATCTGAACATGATATGTGAGATGTCAAATGCAGGATAGGGGGTCTCATCAAGAGTCAGCCTACCATGATCATGAGGATGGAAGTGAAGTGGCATTCCCATTATGGCCACCACACCAGGGATATGGTCCAAAAGGTATATCAAATAAACGAACCTTGGAACAGGAGGTCTCATCACGAGCCGGCCTGCCCACGTTTCGCTCCTTCCCCGTGAATGGCATTATGGTTAACTGGTCACCAAGCCAGCATAATGGTCTACATTTTGACATAACAACATTCCTAAGTATACACAAAGGATCATGGTTCCAAGGGTGAAAAACAACTCTGCCAAGGTTATGGACACCTGTCGGCAGCAGAGCACTGTTAATGGTATTGAAGTCACCTTGGTTACACCAATGGGTAAGATACTAATACTCTTTTGTTTCTTATATTCTAGGAACTAATCATATATTATTTCCCGATTTATACATCGCATGAACATTTATCATCACCAATCATGGCAAAGGAAGTGACCATGACCACTTGAGATTTGGCAAGTACGACAGATGTCCTACCCACCAGCCTCATATCATAACACAACAGCCTCTTATGTAATACGCGATCAACTCTCCGCCTCGATTTCGGTAATTCGTTGTCCTTCTAAACATGGCATAATTCCATATGCTGTTCCTTTCTGACTCGGTTGCAGATCGAGTGCTGCTCCTTTATTTGCCGGCTGGGACAGCCTATCACATTGCGGGGGGGGGAGGTTAACCTCATTATTCCCTGAATTACGTGTCAGCTCACCATTCGGGAAAGATAGTGTACGATGGTATGGCATGGCTTAATGGCATGGCATTTCTATTTTTACACAAGTTGTTGTTCATAATCCATTTCTGTTGCATTGTTGCATACTCTGTGTTTTTTTCTCAAAATCTTGCGATTATCACCCTCTCTGTGTTTCAAATAGCACAAGTAGTTGCTCTTCCATTGAGAATCCACAGTGAAACCATGGGAGGAAGGGCAATTCGAAGCGAACCTCAGAAGTTGACAATCTCCGCTGCTGCCCGGGAGATCCTGGAAAGAGCAGGATGGTTGAATTATCTCAGTCGCCTGCAGGAGTCTAATGAAACAGTAGCGATGGAATTTTTGCAGAACCTGCAGGATGATCACTCCACAATAAGGGGGAAGCGGATAGCGGTCACCGACAATATAATTGCAGAAGTTTCGGGACTACCAGCCACCGGACCAGTATGGACACTAAAGAAGGAAAGATTACAAAAGATCATGGAAATTTTCCAGGACGAAGGTCAGAGCTTGACAATTAAGGGGAAGGGCATTCTGCCAGCAATGCTAGGAGAACCCTGGACGGAATTAGCAAGAACAGTGCAGAGCTACATCACCTGCGAAGGGAGGAAAGACGTGGTAAGACCACGACATCTTAAACTCTTAGCTGTTTTAAAGCAGAAATGCTCTGTAAACCTACCTGCACTTCTGAATTCATTACTGCATGATGCTGCACGAAGCATAAAAAAGGCACAACATGTAGAGTCAGTCGTCAGTCACCATGGGTTAATACGATTAGTAGTTAGTCATAGTCTCACCCAGCAGCAGAGCAGCTGGGAAGAGCTGATTGTAATGATTAAGGGGGGATTGAAAACACCATCCCCAAAACGTAAACATTCTACAAGCACACCAGAACGTCCGGCAAAACGCAGAGAATTAGTAAAACAAAAACATGTTGCTAGTGCATCAGAACGACCAGAGATACACCAGGAATCGGCAAAGCGCAAGCATGCCATCGATCCACCCAAACAGCCAGAGGAGCCCAGAAAATCAGCCCGGTTGGCTCGGATGCGAGGAAGGCTAGAGAAGCCCAGAAAATTAGCCCGGTTACCTAGGATGCGAGGAAGGATAGAGAAGCCCAGAAAATCAGCCCGGTTAGCTCGGATGCGAGGAAGGCTGGAAAAGCTCCAGGAAAGCACCAGCCAACTAGTGGTAATTGAGGACGAGCAATCCGAAGAGGAAAAAGAGGAAGCAGCTGAGCATTCGGAAACAGAAACAGAGGCAGAAGCTGAACAATCCAGACAGGAGGGGGAAATGGGACAGCAGGAAGGTAGCCCATTACAAGACCCAATGGGAGAAGATGAATTGGCCGCAGTCCTAGCCAATATGGGTAAGTATGGCCAACCTTCTAGTCCAGAAGACCTCCACGACAAACCCCAAGAAGAAAACACATCTGAAAAATCACATGCAGTAGAGGCAGAAAAAGGAAATCTGCCTGTTCATGATGAAGAGGAGATAAGAGATATTGAACGGGAACAATCTGTTCCCAAGACACCAGAGGAAATTCTGGAGGGAGTAGGAGCAGAAAAAGCAGTTTCCCAAGAAGAGACAGAACCAGTCAAGGTTCCTACCCCAGAACAGCCAGAGCAGAACAGCGAGGAAGCACCCCAACAGAAAGATCCAGAAACTAGTCATGGTCCAAACCGCAGCAGACAGCCTGCTGTTCCTTCTAATGAAACGCTGGAAATTAAGAAATTGCGAATGGAACGGAAGAAATTATTGAATACAATAACCCAGCTCAGACAGAAAATTAGAATTCTGAAAGCAAACCAGAGGGTAAGAAGGACCGGAGGGAAGAAAAAGAGGGCCAACAATAACCCTGTTGTTCAAAACCCTACTGAAAATCCAGCTGCCGTTCCAAATGATGTTGAGGAACAGCAACAGACTGATATTCACGTTAAAATAAAAAGGGATGATATAAGGACCAGTGACAAGAAAATCTAGACAGAGGCACCACCCTCAGGGGTAATAAGGGTTCTGAACTCCAAACAGCATAATAAGAAAGTTCAGGTAAAACTCCCGGCCTCCACTGACCTATGGAAAAAAAATCCGAAGACAAAAACCTTGCATAAGATGATGAAGCAAGCCCAGCAAGAAGCCGAACAACTTAGAGAGCAAATGGTCCCCCGAGAAAAATATGAAGAGTTATAGGAGCAACTAAGGGACGTCAATCAATCCAAAAGCCAGGCCTTTGAAGGGTGGCGAAAGGAACAAGAGGAAGTTGCACAGGTAACCCGTAGACTAGATACTGTTATCAAGCAGATGAATACCTTGTGTTCTTTATACAATGACGTTTTAGCATGTAGGGCCCCTGCTAAAAACTATGCTCTGTTTTTATTAGAACGGTATTTACAATTAAAAATAAAAGTTGTTAAAGCAGGTGCCCCTATACAAATCAACACTATCAATGACTTTATAGACTGCTGTAAACACTATGGAGTGAAGGTCCAGAGATTGCTGTGTGAACTTTATTTGCATGACCTTGTGCTAGATCAGGAGACTGAGTTGAACCCTGGCCCTTTTGTTGGAGACATCCAATTACAAGAATTCATTTCATTCGGGGTTAATAAGATTAAGTGGCTCAAAGCCTATAATACTTTCCAGAGTCAGGAACATGGCCTAGATTTACGGGTAAGGGCTGAGCCTAGGAACCCAGTGCAGTTGTGGAAAGCTCATAGAAACCTCATAAGGACTCCGGGTGTCATTGAAACGTTAGGACCCATGCATGAGGCACTCATTCGACAGAGTTTAGAATATTTTCTTTCCATCAAAGACCTCGCTATTGATGCAGCCAAATTTCGGTACTGAATCTCTAATCCAAACATCCAGCTCAGGGAACCATTTAAGTATGAGAATTTTGAATTAGCTACCAACCGTTTGAACCTCTATGGCGAGAGCATTTTGAAAGCAGGGCCATCCTGGTTAGGATATAGATTTCGCACTCCAATTATTTGGCACCCTGCACCCAGATACCAGGCCCTGTATGAGATGCCTGAGGGGCAAACAGGTCAGTTCTTTGACTATCTAATCACTCATCATGGCTGTAGGCCTCCGCATGAGACTCCTTCTCCAGCATATTCTCTCACTGCTTTGCATGTCAACTACAATGTTTTCATGAGGACATGAAACAAGGTAAGTAGGGGGGTGTGTGGAGTACTAAAAAGGTATGCTTTTGATGATTATTTCAGTGGCTTTTTAGTAGAATTTGTAAACCTTTTTGCATCATGAATTTGGAAAATAATAAGGAATTATAATAAAACATGTGAGAATTGATATGCAAGACTTAACCGCTGATAATTGTTATTTTCTGTGCAGGAAAAAGAGAAAACGAGAAGTTGATGTTCCAAAGGAAAGGACAAAGTCGAGATAACTGTTGTCCCTCTGAAGGAGAACCGAATGAAAACAAGGATAAACAGATCAAAGCGAATCGGCCCGGAAAAGGAGGAGAAGACACCAGCTCGGCGCAAAAGAAAAGAAAAGATGAAGGATTAACAGTTTGGCGAATCCCTCAGGATCTTCGATCCTGAGGGATCGCTGCTTTATTTATCGTGTTACTTGGACATCTCCGCCGTCACCTTTATATAAAGGGACAGCACTATAGCTTGGGAGGATATAGACTTTTTATGTAATTTTCTGTTAAACATCAGCTCTGATTATTGAGTCTCGTTGAGAACTGGTTCATTGTACTTTTGTCCGGTGCATTAATATAAGCTTGGTGATTCTCTCATTTCTGCGTCTGGATTAACTTAAGGCGGTGTATCCTTGGAGGCTAAGGGCCCGGCCCCGGAGGACACTTGCTTCTGTATCACTACGATTTGATTTCTGCGTGGTTTGTTTATCGGTTATTTGGTAATCTGATATGCTTTATAAGTTGATATTACATGCTCTGTTAAGATTAAATCATTGAGGTTTTTACAGATAGAATCGTGTATTGACTCCGCATCAAGTTATTAATCCTTTCAGAGTTAATTGCATGTTATTAGTCTTAACCGAATATTCTTATTGTTCTGTTACAGAGCTTTTATATTGAACATTCATGTCATAGATTCGTTTGAAGTAGTGTTCTTCATGATTATTGGATTCAGAGATAATGTTGTTCTATTTGGGAGCACAGTCGTATCCCTGTTAATTAAGATTACTATTTCAGCGTGTTGTGTGCGTATATGATTTAATAGAGCTGTTCCATAATTTATCAATAGTTATTGTTGTTCCATTAGTGTGTTTTGCTTGATTTGCCTTAAAAGTGAAAGATTGATTGATTGCGAAGAGTGCATTTGGGTTAATAGAGTAAGACTCTCGAGACTTAGTTGTTCGATTGCTGTTCCATTTTAGAATTACTGTTCCATTCCAGATTTGCTGTTCAATTCTTTATTTGCTGTTCCATTTACTCGCATTTGTTGTTTTGGTGTGAGAGACGATCTAAGGCTGTAGTGAGCTTTGGCATTCACTGCCTAGCTCCCAGACCCGTGGTCTATGCTCTAATTTCCTTTCCATCAGTTTCCCAAGGGATGGGTTATCGCGCCGAACCCTTGACTGATAAGCTGCCTAGTTTTCTGAATGTGTGATTTATTCTTTTGAAGTAATTTAGTTACAGACAAGCATCCGTTTACTCTTGTATTTCTTAAACACTATACTACTAGCATTACTCTGGCAAGTGATAGCCTCAGACTGAGACACTCTTTGGAATAACAAAACGCTCCCGGATTGACATATTAATGTGAGGTAATTAGAGGTGAAAGAGACCCTTTTTATAGCTCTACATCGGGGAGGGATTTCTGCATGAGGCATGATTATTTTAACCTTTTAAAACTATACAAAATGGATTTTTCTATGTTTTAATTGAAAATGGGAGTTACCAGAAGGGAAATGAGGTTAGTAACTAGGTAATGGGTTTTTAGGAAGGGAAAGAGGCGGATTTAGTTAGGGAAAGTGGTTTTTTACAAAGGAGGATGATTTCCAAGAGAGAAAAGGAATATTAGCAAGAGGAAAATGAATAGGGAAGGGGTTTTATGGATTTTAAGAAGGGGAAATTAGTAGGATTTTATTAATAAAAAACAAACCAATTTGGTGCTTTCCAGTTCCTATGAAAGTATTCTACCTACCCTTCCTTATCCTAACATTTTTATTTCTTTTATGTAATATTCCCAAACGGGAAAAGCAGGAATATAGTGCAAAATGTTGGAACAATATTGCATCTCATCATTTAAAAATAAATAAGTTAATATGGAGACCTTTCATATGTTATTACAGCAGCAAGATGTACATAAGAAATGGGCTATAGGATGCATAACATGAAATACAAGCCTCCAATGAACAAAATCCCTCAATAAGAGGTGTTGCAATCATGTATAAAAGATGGAAGACCATTACAACATTATTTTATCAGCTCTTCTATATTAAATGATTATACATCATATCTAGAGCTGATATGTGCCTCAAAATATAGATCTATATCAGATCTTAGCACTATACAAGCTCCTCTAAAGAACCCCTCAAGGGTTTTTAGCAAAACACTAAGGAAAATTTATAGATCTGAGATCTAAGACTGCCGATCTACTAAAAAGTACAGATCTGGAAAGTGTGGCTGGTCTGATATGATCAATACAATATCCTTCTCCAATAGCTCCTCATAGTGAAAGGCAGATCCCCTTCACTAGAAAATTAGCTCTCCAAATGGTGTTCCAAAACACCCTACAACTCCTCCTAAATAAATAACGCAGATCTGGAAGAAAAATGTGCTGTAGGGATGAATATATAGTTGGCTTGATGCCAAGGTCTGAAAATAAGCTCAATGGCCTTCAATACTATCCTCTCAATAGAAAGGAAGCCTCCTCCACTTAAAATAATAAATGATATGGCCTATATCTAGAGATCTAATCACCACTTGCTGCAACCTGCAAAAACAACCAAACCCTCAACAGGATCTACATTGTAGTTGAAAGAAGAAGCTTGGCCTTAAGCCTGATAGTGGAAATTGTAGTACAAGACTTCTCTTAAAGCTCCTCAATGGAAGAGGTGGGATTCTCGATCAGGAAAACCCTGTGCTAAACAACACTCTATCTTAGCTAAACAGCAAGAGAAAGATATATGTCTAAATAGACCATATATTCAGAAATATAATATACATCAATATAATGAACAATGGCTACCGTCCTCTTCCTTTTATAAGTTATGAGCTTGCAAACCCTAAGACCCATCCAAAAATATCACTATATTCACACAAAGCATCTCCATCTAAAATTGCAATGTCCCTCATTGATGGCCACTCCTCCATGACAGTGTGTTAGGTCCATATATTACTAGTATAGTCCCTTATTTTTGTTAGTGTAACCCCCTTATTGTCATTATTTTACCCTTGTAACCCCCATATTGTTATTAGTGTGCCCTTAAATTACATTGTTAGGTCGGCTAGGATTACATTGTGGCCCTAATAAGATTACATTATGGCCCCATCGACTCCAATATATAGGAAGGAGGTCATGTAATTTGAATAATCCAAGAACTGTTCATTCATGTAATTTATTGGAGGTTTCCCCCTCGAATTGGCTTATTTATAGGCCATTGATATCTCTTTTCTTCTCTTTTTGGAGCTGGTTTCACAACATTTGGTATCAGAGCTTTGAGATTCTAGGGTTTCGCTGCTCCAAACAGGTCAGCATGGAATTTTTTCTATAACGTTTATTATATGAAGGTTCAGAATCTGAAATTTTTATATTAAAAAGCAAAAATCCTGAGGAACATCGTCAAAAAATTTTAGATCTTGGTTCGCAATATTCTCAAAGATATTATCTGTGAAAGTTAGGTCATTTTGCAGGCTCCTGAATTTAACCTAAACAGGTCATTGTGGTATTTTCGTAATAATGTTTTTTCTACCAAGGTTCAGAAGCTGAAATTTTTAGAGTGCGAAGCCACAATCCTAAGGAACATCATCAAAAAATGTCAGATATTGGTTCACAATATTTTCGGAGATATGATCTGTGGAAGTTAGGGATTTTTGAGGCTTCTAAATTTCATCTCAAAGAGGTGATCGTGGTAAAATCTTTATAGCTCTCTCTCTGAGCATCGGATTGGAATTCTATAAAAATTGGCTGCAAGTGCATGGAATTTAGTTTTGGATCTATCAATTTCAGAGAAAAAGGAGGAAACAGTGATACGTGGCAAGTCGTACAAGTTCACTCTACTGAACTAGTCCAAAATTGGGTCATTGAGGGAGATTGGACATAACTTTGTCTTGAAGAATTCAAATCAGATTAGACATGTGGAATTTGAAAGAAGCTTCAGAGGGCTACTACAGGGCTGAATTTCAGATATTAAGGATATGCAATTATAGAGATAATTCAATTTCAATATCGAGCTCCTCAAAAGCAAGTAAAAGGTGTGTATTATTTTTTTTCCGAATTGCATAAGCCTTGTTTGAAGAATCAAGTTGAATTGATTACAAGGGCATATTGTAGAATAGATATCAGTATTGGATTCTAAAATGGCCCCTAAAAATAATTCAACACCCATTAAGCTTTTAGAAATCTCTACTATGACTCATGAAGACGAAGAATGACAACATGACATATCAAAATTACAAGAGCAAGTGCAACAAATTTCACTCTCGCAAAGAGCAACAAAAAATGACATGGAAGTTTTAATAAAGGAATGGAAACTAAGAGGGATGGTTTGAAGAGAGTGAATCTAAGATGGATGTATCAGAAATTGGTACAATCTAAGATGGATGACATGGAAGCTAAGATCGATGAAAAAATGGAAAACATGAAGAATGATCTAAAATCAGACATGGAAGGTTTGACAAAGTTGATACAAGAAATGTTTCCTAATGGTGAAAAGATAATAGAGGAAACTCATGATGAGAACAAAATAAATGTTAATCATGATTTCATAAAATCTAATGTTGGCGGGAAGAACCACCATATTCCAAAAATGGATATGAGGAAGTTTGATGGAAAGGATCCTCTAACATGGATACTACAGATGGAGCAATATTTTGATCTCCATAATGTGCAAAACACACAAAAGGTACGCATTGCAACTTTACATTTAGAACAAAATACATTTGTATGGTATCGATGGCTTTGCTCCCGTAAGAAAATTGTCACTTGGTCAATTTTTACAGAGGAAATGATAGCACATTATGAGGATACAAAGAGAAACACCTTCTTTAGCCAATTGATAAATCTCAAACAAAAGGGTTTAGTGGGGGAGCACATTGATGACTTCCAAAAATTGAATATAAGGGTAACTGATATTCCAGAGGAACACAAGATTGATCTCTTCATAGGTACTTTAAAGGATAACATCCAACATGAAGTTCGCATTTTGGAACCTAATTCATTGGAGAAGGCATTCAGGTTGGCAAGAAAAATTGAATGTAAAATTATGGCGACAAGGAAGCCTACCACTCACTTCTATAAAGAGGGAAGTGTTGCTACTCCTAGATTTCCACAACCTACAAGCTTGACACCACAAAAATTGGAAGAAAAAAGAGCAAAAGGGCTTTGCTACAGTTGTGATAGAAAATACACTAAAGGTCATAAGTCTGCTGAGAAGAAATTATTTTACATAGATTGTGAAGAGGAAGAAGAAAATGAACAAGAAGAGGATATACACCAGGAACCAACCCAAGAAGAGGAATAAATGAGTCCGACCATATCGTGTAATGCATTGGCAGGAATTACCACTCCTCAAACTCTCAAGATAGAAGGACATATCAAGAAGAAAAATTTAATAGTGTTGATTGATTCAGGTAGTACCCATAATTTTATTCATTGTAAGGTAGCCAAGGAATTGAATTGTTTCCTATACCCAGCACCAGAATCTCAAGTGATGGTTGCAAATGGAGGAACTATAAATTTCTCTGGAAAATGCCATAATATCAAGCTAACCATGGGGGAATATGTATTGACTAGTCCAATGCTTTCCATTCCTATGGAAGGTGTTGATGTTGTACTAGGAGTACAATGGTTACAATCTTTGGGGACGGTAGCTTTTAATTTTCAAGAACTTTTCTTGAAATTTTTTTCAGAAGGAAAGGAAGTCGAATTACGGGGTATTGAAGGGAAGCCAGGAAGGATAATAAGCTCTAATGTAATGACAAAGCTTCTAAAGAAAGAACAACGAGGCGTAATTGCACAATTATGCTCACTAGAAGTTCCGATATCAAAATCATCTATTTCTGCAGATCTCCAACAAGTCTTGGACAATCATTCCAAGGTGTTTGAAACTCCCAAAGGACTCCCACCTATTCGTGATCATGATCATGCTATTCATTTGATTCCAGGAAGTTTTCCTCCAAACATCAAGCCTTATAGATATCCTTACTTCCAAAAGAGCGAAATTGAACGTATGATTGTAGAAATGTTAGAGGCGGGTATAATTCAACCTAGTCAAAGTTCTTTCTCTGCTCCCGTAGTATTGGTACACAAGAAGGATGGATCATGGCGAATGTGTCCAGATTATAGGGAGCTCAATAAGCTCACCATTAAAGATAAATTTCCCATTCCTGTGATTGATGAATTATTGGATGATTTACATGGAGCAATTTATTTTACCAAGTTGGATCTTCATTCAGGATATCATCAAATTAGAATGAAGACTGAAGATATTCCAAAAACAGCATTTCGAACTCATGATGGTCATTATGAATTTTTGGTCATGCCTTTTGGCCTTACCAATGCACCTTCTACATTTCAAGGGTTGATGAATTCCATTTTCAAACCCTTCCTTAGAAAATTTGTGCTAGTATTTTTGATGATATACTAATCTACAGCAGGTCTTGGAAGGATCATGTTGAACATGTTGACAGGGTGCTCAAACTATTGCAGGAGAAACAATTATATGCAAAAAAGTCCAAATGTTTCTTTGGAGTACAAGAGGTGGAATATCTGGGTCATATTGTATCTCACGAGGGTGTTAAAGTGGACCCTAATAAAATTAAAGCCATTAAGGAATGGAAAGTTCCCACAACCATAAAGCAGTTGCGAGGATTTCTCGGGTTAACAGGGTATTATCGCAAGTTTGTTAAGAATTATGGGAGAATAGCAGCACCTCTAAGAACATTATTGAAGAAAGATGCATTTTCATGGACTCCTGAAGCAACTAAGGCCTTTGAACATCTTAAAGAGGCAATGTGCCTAGCACCAGTCTTAGCTACGCCAGACTTCACAAAAACCTTTATTGTGGAATGTGATGCCTCAGGAAATGGAATAGGTGTTGTTTTAATGCAAGAAGGAAGACCCATTGCTTTTGAAAGTCGTCCAATCAAAGGAAAGTATTTACAGAAACCTATTTATGAGAAGGAAATGTTAGCAATACTGTATGCACTAAAGAAATGGTGAACTTACCTAATGGGAAGACACTTCAAGGTAAAAACTGGTCATGATAGTCTTAAACACTTTTTGGAACAAAGACTATCTTCAGAAGAGCAGCAAAAATGGGTCACAAAGATGTTGGGTTATGACTTTGAAATAATCTACAAAAAAGGAAAGCTAAATGTTGTTGCAGATGCACTCTCAAGAAAGAATGAAGAGGTGGAAGCATTGCTTTGTGCCATTTCTATTATCCAACCAGATTGGATAACCGAAGCAAGAGATGAATGGAAGAAGGATAAAGAAGTATGGACACTCATTCAAAAGTTGCAGCAAGATCCTAGTACATCTGATACATTTAGTTGGAAAAATGATTCCTTATGGTACAAAGATCGCTTATATCTTTGTAAGAATTCCCAACCAAAACAAAAGATTCTTTTGGAATTGCACACTTCTCCTTTAGGAGGACACTCAGGATTTTTAAAAACTTACCACAGGGTGAAGAAAGAATTTTTTTGGGATGGCCTTAAATCTGATATTCAAAAGTTTGTGGTGGAATGTTTGGTTTGCCAATAGAATAAAGTGGAGACAATTAAGACCCCGGGACTTCTACAACCTTTATCCATTCCAAGTCAAGGTTGGGAGGATATTTCAATGGATTTTATCACCGGTTTACCTAAGTCTGAAGGAAAGAATGTCATCATGGTGGTAGTTGATAGACTTACCAAGTATGCACACTTTTGTGCATTATCTCATCCATTTAAAGCAAGTACAGTTGCTACTACATTTATGGACATAATTCAAAAACTACATGGAAGCCCAAGGGTTATTGTGAGCGACAGAGATCCCATTTTTACTGGAAATTTTTGGACGGAGTTATTTTCTTGTTTGGGTACTCAATTAGCTCATAGCTCATCTTATCATCCTCAATCTGATGGTCAAACTGAGATAGTAAATAAATGTTTGGACGGATATCTTCGTTGTTTTGTATCTGATAAACAAACACAATGGGTCAAGTGGTTACCTCTTGCTGAATGGTGGTATAACACTTCCTTCCATACTGCAGCAAAAATGACCCCATTTATGGCACTTTATGGATATCATCCACCATCCATCACATCATCTTTAAGAGAAAATTTGAAAAGTTCAAGCAGTGGAAGATCACATCGAGCATCAACAAGAAGTTCTCCAACTCTTAAAGGACAACCTAAATTTGGCACAAAATCGAATGAAACAACAGGCAGATCAACATTGCAGCGAGAGAAGTTTTGATGTAGGAGACTGGGTATTTTTATGGCTACAAACATACAAACAAATGTCCCTCAAGCAAGCTAAGAAGGATAATAAATTATCGCCAAAGTACTATGGTCCTTACAAGGTGTTGCAAAATATTGGTACTATGGCATACAAATTGGAGCTCCCTGCTTCTTCGCGAGTACATCCAGTTTTCCATGTTTCATGCTTAAAGAAGGTTATAGGTGAAAATCTTCCAGTTCAAACAATATTGCCAGAACTTGATGAGGAAGGAAAAATCATATTGGATCCTGAAGCGGTCCAAGAAACAAGAACTTTACAGCTACAGAATTGATCAATTTCAAAGTATCTCATAAAGTGGAAGAACTTACCCACTGAAGATTCTACATGGGAGGATTATAATTTTATACAAAAGCACCCAGAGCTACTCAAGCGTTGAGGACAACACTTTTTTGAAGGAGAGGGGCATGTTAGGTCCCTATATTACTAGTATAGTCCCTTATTTTTATTAGTTTAACCCCCTTATTGTTATTATTGTACCCTTGTAACCCCCATATTGTTATTAGTGTGCCCTCAAATTATTATTGTTAGGTTGGCTAGGATTACATTGTGGCCCTACTAGGAATACATTATGGCCCCATGGACACCTATATATAGAAAGGAGGTTTTGTAATTTGAATCATCAAAGCATTGTTCATTCATGTAATGTATTGGAGGTTGCCCCCTTGACGTGGCTTATTTATAAGGCGTTGATATCTCTTTTGGTTTCACAACACAACATTGTAGATTTGGTCAAGGTTGACCTAGCCAAAGTGATCTAGCCTCTTTCACACTAAGGGTGCTTTAATTAAGCTGCCAAGATTTGTATCTTTCATATTTGGCATTTATTTATTCATTACTAAGGAGAATTATGGACCTCCTTTTCCCTCTTATTCTTTAAACAAATAAATAAAAAAAAATTGAATATTCCAATTAGCTCATGACTAATTTGGAATATTATAGTCCTCCCTTCCCAAATGTTGCTTGTCCTCAAGCAAGTAACAAGGTGAGTGATACAAATCTTCTCCTCCTTCATTGGTTACACCAACATGTGATAAGCTTCCCTCATAAGCTAAGTGTTCACCAATCCATCCCTCCATGAATTTCTCCTCCAAATTTCTCATGAGATGCAAATATTCCATCCCATAAGGAGTCAATAGTTCAAATGAAACAAACATGGTATGCCCACTGTTCTCCCTGAAACATGTAGCATACTGAACATGGAGAATCTCTTCCCCATAGGGCACATACATATCTCCCATCCTCACTCCATAAATTCCCATAAAAAGTACAAGTACATCATCAATGTATGGGATCAAAATCAAATACATACAAACAGAAATTTGTGCATATGGAGGTGGGTCATAGTCCCACTTGTGGAAACAGTGTAGTAAATATCCTGACTACATCAGATCATGTTGTAGTAAGTGGTTTCCCCACCACTTACTTGCTGCCCATGTCATCTCACCATGGCTGAAAGTGTGAGATATATTTGGTCCTTTAGGAGTGCACCCACAATGATACAAAATCTCCCTTGGATCTCCAAGGGAGTGACCATGTTTAGAAATTTTTGTGGCCCAAAAATTGGCTATGAATTTTATATGGTATAGTGCTCCTCCTTGGAGCTATTTCCTATATAAACATGGTAAAGGAATGCATATCTTCATCAAATAAAACATTATTTACATGAGCATATTCTTCACCAAAATTCCTCCTCAAACAAATGGGGTGGTGCATAGATCTATCTCCTCCCTCAAAAGAAGAAAGAGCTGGATGAATTAACTCCTTTATAGAGTTATGTTGTTGTCCCAACTTCACATGGTTCATGCAGCTTTGAAAATTATGATTTATTTCTTCTTCAAAGCCCTTCCAAGTGTATCTTTCCATGATAGTGTTGTAGGCCTTCAATGAATAAGTATCATTGAAAGAGAACTCCTCGTAGGCCCTTTGTAGAAACTTCTCCTTGAGCTTGGAGGCTCTAGATAAGAAGATCCTACCATGATAGTAGATGACTCCTTCTTGGACTAAATAGCCCTCTTCATGTAGCTGGTCATCAAGTATCATGTAAGTGAAAAGATCCTTGGAATAATCCACCAACAGTTGGGATTTCCAATATCGATCAATCTCCCATAGTGACAGCGCTAATGATCTATCAAAAGGAATGTTTGTCATATATATTTTCTCCTCCTTGACATCTCTCATGCCAAAGGTTTATGTTGGAAGGTTGTTATCCCCTCCTTGCTTCCCTTCTTGTATATGCACATGCTTAAATAAAGGTTTATGCCTTTGAAAGTTAGTCTCCCATGGGAGACTATCATCTATCCAATACCTCCTTGGTTTAATCAAAGCATGCATGTGTGGCCACCATATTCTATCGTGTATGGAATATTTCTCTCTAAGTGAGATCATCTCCTGAGTCTCCATAGCTAAGGAATGGTCTCCTTGTCCCTTGACGGTGTCATCCTCCAATCTTGCAGCATTTCCTCTCAGCGTAGTATGAGATGAGAGAGTGGATAATGGTGATAGTGGAAGAATATCTCCCTCCTTCTTGAGTTCACCCAAAACTCTCAGCATTGTATTTTGGTTTTCTAATTTTTCCATCCTTCTTGGATATATGAATGGAGCATCAAGATGTGAGACATTTTTCACCAAATTTGGATCAGGTGGTCTCCAAGGTGGCTTACCACAAGACAATGATGTCTCATGGATCATCCTCATGTGCATAATATATGGGATCATTATATCTCTACTTCCACTGCGCAAATCCATCTATTTTTCTTGTGTGGAAATTTCATGATAGTTGCGTATCACTCTTAATGATGCAAGAGTGCCTCTTGTTAGCCACCTATAAATTTTTTACATAGCAAATAGGTGGCTAAAAATGTTGCTGAGCCTTAAAGAGAAACATTTCCCTTGAAAATCTTTCATCCTTGAAGTCTCCATGCGCCTTCTGTTCCTTGAAGAATTTTCATTGTTGTTTCCATTAAAGAATCATGCTGTTTGTGAAAGAAAATGCTTCAAAGAGGCCTCCATCTGCTCCATTTTATCCATTGAAAAGCCTACATTCTCATCACTTACCCTCCTCACAGAATTCCCACAAAATCCCTTCATTGACCCTCCATCTCATTAAAATTCCATTTTTAAACCTGATAGCTCCCTTTATTTGGTTTAAAAATTCCCTTTTCTGCCTACCGAAACCCTCCATTTGGCCTTAAAAACACTAAATTTAGGCCTAAAACACTCATTTTTACATTTAGGGCTTAAGCCCCTTTCGGCTTAGCCCTTAGCCCCTTTCTCTGCATATAACCCGGCGCCCAGAACCAGGCATTAACCCTCAGGCGCTAATCTCAATCAGAGCTTTTTGTTACTATGTTCCCTTTGTTTCTTCATATTTTCCGATGCAATGGGTCTTTTTTCCGCTCGGCCTCATATTCAATCTTTGTTGTTGATATTATCAGATCCGAAGGCCTGTGCTAAATCGCATCATGCCCATCCATTTGGCTGCCCCCCCCGCCTGTTCGATCTTCGATTGATTCTCCATCATTGAATCCACAAGAACCAATAGTCCAGATCTCGTCACTCTCCACCCATAATCCTCCGCTTTTTCCCCTCCGATAAAATCTCGACCATTGATCTCCCCTCTGATCCGACGGTCCGCACTAAATCGTAAATCATAAAATCAAAAAACCTTGGAGTTTTGGCCCCCTACCTTTTCTCCGATGAGATTAAATCCTAACCTTCCATTCGTATAGATCCGACGGCTCTCCTTCTTCCCGCTCATTCACTTGCCCCTTTGCCCTCCGCCTTCTATTTTAAATCTCCACCATCCAATCTGTAGATCCAACTGTCAGCTTTTAAACCACCATTGACTCTTCCCACCTTACCGCCTATGCATATTTCCACATTGCGCTCTCATTCCCACCGTCAGATCTCCCCTCCCTCCATCCAACGGCTGATATGCATGTCACGTTATTTTGGCGTCCAAACGTTAAAGTTCTAAAACCACGTGATATGAGCAGTTTTTTTTTCCACACGTCAGGTACTGAGTGGAATTGCGTTTTTTTGGAAAATTTTCAAAACCGCTCCAAATTTTTGCGAAAACCATTCCTATTTTCCGCTTTACAGCCTACCCTCCGCAACTTTAACTTTTAATCCCAACTGTTGATCTCTGAGATCAAACGACCCACAATATATCGCGTCTTCATTCATCTCACATTCATCGGACCTTCCAAATGATTCCATCGGAAGATCTCCACCATTGATCTCTTCCAATGATCTAACAGTCAACGTTCAATCTTCCTCCGCCCTTCCGGCCCCACCATAAAATGCCCTTGTTTCCTCTCATTTCACCTTTTTCCTTTGTATTTGCCCCAACGTTAAATTTTGCATTTTAAACACTAAAGGTTGTTTTTTCTGCCTAATTTAGTCTAACCTTATAAACAACTACACCAGAGAATCCTGACCATATATCGCCACTATTTAATTTGATCTGACGATCCAGAATCCTCCTCACACCAAAGCTCCATCAGACCAGTTTTCACCATTCCGCAGCGATTCTTAGCTGTTTTTCCATTGCATCCACCATTTCCATCACTGCGCCACCATCTCCCCTGGCCTCTACAACAACCCCACCCCACTCCCTATGTATTTCTTAATATATTTATCGTCTTTTTGCAGGGTAACAGGTGGCGAAAATTTCTCTCTATCTCACAATCACAGACAGGGAAATCTAGAGTGCAGAATGCCTTTTTTTCAGAGCCGAAGACCACTGGAGAGGTTTTAAGGCATGTTTTCATTAAAATATCAGTGTTAAACTCTACTTCAAACCCTCCAGAGCCATTAAAACCTATTCTGTCACCAAAACAGTGAAGAGAAGCGGCGAAGTGTATAAGTGACAGATTTAAGGGATTAAAGCCTACTATTGAAGATTAAATGCTATAATTCAGTGTTTAAAGGATGAAGATACAGATTGAAGACCCTTAAAATGATCCAGAAAAGCTAACGGTTGGAAAAGGACCCTAGTGAGACAGAACTAACTCTAAATCTCCCAGTTTCCCAATTCTTTCAGTTAAAACCAGAAAAGAACATCTAAAAACAGACTCTCAATTCATGCACTGATATGGCTTGGTTCAATAGAGAAAACTTATACAACTTTCCACGTGTCATTTTTTACTCCTTTAGCTTTGAAATTGATAGACAGGAAACTACAGTCTGTTTACTTCAAGCCACTTTTTACAAAATTCCAATCTGATGCTTAGAGAGAGAGTTACGAATATTTTCCCATGATCACCTCTTTGAGATGAAATTCGGGAGCCTGAAAAAGACCTAACTTCCACAGATCATATCGTCAAAAATATTGTGAACCAAGATCTGAAATTTTGCGACGTTGTTCCTTAGGATTTTTGCTTCGCGATCTAAAAATTTCAGCTTCAGAACCTTAGTAGAAGAAAATTTATTGCGAAAATTCCACGATGACCTATTTGGAGCAGCGAAAACCCTAGAATCCAAAGCTCTGGTACCAAATGTTGTGAAACTAGCTCCAAAAATAAAATAAAAGAGATATAAACACCTTATAAATAAGCCATTTTGAGGGGGAAACCTCAAATACATTACATGAATGAAAATTTCTTGGATGATACAAATGACAAAACCTCCTTTCTATATATAGGAGTCCATGGGGCCACAATGTAACCCTAGCCGACCTAACAATAATAATGTAAGGGCACAATAATAACAATATGGGGGTTACAGGGGTACAACAATGACAATAAGGGGGGCTATACTAACATAATAAGGTACTACACTAGTAATATAGGGACCTAACACTGGCTGCCCTTTCATTATGCCTTGTCATCTAATAATTGTCTTTTAATTTTTCTTTTCTCTTTAAACTATGTTACTACTCTTGTTTTAATATTTAACTGCATCTTTTCACCTATTTTACATTTTACTTTCATAGTGAATCATTCAACTTATCATACTTTTGTGGTTTTAGTAAAAATGATTTTTTTACTAAAGACACATGTAAAATACGGAATGTTTCTTTGAAGAGTAGTTTATAAGAATATTTGTTGTGTTGGTGAAAATATTTTTACTCTGTTAAAACCAATTTACTATGTAAATTATCCTTTCTCTATTGTATGAAATATTTTGTTGAGGAAAACCATTCGAATTTATTCTCAAGAATCTGGAATAAACAGTCTTGAACTAGTATCAATTTTTTATCAGATTTCTTAGTGAGTTGATATATCTACAAAACTAAACATTTGTTAATAAAAATCTAGGTCTGCAGGGAAGTGATCTAAGGTCTCATTGATCTAGGAATCTTGTGGAAAGATTTCAAACTGTAGAGGTTTTAATTCTACTTTTAAAACAACCTTTCCAGCTTTGCAATTTCAAACATAGATATTAAATCATGGTTTTTAGAACAATGGTGGCTCAACACAATGGTGCGGGGATTGATCTTCTTGGTCTACTGCACAGCACAGGTCAAATGGTGCTTTAACAAAATTTAGGAATGGAAAAGTAGTGCATCACAAAGAATGGTTTAGACTTCAAATATCAGTGGTATCATCGAAATAGGTGTAAACGGATTGGTGGTTATCGCACAAAGGAAGAGTGGTTTAGTGGTTTTGGGGTGAAGGATGCAATGAAGCATGGGAAATATGTGTGGCAAAGGGCAGGCCAGGTGAAACCACTCATTTCGCAACATCTGAGGTTTATCAAGCATCAAACTGTTATGGATGTGAAATTCCATGAGGGTCATCCAATCAATGTCAAGGAGATTGGGTGGTTAGATGAGTTGGGGTTATGGTAGTTTATGTGACGGGGTTATATATATATATATATATATATATATATATATATATTAAATGGGGAAAAAATGTATAAAAACTATATAAACTATATGTTAAATAGTATATAAGGGGGTGGGGATATAATCTTTAAAGGAGTTAATATATATATGAAGAGTTAAAATGGTAGCGGGAATTTAAATAATATATAAACTTATGGGTTAACATGATATTAAAGGGATCTTGGGGAATAAGAGCGGGTGTTAGAAATACATTAGGGATGAGTTAAATAATATCGGGGAGGGATTTTTGCATGAGGCATGATTATTTTAACCTTTTAAAACTATACAAAATGGATTTTTGTACGTTTTAATTGAAAATGGGAGTTATCAAAAGGGAAATGAGGTTAGTAAGTAGGTAAAGGGTTTTTAGGAAGGGAAAGAGGTGGAGTTAGTTAGGGAAAGTGGTTTTTTACAAAGGAAGATGATTTCCAAGAGAGAAAGGGGATATTAGCAAGAGGAAAATGAATAGGGAAGGGGTTTTGTGGATTTTAAGAAGGGGAAATTAGTAGGATTTTATTAATAAAAAACAAACCAATTTGATGCTTTCCAGTTCCTATGAAAGTAGTCTACCCACCCTTCTTTATCCTAACATTTTTATTTCTTTTATGTAATATTCCCAAATGGGAAAAGCAGGAATATAGTGCAAAATGTTGGAACAATATTGCATCTCATCATTTAAAAAGCAAGAGGCCAATATGGAGACTATTCATATGTTATTACAGTAGCAAAATGTACATAATAAATGGGCTATAAGATGCATAACATGAAATACAAGCCTCCAATGAACAAAATCCCCCAATAAGAGGTGTTGCAATCATGTATAAAAGATGGAAGACCATTACAGCATTATTTTATTAGCTCTTCTATAGTAAATTATTATACATCAGATCTAGAGATGATATGTGTCTCAAAATATAGATCTATATCAGATCTTAGCACTATACAAGCTCCTCTAAAGAACCCTTCAAGGGTTTTCAGTAAAACACTAAGGACAAGTTATAGATCTAAGATCTAAGACTACCGATCTACTAAAAAATACAAATCCAGAAAGTGTGTCTAGTCCGATATGATCAATACAATATCCTTCTCCAATAGCTCCTCATAGTGAAAGGCAGATCCCCTTCACTAGAAAATTAGCTCTCCAAATGGTGTGCCAAACCACCCTGCAACTCCTCCTAAATAAATAACGCAGATCTGGAAGAAAACTGCACTGTAGGGATGAATATATAGTTGGCTTGATGCCAAGGTCTGAAAATAAGCTCAATGGCCTTCAATACTATCCTCCCAATGGAAAGGAAGCCTCCTCCACTAAAAATAATCAATGATATGGCCTAGATCTTGAGATCTAATCACCACTTGCTGCAACCTACAAAAACAACCAAACCCTCAACAGGCTCTCAATTGTAGTTGAAAGAAGAAGCTTGGCTTTAAGCCTGATAGTGTAAAATGTTGTACAAGACTCCTCCAAGAGCTCCTCAATGGAAGAGGTGGGATTCCCGATCAGGAAATCCCTGTGCTAAACAACACTCTATCTTAGCTAAACAGCAAGAGAAATATATATGTCTAAATAGACCATATATTCAGAAATATAATATACATCAAGATAATGAAAAATTTCTACCATCCTCTTCCTTTTATAAGTTATAAGCTTGCAAACCCTAAGACCCATCCAAAAATATCACTATATTCACACAAAGCATCTCCATCTAAAACTGCAATGTCCCTCATTGATGGCCACTCCTCCATGACAGCGTGTTAGGTCCATATATTACTTGTATAGTCCCTTATTTTTGTTAGTGTAACCCCCTTATTGTCATTATTGTACCCTTTTAACCCCCATATTGTTATTAGTGTGCCCTTAAATTATTATTTTTAGGTCGGCTAGGATTACATTGTGGCCCTACTAGGATTACATTATGGCCCCATGGACTCCTATATATAGGAAGGAGGTTTTGTAATTTTAATAATCTAAGAAATTTTCATTCATGTAATGTATTGGAGGTTTCCCCCTTGAAGTGGCTTATTTATAAGCCGTTGATATCTCTTTTCTTCTCTTTTTGGAGCTGGTTTCACAACATTTGGTATCAGAGCTTTGAGATTCTAGGGTTTCGCTGCTCTAAATAGGTCAGCATGGAATTTTCTCTATACCTTTTATTATACGAAGGTTCAGAATATGAAATTTTTAGAGTACAAAGCCAACATCCTGAGGAACATCGTAAAAAAATTTCAGATCTTGGTTCGCAATATTCTCAAAGATATGATCTGTTGAAGTTAGGTCATTTTGCATGCTCCTAAATTTAACCTAAACAGGTCATTGTGGTATTTTCATAATAATTTTTTTCTACCAAGGTTTAGAAGCTAAACTTTTAGAGTACGAAGCCACAATCCTGAGGAACATCGTCAAACAATTTCAGATATTGGTTCGCAATATTTTCGGAGATATGATCTGTGGAAGTTAGGGATTTTTGAGGCCTTTGAATTTCATCTCAAAGAGGTGATCGTGGTAAAATCTTCATAGCTCTCTCTGTGAGCATTAGATTGGAATGTTGTAAAAATTGGCTGCAAGTGCACGAACTTTGTTTTTGGATCTATCAATTTCAGAGAAAAAGGAGGAAACAGTGACACGTGGCAAGTCGTACAAGTTCTCTCTACTGAACCAGTCCAAAATTGGGTCATTGAGGGAGATTGGACATAACTTTGTCTTGAAGAATCCAAATCAGATTAGACCTATGGAATTTGAAAGAAGCTTCAGAGGGCTACTACAGGGCTGAATTTCAAATATTTACGATCTGAAATTATAGAGAGAATTCAATTTCAATATCGAGCTCCTCAAAAGCAAGTAAAAGGTGTGTATTATTTTTTTTCCGAATTGCATAAGTCCTGTTTGAAGAATCAAGTTGAATTGATTACAAGGGCATATTGTAGAATAGATATCAGTATTGGATTCTAAAATGGCCCCTAAAAAGAATTCAACACCCATTAATCCTTTAGAAATCTCTACTATGACTCATGAAGACGAAGAATGACAACATGACATATCGAAATTACAAGAGCAAGTGCAACAAATTTTGCTCTCGCAAAGAGCAACAAAAAATGACATGGAAGTTTTGAAGAAAGGCGTGGAAACTAAGATGGATTGTTTGAAGAAAGGGGTGGAATCTAAGATGGATGGTTTGAAGAATGGCTGAATCCTGCATGGAATCTAAAATGGAAAACATGAAGAATGATCTAAAAGCATACATGGAAGGTTTGACAAAGTTGATACAAGAAATGTTTCCTAATGGTGAAAATATAGTAGAGGAAACTCATGATGAGAACAAAATAAATGTTAATCATGATTTCATAAAATCTAATGTTGGCAGGAAGAACCACCATATTCCAAAAATGGATATGAGGAATTTTGATGGAAAGGATCCTGTAACATGGATACTACAAATGGAGCAATATTTTGATCTCCATAATCTGAAAAACACACAAAAGTTACACATTACAACTTTACATTTATTACAAAATACATTTGTATGGTATCGATGGCTTTGCTCCCATAAAAAAATTGTCACTTGGTCAATTTTTACGGAGGAAATGATAGCACATTATGAGGATACAAAGAGCAACACCTTCTTTAGCCATTTGATAAATCGCAAACAAAAGGGTTTAATGGGGGAGCACATTGAAGACTTCCAAAAATTGAATATAAGGGTAACTAATATTCTATAGGAACATAGGATTGATCTCTTCATAGGTACTTTAAAGGATAACATCCAAGATGAAGTTCGTGTTTTCGAACCTGATTCATTGTAGAAGGCATTCAAGTTGGAAAGAAAAATTGAATGTAAAATTATGGCGACAAGGAAGCCTACCACTCACTTCTATAAAGAGGGAAGTGTTGCTACTCCTAGATTTCCACAACCTACAAGGTTGACACCACAACAATTGTAAGAAAAAAGAGAAAAAGGGCTTTTCTATAGTTGTGATAGCAAATACACTAAAGGTCATAAGTCTGCTGAGAAGAAATTTATTTATATAGATTGTGAAGAGGAAGAAGAAAATGAACAAGAAGAGGATATACACCAGGAACCAACCCAAGAAGAGGAATAAATGAGTCCGACCATATCGTGTAATGCATTGGCAGGAATTACCGCTCCTCAAACTCTCAAGATAGAAGGACATATCAAGAAGAAAAAGGTAATAGTGTTGATTGATTCAGGTAGTACCCATAATTTTATTCATTGTAAGGTAGCCAAGGAATTGAATTGTTTCCTATACCCAGCACCAGAATGTCAAGTGATGGTTGCAAATGGAGGAACTATAAATTGCTCTAGAAAATGCAATAATATCAAGCTAACCATGGGGGAATATGTATTGACTAGTCCAATGCTTTCCATTCCTATGGGAGGTGCTGATGTTGTACTAGGAGTACAATGGTTACAATCTTTAGGGATGGTAGCTTTTAATTTTCAAGAAATTTTCTTGAAATTTTTTTCAGAAGGAAAGGAAGTTGAATTACGAGGTATTGCAGGGAAGCCAGGAAGGATAATAAGCTCTAATGTCATGACAAAACTTCTAAAGAAAGAACAACGAGGCGTAATTGCACAATTATGCTCACTAGAAGTTCCAACATCAAAATCATCTATTTCTGCAGATCTCCAACAAGTCTTGGACAATCATTCCAAGGTGTTTGAAACTCCAAAATGACTCCCACCTATTCGTGATCATGATCATGCTATTCATTTGATTCCAGGAAGTGTTCCTCCAAACATCAGGCCTTATAGATATCCTTATGTCCAAAAGAGTGAAATTGAACGTATGATTGTAGAAATGTTAGAGGCGGGTATAATTCAACCTAGTCAAAGTTCTTTCTCTGCTCCTGTAGTATTGGTACACATGAAGGATGGATCATGGTGCATGTGTCCGGATTATAGGGAGCTCAATAAGCTCACCATTAAACATAAATTCCCCATTCTTGTGATTGATGAATTATTGGATGAATTACATGGAGCAATTTATTTTACCAAATTGGATCTTCATTCAGGGTATCATCAAATTGGAATGAAGACTAAAGATATTCTGAAAATAGCATTTCAAAATCATGAGGGTCATTATGAATTTTTGGTCATGCCTTTTGGCCTTACCAATGCACCTTCTACATTTCAAGGTTTGATGAATTCCATTTTCAAACCCTTCCTTAGAAAATTTTTTCTAGTATTTTTATATGATATACTAATCTACAACAGGTCTTGGAATGATCATGTTCAACATATTGACAGGGTGCTCAAACTATTGCAGGAGAAACAATTATATGCAAAAACATCCAAAAGTTTCTTTGGAGTACAAGAGGTGGAATATCTAGGTCATATTGTATCTCACGAGGGTGTTAAGGTAGACCCTAACAAAATTAAAGCCATTAAGGAATGGAAAGTCCCTAAAACCATAAAGTAGTTGCGAATATTTCTCGGGTTAACAGGGTATTATCAAAATTTTGTTAAGAATTATGGGAGAATAGCAGCACCTCTAACAACATTATTGAAGAAGGATGCATTTTCATGGACTCCTGAAGCAACTAAGGCCTTTGAACATCTTAAAGAGGAAATGTGCTAGGCACCAGTCTTAGCTATGCCAGACTTCACAAAAACCTTTATTGTGGAATGTGATGCCTCAGGAAATGGAATTGGTGTTGTTTTAATGCAAGAAGGAAGACCCATTTCTTTTGAAAGTCGTTCAATCAAAGGAAATTATTTACAGAAACCTATTTATGAGAAGGAAATGTTAGCTATACTGCATGCACTAAAGAAATGGAGAACTTAGCTAATGGGAAGACACTTCAAGGTAAAAATTGATCATGATAGTCTTAAACATTTTTTGGAACAAAGACTATCTTCAGAAGAGTAGCAAAAATGGGTCACCAAGATGTTGGGTTATGACTTTGAAATAATATACAAAAAAGGGAAGCTAAATTTTGTTGCAGATGCACTCTCAAGAAATAATGAAGAGGTGGAAGCATTTCTTTGTACCATTTCTATTATCCAACCAGATTGGATAACCGAAGCAAAAGATGAATGGAAGAAGGATGAAGAAGTGTGGACACTCATTCAAAAGTTGCAACAAGATCCTAGTACATCTGATACATTTAGTTGGAAAAATGATTCCTTATGGTACAAATATCGTTTATATATTTGTAAGAATTCCCAACTAAAACAAAAGATTGTTTTGGAATTGCACACTTCTCCTTTAGGAGGACACTCAAGATTTTTAAAAACTTACCACAGGGTGAAGAAAGAACTTTTTTTGAATGGCCTTAAATATGATATTCAAAAGTTTGTGGTGGAATGTTTGGTTTTCCAGTAGAATAAAGTTGAGACAATTAAGACCCCAGGTCTTCTACAACTTTTATACATTCCAAGTCAACATTGGGAGGAGATTTCAATGGATTTTATCACTGGTTTACCTAAGTCTGAAGGAAAGAGTGTCATCATGGTGGTAGTTGATATACTTACCAAGTATGCACACTTTTGTACATTATCTCATCCATTTAAAGCAAGTACAGTTGCTACTACATTTATGGACACAATTCAAAAGCTACATGGAAACCCAAAGGTTATTATTGGCGATGACTTATTTTACAGAATTCTTAATCTGCCATTTTCCATATAATGAATTTACCATATCTTATCATCCTCACTTGATGGTAAACCAGATAAATAAATGCCACTATTGTCATCCATGTTGACAATGGGTCAAGTGGTTGCCTATGGCTGAATGGTGGTATAACAATTCCTTCCATACTGCAGCAAAAATGACCCCATTTATGGCACTTTATGGATATAATCCACCGTCCACCTAATGAAAATTTAGCTGTCTGCGTGAATATCGAGCATCTACACAAGTTCTCCAACCTTAAAGGACAACCTGACACAACAATGAAACAAAGACAACATCATAAAAGATATAGCTTTTGGGATGGGAGACTGGGTGGTATTTCTTACGCTACAACCACACAAACAGTCACAAGGTTAAGAAGGATAATAAATTATCGCCAAAGTACGGTCCTTACGTTGCAATGGTACTATATACAAATTGGAGCTCTCTACTTCTTTTTTCACGAGTATCCACTTTCCATGTTTCATGCTTTGTAGTCAAGGTTGTAGAATATTCCAAATAAACAATATCAGCTTAACTGAATGAGAGGAAGGAAAACATATTAAACCCATAGCCACGGAAACAGCTAGGAACTTAATGCCTACTTAATTAGACTTCAAAGTATCATATCAAGGGAAGAACTTACCCACTGAAGATTCTACATGGGAGGATGAGAAGTTTATACAGAAGCACCCAGAGCTACTCAAGCGTTGAGGACAACACTTTTTTGAAGGAAAGGGGCATGTTAGGTCCCTATATTACTAGTATAGTCCCTTATTTTTATTAGTATAACCCCCTTATTGTTATTATTGTACCCTTGTAACCCCCATTTTGTTATTATTGTGCCCTTAAATTATTATCGTTAGGTCACAGATTATGACGTGGCCTACTAGATTTACATTATATTCCATTGACCTCTATGAAAGGATTTGTAATTTGGAATCATCCAAGAATTGTTCATTGGATAATGTATTGAGGTTGTCTATTTCTAAGGCATTGATATCTCTTTTCTTCTCTTTTTGGAGCTGGTTTCACAACACAATGTTGTAGATTTGGTCAAGGTTGACCTAGTCAAAGTGATCTAGCCTCTTTCACACTAAGGGTGCTTTAATTAAGCTGCCAAGATTTGTCTCTTTCATATTTGGCATTTATTTATTCATTACTAAGGATAATTATGGACCTCATTTTCCCTCTTATTCTTTAAACAAAGCAATAAAACAAAATTGAATATTCCAATTAGCTCATGACTAATTTGGAATATTATAGTCCTCCCTTCCCAAATGTTGCTTGTCCTCAAGCAACTAACAAGGTTAGTGATACAAATCTTCTCCTCCTTCATTGGTTACACCCACATGTGATAAGCTTCCCTCATAAGCTAAGTGTTCAATAATCCATCCCTCCATGAATTTCTCCTCCAAAGTTCTCATGAGATGCAAATATTCCATCCCATAAGGAGTCAATCGTTCAAATGAAACAAACATGGTTTTCCCAATGTTCTCCCTAAAACATGTAGCATACTAAACATGGAGAATCTCTCCCCCATAGGGCACATACATATCTCCCATCCTCACTCCATAAATTCCCATAAAAATTACAAGTACATCATCAATGTATGGGATCAAAATCAAATACATACAAACAGAAATTTGTGCATATGGAGGTGGGTCATAGTCCCACTTGTGGAAACAGTGCAGTAAATATCCTGACTGAATCAGATCATGTTGTGGTAAGTGGTTTCCCCACCAATTACTTGCTACCCAAGTCATCTCACCATGGCTGAAATTGTGAGATATATTTGGTCCTTTAGGAGTGCACCCACAATGATACAAAATCTCCCTTAGATCTCCAAGGGAGTGGCCATGTTTAGAAATTTTTGTGGCCCAAAGTTGGCCATGAATTTTATATGGTATAGTGCTCCTCCTTGGAGCTATGTCCTGCATAAACATGGTAAAGGAATGCATATCTTCATCAAATAAAACATTATTTACATGAGCATATTCTTCACGAAAATTCCTCTTCAAACAAATGGGGTGGTGCATAGATCTATCTCCTCCCTCAAAAGAAGAAAGAGGTGGATGAATTAACTCCTTTATAGATTTATGTTGTTGTCCCAACTTCACATAGTTCATGTAGCTTTGAAAATTATGATTTATTTCTTCTTCAAGCCCTTCCAAGTGTATCTTTCCATGATAGTGTTGTAGGCCTTCAATGAATAAGTATGGTTGAAAGAGAACTCCTCATAGGCCCTTTGTAGCAACTTCTCCTTGAGCTTGGAGGCTCTAGATAAGAAGATCCTATCATGATAGTAGATGACTCCTTCTTGGACTAAATATCCCTCTTCATGTAGTTGGTCATCAAGTATCATGCAAGTGAAAAGATCCTTGGAATAATCCACCAACAGTTAGGATTTCCAATATCGATCAATCTCCCATAGTGACAGAGCTGATGATCTATCAAAAGGAATGTTTGTCATATGGATTTTCTCCTCCTTGACATCTCTCATGCCAAAGGTATATGTTGGAAGGTTGTTATCCCCTCCTTGCTTCCCTTCTTGTATATGCACATGCTTAAATAAAGGTTTATGCCTTTGAAAGTTAGTCTCCCATGGGAGGCTATCATCTATCCAATACCTCTTTGGTTTAATAAAAGCATGCATGTGTGGCCACCATATTCTATCATGTATGGAATATTTCTCTCTAAGTGAGATCATCTCCTAAGTCTCCATAGCCAAGGAATGGTCTCCTTTTCCCTTGATGGTGTCATCCTCCAATCTTGCAGCATTTCCTCTCAGCGTAGTATGAGATGAGAGAGTGGATAATGGTGATAGTGGAAGAATATCTCCCTCCTTATTGAGTTCACCCAAAACTCTCAGTGTTGTATTTTGGTTTTCTAATGTTTCCATCCTTCTTGGATATATGAATGGAGCATCAAGATGTGAGACATTTTTCACCAAATTTGGATCAGGTGGTCTCCCAGGTGGCTTACCACAAGACAATGATGTCTCATGGATCATCCTCATGTGCATAATAGAAGGGATCATTATATCTCTACTTCCATTGTGAAAATCCATCTATGTTTCTTGTGTGGAAGTTTCATGACAGTTGCGTATCACTCTTAATGATGCAAGAGTTCCTCTTATTAGCCACCTATAAATTTTTGACATAGCAAACAGGTGGCTAAAAATGTTGCTGAGCCTTCAAGAGAAACATTTCCCTTGAAAAAATTTCATCCTTGAAGTCTCCATGTGTCTTATGTTCCTTGAATAATTTTTACTGTTGTTTCCATTAAATAATCTTGTTGTTTGTGAAAGAAAATGCTTCAAAGAGGCCTCCATCTGCTCCATTTTATCCCTTCAAAAGCCTACATTCTCATCACTTACCCTCCTCACAAAATTCCCACAAAATCCCTTCATTAACCCTCCATCTCATTAAAATTCCCTTTTTAAACCTGATAGCTCCCTTTATTTGGTTTAAAAATGCCCTTTTCTGCCTACCGAAACCCTCCATTTGGCCTTAAAAACACTAAATTTAGGCCTAAAAAACTCATTTTTACATTTAGGGCTTAAGCCCCTTTCGGTTTAGCCCTTAGACCCTTTCTCTGTATATAACCCGGTGCCCAAAACCAGGCGTTAACCCTCAGGCGCTAATCGTAATCGGAGCTTTTTGTTACTATGTTCCCTTTGTTTCTTCATATTTTCCGATGCAATGGGTCTTTTTTCCGCTCAGCCTCAGATTCAATCTCCATCGTCAATCTTATCAAATCTGACGGCCTGCGCTAAATCGCATCATGCCCATCCATTTGGCTGCCCCCCCCCCCCCGCGCTTGTGTGATCTCCATTTTATTCTCCGTTGTTGAATCCACTAGAACCAACAGTCCAGATCTCGTCGCTCTCTGCCCATAATCCTCCGCTTTTTCCCCTCCGATAAAATATCGACCGTTGATCTCCTCTCTGATCCGACGGTCCGCGCTAAATTGAAAATCGCAAAATAAAAAAGCCTCGGAGTTTTGGCCCCCTACCTTTTCTCCGATGCGAATAAATCCTAGCCGTCCATTCCTATAGATCCGACGGCTCTCCTTCTTCCCGCTCATTCACTTGCCCCTTTGCCCTCTGCCTTCTCTTTTAAATCTCCACCGTCTAATCCATAGATCCAACTGTCAGCTTTCAAACCACCATTGACTCTTCCCACCTTACCGCCTGTGCATCTTTCCACATCGCGCTCTCATTCCCACCGTCAGATCTCCTCGCCTTCCATCCAACAGCTGATATGCATCTCACGTTATTTTGGCATCCAAACGTTAATGTCCTGAAACCACACGATATGAGGGGTTTTATTTTTCCACGTGCCAGGTACTGAGTGGAATTGCATTTTTTTGGAAAATTTTCAAAACTACTCCAAATTTGTGCGAAAACCATTCCTATTTTCCCCTTTACCACCTACCCTCTGCAACTTTAAATTTTAATCCCAACCATTGATCTTTGAGATCGAACGGCCCGCAATATATCGTGTCTTCATTCATCTCCCATTCATCAGACCTTCCAAATGATTCCATCGGAAGATCTCCACCGTTGATCTCTTCCAATGATCCGACAGTCCATGTTCAATCTTCCTCCGCCCTCCCAGTCCCCCCATCAAATGCCCCCGTTTCCTCTCATTTCACCTTTTTCCTTTGTATTTTACCCAGTGTTAACTTTTGTGTTTTAAACATGAAAGGTTGTTTTTTCTGCCTAGTTCAGTCTAACCTTCTAAAAAAATACACCGGTGAATCCTGACCATATATCGCCATTGTTTAATCTGATCCGACGATCTAGAATCCTCCTCGCACCAAAGCTCCATCAGACCAGTTTTCACCATTCCACAGTGACTTTTAGCCGTTTTTCCATTGCATCCACCATTTCCATCACTGCGCCACCATCTCCCCTGGCCTCTACAGCAACCCCACCCCACTCCCTATGGATTTCTTAATATATTTATCGTCTTTTTGCAGGGTCACAAGTGGCGAAAATTGCTCTCTATATCACAATCACAGAGAGGGAAATCTAGAGTTCAAAACGCCTTTTTTTCAGAGCCGAAGACCACTGGAGAGGTTTTAAGGCACGTTTTCATTAAAATATTAGTGTTAAACTCTGTTTCAAACCCTCCAGCACCATTAAAACCTATTCTGTCACCAAAACAGTGAAGAGAAGCGGCGAAGTGTATCAATGATAGATTTAAGGGATTAAAGCCTACTATTGAATATTAAATGCTATAATTCAGTGTTTAAAGGACGAAGATACAGATTGAAGACCCTTAAAATGATCCATAAGGCTAATAAGGCCTAAAGCGCATGAAACAAGCCATATGAATGTTCTCACATCAGAAGAATGCTCTTTCCCAAGAAAGGACAAGTTCCCATAGTGTTTTTTATTCTCCATCAAGTTCCTGAGAAGATTATCACCCTGATAAAAGTCCTAAGATCGCCAGAGCATTAGTTACGAAGTATGGAAGGCCTGAAAGTCATTTAGCTACCTTACTTGTCCCAGAGTATGAACAGAGTACAAAAAAGCTAGAAAGTACTGCAGAAACATACCTCTGAAGTAATTATCAACATGTCGAAGACCCCTGGTTCATCCAAAGAGTACTAAAAGTCAATACAGGGATATTAAGATAGAATGGGCTGCAAGAACACTTCTCCCTCTATTTTGATGATGCATTTAAGTTCTATCTACCTCTACAGCCACTTTTCAGCTATAAGAACTCTTCAGAAATACATTGTAAATGTTGGTTAACCGTGGATTGTAAGTTGTTTCATTGAGATAGAGTTCTGTGTATTAGTTGTAAAATAGGCTGGGAGATGATTTCAGACTGATATCAAGCTATTGAACAATGATGTATATGACTGGTGTTTCTCTTTAATATGAAAAGCATGTTCATTGGATCTTGATCTAAATCAGTGGTGAAGTGTTCTATCTTTTGTTTTTTTCCCTCTTTTATGCATCACATTTCATTTCTCTGATAAGAATCAGTAATATAGCTTAGGATATACTGTTGTAAAGTACCCTAATGATACCTTCTCTTCTTATGTTTTATGTTTTCTGCTAATTGTGTAATCTAAGAACAAATTCAATACAATTTAACCAGTATAGTAGTTGGTTTTACCCATGCTTGCTGATGTATGAATTTAGAGTCTGTTTTTAGATGTTCTTATCTAGTTTTAACTGAAAGAATTGGGAAACTAGGAGATTTAGAGTTAGTTCTGTCTCACTAGGGTCCTTTTCCAATAGTTAGCTTTTCTAAGATCCCTTAAGGTGAATGTCAAAAGAAGAGAAGGTTAAAAGTATTTCTCTGGTCTTAGACTTTACTTTGTGTCAATCTTAAATTTTTTCTATTGTCGAAGAGTTAACCTCATTATGAGTTTGATCTTAGATGGTTAAGGCATGCCCTGTCCCTAGATTTTTCTCCTAAGTGGTCACTTTGGAAGGTTTCCTTGTCATTCACCTTCATTTCCTATTGTTTCATTCCATACTATCATATTTAGAGATCCATTGTTTTAGATGACTAGCCCATTTGAAACCCTTGGATATTGAATTGCAAGTAAACCCTTTTATGACCCCATTGCCCAATGGATTTGTGTTTTCTTTGAGTTATCTCCCCATTGTCAAAACCGTCTTTACTCACTTCTTTACCTTACATCGAACCCTTCTTTCATGTTTCCTAACCAAACAAACAAACAAAACAAAACAACAACCCTTGTGCCCTATAACTAGCCTAATACCTTAAATTGAACTTCAAAGATATATAATTTTCTTTGCCTTTATAGAGAGATCCCTCTTTGGATCCAAGAGGGCTAGATCCTGAGATCCCAAAGTGGTTTGATGCTGTCTTGTCTTTTGGTATTGCCAAATTTTCCAAAACACAGGAACCACAACATAATTGCGACTCCACTCGGGACTAAGACCATATTAGCCTAAGTTTGGTAGTTAATCATTGTGGTGGACAGTAAATCTCCTTGAAACATTCTGAAACTTCCACCTAGCTACTCCACAGTTCCTGAATGACCAAAAGACTCCACTGGTGATCAGTAGGCCAGTTGATGATCTTTGTTTTCACAAGACTCCACTGGGAGACCAGTTGCATTACAACATCATCCATTTCAAAGAAAACACATAGGATTAAGTTTCTTGTTCAAAGATAGTTTGCCCCTTAAAGACTATCATACCTGGCTAACTTTCTTTGTTGAGATTGTTATACATACTGGCTTCAAGAACAATCCATACCAAAGCTTATCCTAATCTGAACCCCCCTGAAGTAGTTTTCAATACTGAAAGCATTTTTAGGAAGCCTTATACATATAGGGATTCAACTACTGTCAGACACATTTATAGAGCTAAGTCAGCACTTGAAAAATTTGCAGCTCTATCAGACACACAGTTTGATTTAGACTTACCAAGTGATTTACCAAGAACTAAGTCATTTATTGTTTTAGATCAGACAAAATTTGAGCCTCCAAGCTCATCACCTCATCATGATCAGCATATTGGTGATAGAGAAACCCCTCCGTCAACACCTCCTGATACTCATTTCATCCATAACTTGGGTCTCTCTCACCCTAGATCCACTCAACAGTTTGTTGCTAGTCCTAGCATTTATTTCATTCATATACCTGCTGCTCAAGCCAATCCTTTACCTCCACAAAACACTATCATTACAGCATGGTATGCTCCCTTGGTGTTACCATAGCCTTTTGCTCCTTTACCCAATGACTATCAGTCTAAAATCCATCACTTCACTGGAAATGAATCTACCACAGCCCAACACCATGTAGATAGGATGGAAGATGCCTTTGACTACATGGAAATAGAGGATGAGACAATTAAAATAAGAATATTTTCTCAGAGATTAGGAGGAGAAGTGAAGAAGTGGTTTAAAGACCTACCTCCCAATAGCATCAATAATCTTCCCTCCTTACATCAAACCTTCATAAACAAATGGGAATTCAAAAGCAATCCTCTCCAAATCTTAGCAGAATATAAGAATCTTAAAAGAAATCAGGGAGAGAGTGTCCATGACTACTCTACTAGATTCAACAGTGTCTACAATGCTCTTCCACCACACATGAAGCCTCCCCAGGAAATGGCCTTAGAGAAATACCCTAAGGGTTTTGATGTTGATATGGCCTATCAGCTTAGGGAAAGAGATTATAACACATTAGAAGACATGCAGAAAGGAGCAGTGAGTGTAGAAGAAAACCTGATTGAAAAAAGAGCTAGAATGAGAGCTGAGAAAAGGGTAACCTATAGGGATGACAACGCAACTTCTTCATCTGATTTCAAATATGATAGTCTAGCCAAAAACATGGAGAGGCTAGAAAGAGTGATGGAGAAAATGGTTTTCCAACCCAACAACTAGAATAGAAATCAGTCTCAAAAACAGAACCAAAACTTTAGGAGAAACAATCCCCCAAATAGACAAAGAGACTCTGATCAACAAGTCATACCTCTATTATAAGAAAATTTCCTTGATGAGGATGAAGGGATAATAGAAGAATCAGAGGGAACTATCATAAACATGGTGGAAGTGGATGACCAAGATCACACCTTTTCCATAGAAGATAACTAGACCTCATACTCACATTGGGACGAGGAAGGGTTGGAAACTGAGGACTATAGGTTAGGATTTGAGAATGCCATCATGCAGGTCTGGGAACAATATGATCTCAGAAGAAAAAAGAACATAGATACTCCCAAACCAAAAGCCTCTGAAATCACCATTAAGAAAAGACCTGAAAAGACTCCTAAAGTGACTGTTGAAAGCAACAAATCAACAGCTAAGAGTTCTGGTAAAAACAAAGATAAGGACATCCAAACTATTGAGAAATTGAGTCAAGAAACTAGCAGCACTAGCACTGCAGCTAATGCTCCTAACAAAACCACTTCAAACATTGTACATAATGAGAATCAGCAAGATGATTCCGCCAATAAAACAGTGAGCAAAAAAATAGAATTAAACCTCACAAAGAGTCGGTCTTCTTTCAATTTAGAGAGTGAGATTGCCAAAATTAAAATTTTTGTTCCTCTTACTGAGTTGGCTACCCAAGATGTATATAAAGGTCAAATTTTGAAAGCTTTAAACTTAGGAGAAAATAGTGATATTGCCAATTTAAATGATGATCAACCAGCTCTTTTTCTGGCCCAAAAATTGAAGGGAAATTTCAGGAAGGGGTAGTACCTCCTTTTTATGTCAGCCTCAATATCCATGAAAAAATCCTCCATAATGCTATGCATGACTCTGGAGCTTCACACAACCTTATGCCAAAAGTGATTATGGAGAAGCTAGGCCTAAAGATAACCAGACCTTATAAGGATTTATATTCTTTTGGCTCTAGCAGAGTGAAGTGCCTTGGCCTAATCAAAGATCTTTGTGTGAATTTGACTCAAATCCCAGCCAATTGCATGGTAATGGATATTGTAGTGGCAGATGTACCTCCTAAGTATGGCATGTTATTGTCAAGATCATGGGGCTCCAAGCTACAAGGCACAATGCAAATGGACATGACTTATGCCACAATCCCTGTCTTTAGCCAGCTTAGAAGATTATATAGGGAGGCAAACATGAAATTTATGGTTAGCATCCCTGATAAACCTAAAAATTCCCCTCTCTACTTTGTCCATACAGATCTGGATTATTTTATCCTTTACAATGATGAATGCATAGATGAGCTAGAGCTGGAAGATAGAAATTCAAACAATAGAGTAGATCCCACAGATCTTAACATAATGGCAGCTCTAGATGTAGAGGAAAACAAGGAAGAAACCTTTGAATAGTGTACTGAATCAAAAAACCAGAGTGAACAAAGCCAAGACTGCAGACAGCAGATTACTCATCACTCTGAACTCGATGAGAATCCTGAAGAAAAAAACATAGCACAGCATGGTGCAGACCTCAGAACACAACATAGTGGTGAGCACAACATTAGGGATATAATTGATAACAATCCTACAAATAATCCCTTGTGGAGGATGAAATTTGATGGGTCTTGCACCAAAAAGAATGCAGGAGCTGGGGTATGGTTGTACAACACTGAAAACAATTATATTGAGAGCCATGCCTTAAAGCTATACTTTAAGTTCACAAACAACATTGCAGAGTATGAGGCTCTCATTCTAGGATTGCATCTGCTAAAAAATTTAGGAGCTAAGAGAATAGTTGTCCATGGAGACTCAGAATTAGTCATCAAACAACTAAATGGAGAGTATACTGCAAAGAATCCTAGATTAAGGGCATACAGAAATGGTACCATGGATTTTCTGAAAATGTTTGCAGAATATGAACTTGTGTTTGTTCCTAGGAGTCAAAACATAATTGCAAATGGATTGGCCTGCGTTGCTAGTTCATACCAGAAATCACCTAGTGACAAACAGATCATTATTCAAACTAAATATAGACCTGCAGTGCCAGATAATGAAAAATATTGGCAAGTTTTTTAGGGTGACAAGAAGATAGAGGATTTCTTTCTTTGCAGGAATGAGTTTGAATTACTTGATTCAGACTCCAAATCCGATGAAAATTGTTCAGATAAAGAGCCCCCTAATGAAAAAAACCATCCCCCAATGCAGAAATAAACATGTTAAACAAATAATTTTAAAAACAAACTGAAGAATACTTGAAAACAGATAAATAAGACATTGAGGTGCTGCAGTCCAAAGATAAGAACATACCTAGAGGACTAGCACCCATAGAGGACCTTTTTTACTTTAAGGATGTGGCAAAGAAACCCACTATATAACACACTAAATCAGACGTTGAAGAATGAGATATAGGCAGCAAGGATAAGCCTAAAATGATTAAATTATCTAAATCCTTGCCAGCACACATCAAGAATAAATGAATTGATTTATTTAAAGAGTTTTCTGATGTGTTTGCTTGGAGTTATGAGGACTTAAAAGCCTATGACATAGAGATTATCCAACATAAAATCCCCTTGAAAGAAAACCAGAAACCATTTAGGCAAAAACTGCGCAGAATTAACCCAGTACAACTGCCTCTGGTGGAAAAGGAAATCAAGAAAATGTACGAGGCAAGAATCATAGTGCCTGTAAGGTTTTCTGATTGGGTTTCTAACCTTGTAGCTATAAGGAAAAAGATAGGAGAAATCAGACAGTTCATTGATTTTAGAAACCTTAACAGAGCCTCCCTGAAAGACAATTACCCTTTACCCAAAATGAAACAAATCCTACAAAGGGTAGTTGGTTCAAAGAGGATTTATCTGTTAGATGGCTTTTCAGGGTATAACCAAGTCTTAGTACTCCTAGAAGATCAACTAAAAACAGCCTTCACCACTCCATGGGGCACTTTCATGTATGTGAAAATTCCCTTTGGACTAATGAATGCTGGTGCAACCTTCCAAGGAGCTATGGACATAGCATTTTCAGAGCAAATAGGGAACTTCATTGTAATTTATCTTGATGACATAACAGTTTATTCAAAAACTGATGAAGAGCACCTCAAACATCTGAGAAAAGTCTTTAAAAAGTGCAAAAGATTTGGGCTATCTTTAAATCCCAAAAAGATAGTATTTGGCCTCCAAGAAGGTAAGCTTCTTGGCCATATTATATCAGAAAATGGGATTAAAATAGACCCAAAAAGATTTGAGGGAATACTACAGATTAGCCACCCAAGGAACATCAAGGAGTTGTGGTTCTTTATTGGGAAAATTAACTTCTTAAGGAGGTTTATTCCTAACCTAGCTGAGTTCCTTAGAAATATGACAAACATGTTGAAAAAAAGAGTAGGAGTTAAGTGGACTATAGAAGAAAAAAAATCCTTTGAATTGGTAAAACATGCACTCACCCGAGCACCAGTTCTAAGCAGCCCAGATTTCACAAAAGATTTCCTCATATTCTCCTTTGCATCAGAGCATACCATGGTTGTTGTCTTATTGCAGAAAAAACCAGAAGGACAAGAGCATCCAATTGCTTTCTTTAGCAAAGCATTGAGGGACGCACCGTTGAAATATAATATAATGGAAAAATAGGCTTATGATTTGGTAAAGGCCTTAAAGGACTTCAGGGTGTATATTCGGCATTCTCACATCATTTCCTATGTGCCTAACATAGTGGTGAAATATATTTTGTCACAAGATCTAGATGGAAAAAGAGGAAAATGGATTGCAGTGATACTAGAGTATGATTTGGAGATCAAACCCACAAAAATCATCAAGGGTCAAGGATTAGCTCAATTAATGGTTGAATATAACTTACAAGCCCTTGACATAAACATGGTATGTGCCTTTGTTGAACAGGAAGGACTACCTGCTCCTACTATTGAAGAACAACTCCAAAACTCACCTTGTTATGCTGACAATTTCTAAAGTGAAAAGCTAGAAATTATTGCATTTTAAATGAATGTTTATAATGGAAAAATACAAATGGTTTGTTGCTTAAATGTTTTCTTGAAGTGGATGCAGAGAGGATCAAACATGAGTTCCATGAAGGAGAGTGTGGAGGCCATTTATACTGGAAAACCACAGCCAAAAAAATCCTTAGAGATGGCTTTTACTGGCCCACACTTTTCCAAGATGTACATAAAATGATAGTTGTCTACCATAAGTGCCAAATATTTGAGGGCAAAAGAAAACTCCTTCATTTACCATTACAACCCATCACTGTTGAAGCTCCTTTTCAATAGTGGGGCCTAGATTTCATAGGAGAAATCCATCCTGCTTCATCTACCCAACACAAATGGATTCTCATAGCCACAGACTATTTCACAAAATGGATAGAGGCCATACCTTCCAGGAATGCCACAAATTTTGTCATCATAAAGTTCCTTGAAGACCATATCCTATCTAGATTTGGCAGCCCTAGAAAGATTATTACTGATAATGCTGCTGCTTTTGGTTCCAAAAAGATGATTGATTTTTGTCATAGGTATCAGATTGCACTTGGTCATTCTACTGCTTATTACCCATAAGGTAATGGGCTAGCAGAATCATCAAACAAAAGTTTGGTGACCATCATCAAGAAGTTGTTTGAAGAGAATAAAAAATCATGGCATAACAAGTTGGTGCATTCTCTGTAGGCAGACAGATTGACTACAAAGAAATCCATTGGAATGTTCCCATATCAGTTAGTCTATGGAGCAGATGCAGTGTTTCCTACTAGCTTTGGGGTACCAATAATAAAATTGGTCCAAGAAATACAGTCAAAAGAAGACAACATGGTGAGAAGGATCAATCAAACAATACATCTCCAACAGACAAGGGAAGAGGTCTACAACAGAGCTCAAAAGGTGCAAGAAAGCATCAAAAAGTTGTTTAACAAAAGAACAAAATCTTGTGAATTCAAAATTGGAGACAAGGTACTCAAGTGGGACTCTAGAAGGGAAGATAAGGGTAAGCATGGCAAATTTGATAGTTTGTGGCAAGGTCCTTACATTATTCAGTCCACCATTGGTCCAAATGCATTATTTCTGCAACAGTTGGTACAGATCTATTTGGGGGTCCTATCAATGGCAGGATACTCAAACATTACTACTGCTAAAATTCAAAGTTTAAATTTTTCACTTCCATTGTAAATAATATTTCTTTGTTCAGTTTCACAAAAAAGAAAAAATACAAAAAAATATGAAAGAAAAGGTTCAGACAAGCTCAAAAATTGAACCTGTGACGTTCTAAAGAATGGCTCAAATCAGCTCAAAACCTGAGCCAAAGAAAGTGAAAGGTTGGTTCTAACATGCCCAAAACTTGAACTAGCAAAGAAAGAAGATGGATCAGTTCTAACAAGCCCAAAACCAAAGCTGAAATGAAGAAGAGAAGTGACTCTAACAAGCTCAAAATCTGAGTCACAAGAGAAAGAAGGATGCTTTAAAGCTTCAAAATTCCAAGCCTTCACAATTTTGGTTTCAGTTTCCTACAAAGTTCAGTTCATGTGCAGTTGTCTTTATGCCAGGGACCCACAGCAAACCATACAGTCCAATCCTGGTTTGACTGTTTTTAAATTTTTGTTGTAGAATGTAGAGAAAGAAATCTGCTAGACAATCTAATCCTAGAAGATATTAGTGTAGTTAGAGAAGCTATGAGGCCAACTATCTAATCTGGTATCATGGAGGAATAAGGGTAGAATTAGATTAGTTTTTTCTGCTTTCAATAAAAAAAATGATGAAAAAGGTCTGCAAGTCTGAATTCACCTTGAAGAAAAAATATTAGGACAGTAGGATGGGTAGGTAGATTTTTTGGGAGAATATTACTGCTGATATGATGTTTTCATGATTTGTAGCAGCTGATCAAAAGAAGAAAAAGATGGCCAAACATCATGCATTTGGCTTACTCCAAAGACTATTTTCTGAGATTCTTGACACCTTCAAGAAGATTTCATCCCCATGTGGAGCCACTATTAGCCACCTATAAATTTTTGACATAGCAAACAGGTGGCTAAAAATGTTGCTGAGCCTTCAAGAGAAACATTTCCCTTGAAAATATTTCATCCTTGAAGTCTCCATGTGTCTTATGTTCCTTGAATAATTTTCACTGTTATTTCCATTAAAGAATCCTGCTGTTTGTGAAAGAAAATGCTTCAAAGAGGCCTCCATCTGCTCCATTTTATCCCTTAAAAAACCTACATTCTCATCACTTACCCTCCTCACAGAATTCCCACAAAATCCCTTCATTGACCCTCCATCTCATTAAAATTCACTTTTTAAACCTGATAGCTCCCTTTATTTGGTTTAAAAATGGCCTTTTATGCCTATCGGAACCCTCCATTTGGCCTTAAAAACACGAAATTTAGGCCTAAAACACTCATTTTTTACATTTAGGGCTTAAGCCCCTTTCGGCTTAACCCTTAGCCCCTTTCTCCACATATAACCCGGCGCCCAGAACCAGGCGTTAACCCTCAAGTGCTAATCGCAATCGGAGCTTTTTGTTACTATGTTCCCTTTGTTTCTTCATATTTTCCGATGCAATGGGTATTTTTTCTGCTCGGCCTCAAATATAATCTCCGCTGTCGATCTTATTAGATCTAAAGGCCTACACTAAATTGCATCATGCCCATCCATTTGGCTACCCCCCCCCCACCTGTGTGATCTCCAATTGATTCTCCGACGTTGAATCCACAAAAACCAATGGTCTAGATCTCGTCGCTCTTCGCCCATAATCCTCCGCTTTTTCCCCTCCAATAAAATCTTGACCGTTGATCTCCCTTCTGATCCGATGGTCCGTGCTAAATCGCAAATCGCAAAATAAAAAAACCTCGGAGTTTTGGCCCCCTACCTTTTCTCTGATGCAATTAAATCCTAGCCGTCCATTCCTATAGATTCGACGGCTCTCCTTCTTCCTGTTCATTCACTTGCCCCTTTGCCCTCTACCTTCTCTTTTAAATCTCCACCATCCAATCCATAGATCCAATTGTCAGCTTTTAAACCGCCATTAACTCTTCCCACCTTACCGCTCATGCATCTTTCTACATTGCGCTTTCATTCCCACCGTCAGATCTCCCCGCTCTCCATCCAACAGCTGATATGCATGTCGCATTATTTTGGCATCTAAACGTTAAAGTTCTGAAATCACACGATATGAGCAGTTTTTTTTTCCATGTATCAGGTTCTGAGTGGAATCACGTTTTTTTGGCAAAATTTCAAAACCGCTCCAAAGTTGCGCGAAAACCATTCTTGTTTTCCGCTTTACCGCCTACCCTCCGCAACTTTAAATTTTAATCCCAGCCGTCAATCTCTGAGATTGAACAGCCCACAATATATCGCATCTTCATTCATCTCCCATTCATCGGACCTTCCAAATGATTCCATCAGAAGATCTCCACCATTGATCTCTTCCAATGATCCGACTGTCCACGTTCAGTATTCCTCTGCCCTCCCGGTCCCACCATCAAATGCCCCTGTTTCCTCTCATTTCACCCTTTTCATTTGTATTTTCCCCCACGTTAACTTTTGCGTTTTAAACACTAAAGGTTTTTTTTTCCCACCTAATTCAGTCTAACCTTCTAAACAACTACACCGGTGAATCCTGACTATAGATTGCCATTGTTTAATCTGATCTAATGGTCTAGAATCCTCCTCGCACCAAAGCTCCATCAAACTAGTTTTCACCATTCCGCAGCAATCTTCAGCCGTTTTTCCATTGCATCCACCATTTCCATCACTGCACCACCATCTCCACTGGCCTCTACAGCAACCCCACCCCACTCCCTATGTATTTCTTAATATATTTATTGTTTTTTTGCAAGGTCACAAGTGGCGAAAATCGCTCTCTATCTCACAATCACAGACAGGTAAATCTAGAGTGCAAAACACCTTTTTTCAAAGCCGAAGACCACTAGAGAGGTTTTAAGGCATGTTTTCATTAAAATATCAGTATTAAACTCTGTTTCAAGCCCTCCAGCGCCATTAAAACCTATTTCGTCACCAAAACAGTGAAGAGAAGTGGTGAAGTGTATCAGTGACAGATTTAACGGATTAAAGCCTACTATTGAAGATTAAATGCTATAATTCAGTGTTTAAAGGACGAAGATACAAATTTAAGACCCTTAAAATTATCCATAAGGCTAATAAGGCCTAAATCGCATGAAACAAGCCATATCAGTGTTCTCACATCAGCAGAATGTTCTTTCCCAAGAAAGGACAAGTTCCCATAGTGTTTTTTATTCTCCATCAAGTTCCTAAGAATATTATCACCCTGACAGAATTCCTAAGATCGCCAGAGAATTAGTTACAAAGTATGGAAGGCCTGAAAGTCATTTAGCTGACTTACTTGTCCCAGAGTATGAACAGAGTACAAAATAGCCAGAAAGTACCGCAGAAACATACCTCTGAAGTAATTATCAACATGTCGAAGATCCCTAGTTCATCCAAAGAGTACTAAAAGTCAATATAGGGATATTAAGACAGAATGGGCTGCAAGAACACTTCTCCCTCTATTTTGATGATGCATTTAAGTTCTATCTGCCTCTACAACCACTCTTTCAGCTATAAGAACTCTTTAGAAATACATTGTAAATGTTGGTTAACCGTGGATTGTAAGTTGTTTCATTGAGATAGAGTTTTGTGTATTAGTTGTAAAATAGGTTGGGAGATGATTTCAGACTGATATCAAGCTGTTGGACAATTATGTATATGTCTGGTGTTGCTCTTTAATATGAGAAGCATGTTCATTGGATCCTGATCTAAATCAGTGGTGAAGTGTTCTATCTTTTGTTGTTTTCCCTCTATTATGCATCACATTTCATTTCTCTGATAAGAATCAGTAATCTAGCTTAGGATATACTACTGTAAAGTACCCTAATGCTACCTACTCTTCTTATCTTTTATGTTTTTTGCTAATTGTGTATTCTAAGAACAAATTCAATATAATTTAACCAGTATAGTAGTTGGTTCTACCCATGCTTGCTAATGTATGAATTTAGAGTCTGTTTTTAGATGTTCTTGTCTGGTTTTAACTGAAATAATTGGGAAACTAGGATATTTAGAGTTAGTTCTATCTCACTAGGGTCCTTTTCCAATAGTTAGCTTTTCTAAGATCCCTTAAGGTGAATGTCAAAAGCAGATAAGGTTAAAATTCTTTCTCTAATCTTAGACTTTACTTTGTGTCAATCTTAAATGTTTTCTATTGTCTGAAGAGTTGACCTCATTAGGAGTTTGATCATATATGGTTAAGGCATGACCTGTCCCTAGATTTTGCTCCTAAGTGGTCACCTTGGAAGATTTCCTTGTCATTCACCTTCATTTCCTATTGTTTCATTCCATACTATCATCTTTAGAGATCCGCTGTTTTAGATGACTAGCCCATTTGAAAGCCTTGGATATTGAATTGCAAGTAAACCCTTTTATGACCCCATTGCCCAATGGATTTGTGTTTTCTTTGAGTTATCTCCCCATTTCCAAAATATTATTTACTCACTTCTTTACCTTACATCGAACCCTTCTTTCATGTTTCCCAACCAAACAAACAAACAAAACAAAACAACAACCCTTGTGCCCTATAACTAGCCTAATAATTGAAATTGAACTTCAAGGATATATATTATTGTTTGCCTTTATAGAGAGATCCCTCTTTGGATCCAGGAGGGCTAGATCCTGAGATCCTAAAGTGGTTTGATTTTGTCTTGTATTTTGGTATTGCCAAATTTTCCAAAACATAGGAACCACAACACCTCTAATTAAAGCAATTTCTCCATCCTCACCTCCTGGTAGTAGTGGATCATTTCCTACAGTGTCAGTGATGTGACCTCTTCTTGGTTCATCTTCTTCTTCCTCCTCACCATCTGAGAATACCTCTATGTAATGTGATTTTCCTGTTGCACATATATGTCCAGGTGTCCATGATTCTTGGCAAGTGAAGCAAAGCTTCCTCCTCCTCAAGTATTTCTGGAAATCATCATCAAGATTTTTTGTATATGAGCTATCCTTTGAAGGAGGAGCCTTCTCTTCTTTTCCCCTTTATGGAAAAGAGGGCTTCTGCTGAAAATTTGCCTTTGCTTTTGGCAAGGCATATTGAAGATCTTCGGCCCTTTAAATCGCATATTGTAGGGTAGTGGGTTTGGCAGATCTAACCAACCCATGAAGAGGTTCATCTAACCCATCAATGAACATGTACAACCTTCTTTCTATAGATAAATCATGAACCATAATAGAAAGTCTTAAAAATTCAGAGATGTAAGTTTCTGCATTACCTGATTATTTCAACTTTGCAAGCCCCCTGAATGGTGCTTCAATATCTCTTCTATCAAATCTTTCCACCAACCTTCTAGTGAAATTTGAATAAGTTGTTACATTGGCATGACCCAATGTAAACAAGCCATGGAACCACCAGCCATGTGCTTCACCTTCAAGGTGCAGCTCTATAATATTAATGGCTTCCATTTCTGGAACCTTGTTCAACTGAAAGTAGATGTCAATTTTTTCTACCCAAGATTTGGCAGTACACTTGGATGACCCATCAAAATTAGGTAAAAATAATCTGCCCATAGTGTGATTTCGATCATGATTATGAATGAATCCACCACTTCTATTATTATGCCTTGGTATTCTATTGTCCTTTATTTGACAAAACTCCTGAAAAATCAAGTGATATTTGAACCTCTGAGTTTGAGATTCATACTCCATAAAATAGTCTTCAAGGGATTATCGCTCCTAAAACCCTTAATTTCCCATAGAAAAAAAAGTAGGCATGGTAGAGCGTTGGGAAAATTAAGGTTGATGCACTGGTTGATCATTCCAGTGGTGAGACATGCCAGAGCCTTCTCCCTGATGAAATTCTCTATGGGATTCCTCGAATCTATCCATTCTCATCTCTTTGATCTCTCTAGAAATGTCTTGCATGGCTCTAAGAAGGATCTTAGAGAAATCCTTCTCTTCATCTTCTCCTCCAGATAAAGGGGTTTTACCCTTGTCTTCTTTATCATTTTTATAATCAAATTTTCTGTGGCTTCTTCTTTGATACCTCCTCTCTCTATCAGTTAGAGTCTCTTCTTCTTTAGATGAAATATTGGCTTTTAGAATGCACAAGTTGTGCCAAGATTATGCTCTGATACCACTGTAATATTCCCAAATGGGAAAAGTAGGAATATAGTGCAAAATGTTGGAACAATATTGCAGATCATCATTTAAAAATAAAGAGACCAAAATTGAGACCTTTCATATTTTATTACAGCAGCAAAATGTACATAAGAAATTGGCCATAAGATGCATAACAGGAAATACACCCCTCCAATGAAAAAAATCCCTCAATAAGAGGTGTTACAATCATGTAGAAAAGATGGAAGACCCTTACAACGTTATTTTATTAGCTCTACCACAGCGAATGATTATACATCAGATCTAGAGCTAATATGTGCCTCAAAAGATAGATCTATATCATATCTAAGCACTATACAAGCTCCTTTAAAGAACCCCTCAAGGGTTTTCAGCAAAACACCAAGGACAAGTTGTAGATATGAGATCTAAGACTTCTGATATACCAAAAAATAAAGATCTGGAAAGTGTGGCTGATATGATATGATCATTACAATAGCCTCCTCCAATAGATCCTCAAAGTGAAAGGCATATCCCCTTCACTAGAAAATCAGCTCTCCAAATGGTGTGCCAAACCACCCTGCAACTCCTCCTACAGAAATAATGCATATCTGGAAGAAAACTGCACTGTAGGGATGAATATATAGTTGGCATGATGCCAAGGTCTGAAAATAAGGTCAATGGCCTTCAATAATATCCTCCCAATGGAAAGGAAGCCTCCTCCACTGAAAATAAGCAATGAGATGGCGTAGGTCTAGAGATCTAATCACCACTTATTGCAACCTGCAAAAACAACCAAACCCTCAACAGGATCTGCGTTGTAGTTGAAAGAAGAAGCTTGGCCTTAAGCCTGATAGTGGACAATGTAGTACAAGACTCCTCCAAGAGCTCCTCAATGGAAGATATGGGATTCCTGATCAGGAACACCCTATGCTAAACATCACTCTATCTCATCCAAACAGCAAGAGAAAGATATATGTCTAAACAAACCATATATTCAGAATATTCAGAATATAATATACATCAACATAATGAAAAATGGCTGCCATCCTCTTCCTTTTATAAGTTATGAGATTGAAAACCCTAAGCCCCATTCAAAAATATCACTACATTCACACAAAGCATCTCCATCTAAAACTGCATTGTCCCTCATTGATGGCCACTCCTCCATGACAGCATTGTAGATTTGTTCAAGGTTGACCTAGTCAAAGTGATCCAGCCTCTTTCACACCAAGGGTGCTTAATTAAGCTGCCAAGATTTGTCTTTTTAATATTTGGCATTGATTTATTCATTATTAAGGAGAATTATGTACCTCCTTTGCCCTCTTATTATTTAAACAAAGAAATAAAAAAAAATTGAATATTCCAATTAGCTCATGACTAATTGGGAATATTATATTTTATGGGTGCATTTGAGCTTGCTGACCCTTTTATTTTCTTTTAATAAGTAAAATAACTACTTCCAACCTTATGACATCCAATGGCTCAGATTAAAATAATGAGCTCGTTTATTTCTCTACCTAACTACTACTCTGCCAAGATTAAACAGATTGGCTAGATCTTTATTCTCTACCTAACAGCATGAAATTTAAAACATGAATAATTCAAGATTAAACTATTAGAATTTCATGAATTGTGGCATTTTGGACAAGTTGCACACAATTTTATTTGTGTAAAATAAACTAATAGTAGTGGCATTTGAATGTGCAACACTTTCATGATCTTATCTTTATCTCTTTTTGTGGGGTTCATACTTGATATTATTTCTTTGATCATGTTTATTTTAGTCCTTTCATTTGTTATTTTAGGACTTTACCCTCTTTTCATTTTTTCAAATATGGGAAAACATTTGCAGAAAGGAAAGGTCTGTACAATATTACAACATTCAGCATAGTCAATTCAAAATTATGAATCCAATTATTATAGGACCCTAACAGTGGCTTCACATGGGGATGGCATATCCTTGTGAGATGTCAAGAACACCATCAAATAGTAGCCTGATCCATTTGGCCAATCCCAAGACTGCTTTATGCTTTGTTGTATAATCATTGTGACTGAAAATCTTGAATTGAAATCAAACCCTTTTTCTACAAACTAAAATATGACCTGAAACTAAAAGGTGCTACAACCTTTAAACCAAAATACTATATCATCAAGACCCTAGGACCTTCTTCTCGATTTTAAATCTTAATGAATTATTTCAATACTTGCTGAAAAATTAAACTAAAATAAAAATTGCTGCTAAAAACTCAATTCAATCAAACGTAAATCCTACCTACTTACTCTATTCAGCTGTCCAACTGCTGGTTAGGTAAAATGAAAGAGCCAATGTAACCATTCAAGCATTATATAATTTGATATATTTTGCTACATTTTCTTGTTGGTTATCAAAACTGTATTTTTGCAAATCATTAGAAACTTGTCAACATATGTGAAGATAAGAAAATACTCAATTTCCTTTGTTGCCTTTAGAAACTATACAAAAGGATCTTCCAAGGTATACGTACAAATGTTAAACTAATCCAGGCTACTGTACATCTGTTCTAGATGGCCTTCATGCCATGAAACTGAAATGTTATCTTAAGATAAGCTTTTTGATGATATTTCTACTGATTGAAAGGTCTCTTTGATTAAACTTTTATCATCTTGATTATGAATCTCATAGTCAATAAACGAAGAAAGGCTTTGATTGTATTCATCATATAACACCTTAGCTATTGGATCATAAATGACATGGAAGTATTGCTGCAACCTATTGCATATGGGTTTCAATGGGATATCATGGATTTCTACAAGCCGCTCATCCTTTTCTTTTGAGATATTATACCAAATTTCCTTTAACAAATGAAATGATTCAAAACATAATTGTATGGAACTCTCCTATGTCATTTGATCAGGTGTTTCAATGGAATTTGATAATTGTAATTGTGAGACTGAAAAATCATGATTAAGAGTTACATTGTCTTCTTTGTTTTCAATCACAATTCCTAAAGACTGTTGATTATTGATTGCTTTAAAGTCATCTCTAATGAACTGGAATGAAGAAAAACAAAGAGGTAAAGAGCCTTCACTTATTACAAAATTTTATGCACTCACTTCTTCACTTTCACAACTGATTTGTATTAACTGGTCACTATATTCAAATTGCTCAAACTGATTTTCCTCATCCCACAAACTTGCTTCTGATTGCTCTGTAAAATTAGCTTGAGTTTGGAGAATATAATTATCATCATACTGATCATACTTAGGAAAATCATTAAAAGAAGGAATGTCATCAAACATACACATTAGATCAGTAGATTTCTCTTCAACATATTGATCTGTTAATTCATTTTCTAATCTATGGTGATTAGAATTAGCATGAAAATGTTTATGACCAGCAATATCTTCCTTTCTTGTAATCAATGAGTCATGGTGATTTTGAACAAAAATTCTATCTTTCACGGTAATCTTCTGCATCATTTCTATTTTTCTTACCAAAAGGTTGAGTTTTACTTTTGTAATGTTTTTCTTCTCTTCTTCTACTTTCAAATTTTCCCTTCTAATTAGCAGATGAAATTCTACATCTACTGCAATATTCTACATATGTTCAAGTGTTGATGGATTTCTTTCTTTTAGCTGAAATTTTATTTCTCGATCAAATGATTTTGGATAATACAAGAGAATTGAATGAGGAGGTCTTATATTTTCTGGTATTGAATAATAAACTTGATTAAATTTGTCAGAAAATTGTTGTATTGTTTCATTTGGATAGATTTTCAATTGATTATATTCTTCTATGATCATGAAAATATTAACTTTGATTATCCATCTATCAAGGAAAATTTTGACAAACTATTGGAAATTTGAGATGCTTACAATAGGTAGATTTTTGAACCAACTCTTTACTTTACTTTGCAAATAAAGAGAAAAAATTTTGATTTTAACATCATCTTCATCAATCTCAAATAGGTCAATATAATTTTCAAAACCTTTAATATGTTTTTGGGCAGTGATGTTACCATTTTCTCCATCAAACATGGGGAGGTTTTTACAATAGTTATCAGGGAAATTATGAAGTATAGGAGGTAAGATGAGGGGCTTATATCTATCAGGAACTTTATAAGGTACAGGAATTGTAAGACCAGTCTTAATTACTTGAGGCTTATCAATTGGAAAATGATCATCATAAGTTTCAGAAGAAAGCTACTCAAAAGGAGAATTTATATTTACAATCTTGAAAGGAAAATAATCAAATATTAGTCTAAGGTCATTAATAAAATACAATATACATTGAAAAACCTTTTTGATAATAAAGAACATAATTTCTTGGATTAAGATCGAAGTTCAAAACTTGATATTCCCATGATGTTCTTCCAGGTTCATTTCACTAGTGGAGTCCCGATTTTGAAATTGAAATTGATTTGGAGTTGGAGTCATAGGTGGATGATTTTAACCTTTGAATGTCTAATCATTGTCCACCATCATAGATCAGATCTGATTCTTGTATAATTTTTCTGAAGGAATAGATTGATATTCCCTAGTGGAGTCGCCAATATGTTATCACTCAGTAATTTCTCAAGGTTAAAGAAAGAACTCATGGAGGTAAGCACAAACCACTTTTAAGCTTAGGATCTAGCCTTCCTAATGCTCAAAAAGGGCTCTCTCTTTATGATTTAACCTTGTTGTTTTTAGTTGATTTTAGGCTAGTTATGTAAGATTGATTGGGTTTTTATTTGAATTGGTTTGGTGGTGGAATTAATTATTCAGATGGATAGATGTAGTTTTGTTTTCCATTGGGATATGGAGTCAATGTATCAAGCAACATAGCAAAATAAAGTTCTAAAGGAAGTTTTCACAGGGCAAGATAACTGAGTAAATTTAGATCTTTAGGCTAGATGGTGAAATGGTTTCAATCAGGATGAGAGAGAAATTAAGGATTCTTAGATCCAAATAATGAAGGAAATGACAGAGGTCAATTGAAACTAGGGAGAAATGAAGAATTTCCTAATCTGGATATTAGAATAAAACATGAAAATGTATAACAGTCAAGACATAGTGTATTTAAATAAGTTCTGAAATATAATTCCTGTTACAACATTCAGATTCAGAAAACATGCAAGTATGTGAAAAACTTCATAAAATAACAAAGAATAAGTGAAAGTAATTCACTGAAGTGGCTCAACACATGAATCCTGTAATATAATGCCTTTATTGCTCAATCTAGTCTGTTGAATTGAAAATGGTACCGTTGAACCCTCAGGTTTCAGATCAATGCAACTATAGAAATTTTTAGCAATCCACACACCTAATACTTCGAATGACTAAAGTATTTATACAAAAACTAATACTAAATATTGTGTTTAACTAATCAAGATTTATTCCAGGAAATAAAATATTTGGCTGCTAAAAGGTAGTGACACCTTTCAACTCATTGAAAGTTGTACCAATTTTATCTGATTTGTTGTCATTTGTTTGTTTTTCTCATGTTGGTTTATCTCTTATGTTGTATTCATGTTGGCTGGCCTTTCATCCTGCCTTGCAATCTGATAATTGTCTTTTAATTATGCTTTTCTCTTTAAACTCTGTTACTGCTCTTCTTTTAATCTTTCACTGCATCTGTTCACCTATTTTACTTTTTACTTTCATAGTGAATCATTCTACTTATCATGCTTCTATTTTTTCAGTAAAACATATTTTCTTATTAAAGACGAATGTAAAATACAAAATTTTTCTTTGAAGAGTATTTTATAAGAATCTTTGTTGTGTTGGTGAAAATAGTTTCACTCTGTTAAAACCAATTTACTCTGTAAATTATCCTTTCTCTGATGTATGGAATCTTCTGTTGAGGAAAACCATTCGAATTTATTCTCAAGAATCTAGAATAAATAGACTTGAACTAGTATCAACTCTTTATCAAATTTCTCGGTGAGTTGATATATCTACAAAACAAAACATTTGTTAATAAAAATCCAGGTCTACAGGGAAGTGATCGAAGGTCTCATTGATCTGGGAAGCTTGTGGAAAGATTCTGAGTTGTGGAGGTTTCAATTTTTCTTTTAAAACAACCTTTCCAACTTTGAAATTTCAAACATAGGTATTAAATCAAGTTTTTTAGAACAATGGTCGCTCAATGCAATGGTGTGGGGATTAATCTTCTTGGTCTACCGCATAGAAAAAGTCAAATGGTGGTTTAAAAAAATGCAAGAATGGACAAGTAGTGCATCGCAAAGAATGGTTTAGACTTCAAATATCACTGGTATCATTGAAATAGGCATAAACAGATTGGCGGTTATCGCACAGAGGAAGAATGGTTTAGTGATTTCGGGGTGAATGATGCGATGAAGCATGGGAAAGACGCGTGGAAGAGGGGAGGTCGGGCGAAGCCACTCATTTCGCAACATCCGAGGTTTATTAAGTGTCGAACTATTGGGATGTGAAATTCCATGAGGGTCATCTGATCAATGCCAAGGAGATCGGGTGGTTGGATGAGTTGGGGTTATTGTAGGCTATGTGATAGGGTTAGATATATATATTAAATGGGGAAAAAATGTATAAAAACTATATAAACAATATGTTAAATAGTATATAAGGAGGTGGGGATATAATATTTAAAGGAGTTAATATATATATATATATATATATATATATATATATATATATATATATATATATATATATATATATATATATATATATATATATATATATATATATTAAGAGTTAAAATGGTAGCTGGAATTTAAATAATATATAAACTTATGGGTTATCATGATGTTAAAGGGGTCATGGGGAATAAGAGAGGGTGTTAGAAATACATTAGGGATGAGTTAAATAATATCGGGGAGGGATTTTTGCAGGAGGCACGATTATTTTAACCTTTTAAAACTATACAAAATGGATTTTTGTATGTTTTAATTGAAAATGGGAGTTAGCAAAAGGGAAATGACGTTAGTAACAAGGTAAAGGGTTTTTAGAAAGGGAAAGAGGTGGATTTAGTTTAGGAAAGGGGTTTCTTACAAAGGAAAATGATTTCCAAGAGAGAAAAGGGATATTAGCAAGTGGAAAATGGATAAGGAAGGGGTTTTGTATATTTTAATAAGGGGCAATTAGTAGGATTTTATTAATAGAAAAACAAACCAATTTGATGCTTTCCAGTGCCTGTGAAAGTAGTCTACCTACCCTTCTTTATCCTAACATTTTTATTTCTTTTATGGGCGCATTTGAACTTGCTGACCCTTTTATTTTATTTTAATAAGTAACTAACTACTTCTAACCTTATGACATCCAACAACTCAGATTAAGCTAATGATTTCGTTTATTTATCTACCATACTACTGATCTGCCAAGATTAAACAGTTTGGCTAGATCTTTATTCTCTACCTATGAGCATTATTTTAAAAAATGAATAAGTCAAGATTAAATTATTTGACTTTCATGAATTGTGGCATTTTGGACACGCTGCACACAATTTTATTTGCATTAAATAAACTAATAGTAGTGGCATTTGAATGTGCAACACTTTCATGATCTTATTTTTATCTCTTTTTTTGGGGTTCATACTTGATATTCTTTCTTTGATCTTGTTTCTTTTAGTCCTTTCATTTGTTCTTTTAGGACTTTACCCTCTTTTCATTTTTTCAAATATGGGAAAACATTTACAGAAATCAAAGGTATGTACAATATTACAATATTCAACATAGTTAATTCAAAATTATGAATCCTGTTATTATAGGACCTTAACAGTGGCTTCACATGGGGATGGCATCTCCTTGTGAGATATCAAGAACACCGTTGACTATTAGCCTGATCCATTTGGCCAATCCCAAAATTGCTTTATGCTTTGTTGTATAATCACTGTGACTAAAAATCTTGAACTAAAATCACACCCTTTTTCTGCAAACTGAAACTGAAAGGTGCTGCAACCTTGAAACCAAACTACTAGATCATCAATACCTTAGGACCTTCTTCTCGGTTTTAAATCTTAATGAATTATTTCAATACTTGCTGAAAACTGAAACTAAAATAAAAATTGCTATTGAAAACTGAATTCAATCAAACTGAAATCCTACATACTTACTCTAATCAGTTGTCCAACTGTTGGTTAGGTAAAATTAAAGAGCCAATGTAACCATTCAAGCATTATATACTTTGATAGATTTTGCTGCATTTTCTTGTTGGTTATAAAAAATGTAGCTCTGCAAATCATTAGAAACTTGTCAACAAATGTGAAGATAAGAAAATACTCAATTTCCTTTGTTGATTCTAGAAACTGTACAAAACGATCTTCCAAGGTATATGTACAAATTTTCAACTAATCCAGGCTACTCTACATTTTTTCTGGATTACCTTCATGCCATGAAACTGAAATGTTATCTTCACCTTTATCCCCCTACAAAATTTCAAATAAGATTCGTGATGATATTTCTACAGATTGAAATGTATGCTTGATGAAACTTTTATCATCTTGATTTTGAAGCTCATAGTCAATAAACGAAGAAAGGCTCTGATTGTATTCATCATATAACACCTCAACTATTGGATCATAAAATAATTGGAAGTATTGCTGCAACCTATTGCATATTGGTTTCAATGGGATCTCATGGATTTCTGCAGGCTGCTCATCATTTTATTTTGAGATATTATACCAAATTTCCTCTAACAATTGAAATGATTCAAAACATAATGGTATGGAACTCTCTTGTGTCATTTGATTGGGTGTTTCAAGGTAATTTGATAACTATAATTGTGAGACTGAAAAATCCTGATTAAGAGTTTCATTTTCTTCTTTCTGGTCAATCACAATTCCTAAAGATTGTTGATTATTGATTACTTTAACTTCATCTCTAATGAACTGGAATGAAGCAAAACAAAGAGGTAAAGATCCTTCACTTATTACAAAATTTTATGCACTTACTTCTTCACTTTCACAACTGATTTGTATTAACTGATCAATGTATTCAAACTGCTGAAACTGATTTTCCTCATCCCACAAACTATATTCTAATTGCTCTGTAAAATTAGCTTGAGTTTGGAGAATATAATCATCATCATACTAATCATACTTAGGAAAATCATTAAAAGAAGGAATGTCATAAAACATACACATTAGATTAGCAGATTCCTCTTCAGCATATTGATCTATTAATTCATTTTCTGATCTATGGTGATTAGAATTAGCAGGAAAATGTTTATGACTAGCAATATCTTCCTTTCTTGTAATCAATGAGTCATTATTATTTTGAACAAAAAATCTATCTTTCATGGTAATATTCTACGTCATTTCTTTTATTTTTCTTACCAAAAGGTTGAGTTTTACTTCTGTAATGTTTTTCTTCTCTTCTTCTGCTTTCAAATTTTCCCTTCTAATCAGAAGATGAACTTCTACATCTACTGCAATATTCTGCATTTTTTCAAGTGTTGATGGATTTCTTTCTCTTAGATGAAATTCTATTTCTGGATCAAATGCTTTTGGATAATACAAGAGAGCTGAATCAGGAGGAGGACTTACATTTTCTGGTATTGAATAATAACTTGATTAAATCTATCAGAAAATTGTTGTATTGTTTCATTTGGATATATTTTCAATTGATTATATTCTTCTATGATCATGAAAAGATTAACTTTGATTATCCATCTATCAAGAAAAATTTTGACAAACTGTTGGAAATTTGAGATGCTTACAATAGGCAGATTTTTGAACCAACTCCTTACTTTACTTTGCAAAGAAAGAGAAAAAGTCTGATTTTAACATCATCTTCAACAATATAAAATAGGTCAATATAATTCTCAAAACCTTTAATATGTTTTTGAGCAGTGATGTTACCATTTTCTCCATCAAACATGGGGAGATGTTTATCATAGTTATCAGGGAAATTATGAAGTATATGAGATAAGATGAGGGGCTTATATCTATCAGGAAATTTATAAGGTATGGGAATATGTACAGGAATTGTAAGATCGGTCTTAATTATTTGAGGCTTATCAATTGGAAAATGATCATCATAAGTTTCAAAAGAAAGCTGCTCAAAAGGAGAATTTATATTTACAATATTGAAAGGAAAATAATCAAATATTAGTCTAAGGTCATTACTAAAATACAATATACATTGAAAAACCTTCTTGAAAAGAAATAACATAATGTCTTGGATTAATATCCAAGTTGAAAACCTGATATTCCCATGTTCTTCCAGGTTCATTTCTCCAGTGGAGTCTTGATTTTGAAATTGAAATTGATTTGGAGTTGGAGTCGCTAAGTGGATGATTTTAACCTCTGAATGTTTGGTCATTTTCCACCAAAATAGATCAGATCTAATTCTTGTATAATTTTTCTGAAGGAATAGATTGATATTCCCCAGTGAATTCACCAATATGTTATCACTCAATAATTTCTCAAGGTTAAAGAAAGAACACACCGAAGTAACCACAAAATTAATTTAAGCTTAGCATCTAGTTGTCCTAATGCTCAGAGAGGGCTCTCTCTTTATGATTTAAATTTGTTGTTTTTAGTTGATTTTATGCTAGTTATGTAAGATTGATTGGGTTTTTATTTGAATTGGTTTGGTGGTGGAATTACTAATTCATATGGATAGATGCAGGTTTTTTTTCCATTGGGCTATGGAGTCAATGTATCAAGTAATAGAGTAGAATCAAGTTCTCAAGGAATTGTTCACAAAACAAGATAGCTGAGTAAATTTAGATCTTTAGGCTAGATGGTAAAAATGGTTTCAATCAGGATGAGAAAGAAATTAAGGATTCTCAAATCTGGATAATGAAGGACATGATAGAGGTCAATCGAAACTAGGGGGAAATGAAAAATTCCCTAATCTAGATATCAGAAGAAAACATGAAAATGAATAACAGTCAAGACAGAGTGTATTTAAAAAAATTTTGAAATATAATTCATGTTACAACATTTAGATTCAAAAAACATGCAAGTATGTGAAAATTTTCAGAAAATAACAAAGAACAATTGAAAGTGCTTCACTGAAGTGGCTCGACACATGAATCCTGTAATATAATGCCTTTATTGCTCAATCCAATATGCTGACTTGAAAATGGTACAATGAACCCTCGGGTTTCATATCAATGCAACTGTAGAAATTTTTAGCAATCCACACACCTAATACTTCGAACGACTGAAGTATCTATACAAAAAATTATACTAAATATCATGTTTAACTAATCGGGATTTATTCTAGGAAATAAAATATTTAGCTACTAAAATGTAGTGAAATCTTCCAACTGATTGAAAGTTGTACCAATTTTATCTTATTTGCTGCCATTTGTTTGTTTTTCTCATCTTGGTTTATCTCTTACGATGTCTTCATGTTAGCTGCCCTTTCATTCTACCTTGTCATCTGATAGTTGTCTTTTAATTTTGATTTTCTCTTTAAACTATGTTACTACACTTATTTTAATCTTTAACTAGATCTGTTCACCTATTTTACTTTTTACTTTCATATTGAATCATTTAACTTATGCTTCTGTGTTTTTAGTAAAAATGATTATTTTACTAAAGATGCATGTAAAATACAAAATGTTTCTTTGAAGAGTATTTTATAAGAATATTTTTTGTGTTGGTGAAAATATTTTTACTCTGTTAAAACCAATTTACTCTGTAAAGTATCCTTTCTTTGTTGAGGAAAACCATTCGAATTTATTCTCAAGAATCTAGAATAAACAGTCTTGAACTAGTATCAACTATTTATCATATTTCTTGGTGAGATGATATATTTGCAAAACAAAACATTTTCTAATAAAAATATAGGTCTACAGGGAAGTGATCGAAGGTCTCATTGATCAAGGAAGCTTGTGGAAAGAACCTGGGCTGCAAAGGTTTCAATTTATCTTAGCCTTTCCATGTTTGCAATTTCAAACATAGATATTAAATCAAGGTTTTTAGAACAATGGTGTCTCAACGCAATGGTGCGGGGATTGATCTTCTTGGTCTACCACACAAAACAGGTCAAATCGTGGTTTAAAAAACGCAGGAACAGACAAGTAGTGCATCGTAAAGAATGGTTTAGACTTCAAATATGAGTGGTATCATAAAAATAGGCATAAATGGATTGGTGGTTATCACACAGAGGAAGAGTAGTTTAGTGGTTTCGGGGTGAAGGATGTGATGAAGCGTGGGAAAGACGCATGGCAGAGGGGAGGTCAAAAGAAACCACTCATTTCACAACATCCGAGGTTTATTAAGTGTCATACTATTGGGGATGCGAAATGCCATGAGGGTCGTCCGATCAATGTCAAGGAGATCGGGTGGTTGGATGAGTTGGGGTTATGGTAGGCTATGTGATGGGGTTATATATATATATATATATTAAATGGGGAACAAATGTATAAAAACTATATAAACTATATGTTAAATAGTATGTAAGGGGGTGGGGATATAATATTTAAAGGAGTTAATATATATATATATATATATGAAGAGTTAAAATGGTAGCGGGAATTTAAATAATATATAAACTTATGGGTTAACATGATGTTAAAGGGGTCTTGGGGAATAAGAGCGAGTGTTATAAATACATTAGGGATGAGTTAAATAATATCAGGGAGGGATTTTTGCATGAGGCATGATTATTTTAACCTTTTAAAACTATACAAAACAGGTTTTTGTATGTTTTAATTGAAAATGGGAGTTAGCAAAAGGGAAATGAGGTTGGTAACTAGGTAAAGGGTTTTTAGGAAGGGAAAGGGGTTTTCACAAGGCATAATGATTTCCAAGAGAGAAAAGGAATATTAGCAAGAGGAAAATTAATAGGGAAGAGGATTTCTGGATTTTAATAAGAGGCAATAAGTAGGATTTTATTAATAAAAAACAAACCAATTTGATGCTTTCCAGTACCTGTGAAAGTAGTCTACCTACCCTTCTTTATCTTAACATTTTTATTTCTTTTATGGGCGCATGTGAGCTTGCTGACCCTTTTATTTTATTTTAATAAGTAAACTAACTACTTATAACCTTATGATGTCCAACGACTCAGATTAAACTAATGAGATCGTTTATTTCTCTACCTAGCTACTGATCTTCCAAGATTAAACAGTTTGGCTAGATCTTTATTCTCTACCTATTAGCATGAAATTTAAAACATGAATAAGTCAAGATTAAACTATTTTACTTTCATGAATTGTGGCATTTTGGACAAGATGCACACAATTTTATTTTTGTAAAATAAACTAATAGTAGTGGCATTTGAAAGTGCAACACTTTCATGATCTTATTTTTATCTCTTTTTGTGGAGTTCATACTTGATATTATTTCTTTGATCTTGTTTCTTTTAGTCCTTTCATTTGTTCTTTTAGGAATTTACCCTCTTTTCATTTTTTCAAATATGGGAAAACATTTGCAGAAAGCAAAGGTATGTACAATATTACAATATTCAACATAGTCAATTCAAAATTATGAATCTTATTATTATAGGACCCTAACAGGATGGTTGAACTACATTTGACATGTGAAGTAATGTTGTGATATAATGTTTTTTTTTTGTTACTCAAGTTTTGTATGGTTGAACTACATTTGGCATGTAAAGTAATGTTGTGAACTATAATTTTTTTTGTTTTTAAAACTTAAGATTTGGATGGTTGAACTACATTTGGCATCTAATTGCACGATATAATTTTTTGTTTTTATTCGATATTTGAACTAAATTTGGCATGTGAAGTAATGTTGTGATATAATATTATTTTTTTTTAAAACTCAAGTTTTGGATGGTTGAACTACATTTTGCATGTGAAGTAATGTTGTGAACTATAATTTGTTTTGTTTTTAAAACTCAAGTTTTGGATGGTTGAACTACATTTGGCATGTGATTGCACGATATAATGTTTTTTTTACTAGATAGTTGAACTACATTTGGCATGTGATTATGATATAATATTTTGTTTTTAAAATTCAAGTTGTCGTTTTCCAAACAACAAAAAAGTTTGCATGAATATATGTACATTTAGAAATTATTTAAGTACATGTTTGAATATATATATATATATATAGATATATCGACATGTATATATATATACGTATATCTAAAAACAATCATAAGATTCTAGGTCTTGTTAGATGTGTCAAACAACCATAAAATTTTAAAATTGCATTCTATAATGTATATATATAACTAGTACGTGCAATATTTTCCATCAATGCATGTATTAAAAAGCTACTTTCAGTTAATTTCATTCTAGAACATATATATCTAGTACGTGCAACATTTTTCATCAATGCACATAGAAAAGCTACTTTCAGTTAATTGAATTCTAGAACATATATATCCAGTACGTGTAGCATTTTTCTTCAATGCACATAGAAAAGCTACTTTTATTTCATTGCATTCTAGAACATATATATCCAGTACATGCAACATTTTTCATCAATTCACATAGAAAAGCTACTTTTAGTTGATACTATTGTGCATGTACCAAAACAATGTACATGTGCAAACACTTTCACATATAACATAACAAGGCAGTTCAATTTTTAGTTGAGTTCTGGAAGTTTTAAAACATGAATCCAAAGAGAATAAATTGTTGGGTAGTTCAATCAAAAAAAATCCAATGGAATGCAATCTTCAATGATCTGTTCATGATCGGATTTTGACATTTTCCATTTCTTAATTTTCGTTTTTTTCTTTGATCGAACCTCTATCAACTTTATGCGTGTTGCACACACCAAGTGACTATATTGAAAACTTATGACATCAGGTTCATTGTCTTCAGAGTAAACAAAATCACCACTTTGACTAGTTTGTCTGAAAAAATAACCTTTCAGTATAATAGACCCTCTGTCATATTGAAACCCGTGATCATTATAGTTTTCTAATAATTTCATCTTTCATTTAGTGCAATGCATCAAATAATACTTCACATTTTCATCGTTGATAGTAGGTGCAATTACAGCAAAAACATATCCTGCATAATAAAACAAACTTATATGTATTTAAATTTAGATCATAATTAACATGAAAAATTAACTTTAAAATAATTTTAGCATATATTTATAGATCTCTATCATTTGAAATAAATTCAAATGTTACCTTCTCTAACAAGATCAGAAACTCGATCACCATCAGATGATATTGTAGTCTCCTGATGCAGGGGCATTAGGCATTAGCCAGCAATGTAGGAGGTTTTGTCCACATGTTGTGGCTAGGAGGGTTTGGAAACATTTGAATTATTATAGCTAGGTTTCAATACCTTAGCTGATTGTAACTCTTATATTAATTAGAGTCAGAGGAAGTCGAATAGCTCAGTTTGTCTAGCTGTCAGTTTAGTTATTGAATAAATTGTAATAGGCTTTTGGTTTCCGAAATGGTCCTCATAGAGGAACCGAGAAGTCATAGGTGTATATGTATAAATGTATTCTCGAATGTAATTGAAACAAGGGGGAGAGAAGAATAGAGAAACTCCTGCATTAAATTTTGTGTATTGTCGATTGCCCTAATTGAATGAATTTCTACTTTGTTGGTTATCAAATTGCCTTGGTATGTTAATTTTGTGGTAATTCGTTTGATTGGGAGGCGTTTGTGAACATATTCCGTCCTCTATTTTTAACTCCTGAAAGTGTTGGATAGCCCTGCAAATTTAATCCTGCGCAGACGAAGTATCTTCGCGAAATCGTGGCCATCTAAGTCTTTTCCTATGATAACAGAAACCCGCTTTGTATACAAAGGAACTCATTGTTCATTGGTCATCGGAACTCTTAACCGTATCGAGAACCAGAGTTAAAGTATACAACAGAGCCACTAACCTGACGAGAACCGCAGTCAGTTATTGTAGCGAAACCACGAGCTGTTTTCGGGTTCTCCCGCACCACTTTTGCGGCGTGAGTGGTATCTGTAGAGCATGGAGCAATTCCACTGAGAAGATGACGCGTGGAGGATGGGACGTGCGGCAAAACCACCATTTCGCGTGTTAAAGAACTGTCGTGGGACACGCAGCGGAATGTATACAAACCGTTGATTCGAAAGGAGGTCATCGGACGGTCCTAGTTCAACAGAGACGCATGATATTTAGTCAGGTATGACGCCCACGTTGATTGGTCCACAGGATATAGGTGGGGCCGGAACCACATGCCATTACAAAGGTAATTATTATAAATTGTTGATAAAATATCCTGTCGGCTCACTGTATTATTAGAAGGGAGAAAGTTGATTATATGGTGAATCATATTTGGAGTATGTATAGATATAAGCCGGGATTATAACATAACATTATAAAAGCTACATTTATATTTATTTATCAATTTTCCCAAAATTGATAAATAACATTGCGAGAGTGCGAAAGAGGACCACGTGGAACGAGGGTAACAAAAGAACGAGAGTGTGTTGACTTTCAGCGGTGTTGCTGCATCATTTTGTGGTATCAAAGCGGGAAGTTTGAGCTGTTTTCTGACATGGCAATCCGACTTGGTAGAGGTACTGGCAAGAGGAGACCTGTAGCCAACGCAGAGGTGTTGGAGGTGTTGCAGAGGGTCGAGGCTAGAATAGATGCCGTGGAGTGAAGACAGACCAGAGATCCTGAAGACATCAGCGAACCTGAAACAGAAGCAGTAGAAGAAATTGAAATTCCTCCTGACCTGAGGCTCCTCAGAACTGTTCTGGGGTCTGCAGTTAAGCCCAGGATTGAAGTATCAAGCTATGCAGGAGGAATGAATCCAGAGGAGCTGGTGAACTGGATAGATGAACTAAACAAGTGTTTTGATTATGAAGAAATAAGTGAATACAAGAAGGTCAAATTTGCAGTGATAAAGCTGAAAGGACATGCTGCACTTTGGTGGGATGGAGTGCAGGCAGAAAGGAGAAGAGTTGTCAAGCAACCTATCAAGAGCTGGAGCAGGATGATGACTAAACTAAAAGGTAAATTCTTACCCAGTGATTATCAGCTGACATTATATAGACAAATGCAGAACCTGAGACAGAGGTTACTGACAGTAAAAGAATACACAGAGGAGTTCTACAGAGTGAGCATAAGAGCTAGGCAATTCCAAGATACACCAGAAAAGACTGCCAAATATGTGAATGGTCTCAAGCTGGAGATCCAAGATGAGATTGGTCTCTTGTCTCCTAAGACAGTAGAAGATGCATACCAGATGGCCTTGAAAGCAAAGGAGAAACTCCTGAGGAATCAGTCTGCCAAGAAGAGAGGTACTTTCCATGGGAAGGGAAGTCTGGGTGGTAGAGGAAAGCCTACACCCAGGGATGGAGCTAACAGTAGCTCACCTCAGAATTCATCTACAGAGGAGGATGCAAATGGCAGAAGGGGTTCTTACAGAGGAAGAGGAAGAGGAGGCAGAGATAGAGGCAGAGGCAGAGAAATGAGGTGTTATAGGTGTCAAGGAGTGGGACAAAAGCACTATGAATGTCCAGAAAATGTGGGTGCTGGTCCAAGAAATGTTGTTGTTGCCCAGGTTGAAGAAGAAGCAGAAATTGAAGAAAAAGTCCTTCCAGAGAGGGGAGAGTCCTTGGTGGTTAATAAGGTTCTGTTGAAACAAACCAAAGAAGTCACTGAGCCTGCACAAAGGAAGACTTTGTTTAGGATCATATGAAAAGTCCAAGGGAAATGCTGCCAGCTGATCATTGATAGTGGCAGCACAGAAAATTTGGTTTCCACTGAGGTGATAGAAAAACTGAAGCTGAAGACTAGGGAGCACCCCACTCCCTACAGGGTGTCCTGGCTGCATAAAGGGCACCAGCTGGTTGTGAAAGAATAGTGTGAGATAGAGCTGCAAATGGGAAAATACAAGGAAAAAGTTTGTGTGATGTAATGCCCATGGATGTGTGTCATATACTGCTGGGTAGACCTTGGCAGTTTGACAGAGCAGCAGTGCATGATGGCAAGAAGAACACTTACAAATTCTTCAAAGATGGGGTACATCATATATTGATTCCCATGGAAGAAGGAGAGCCATCCAGCAGAGTGATTGATCCAAAGACCTTGTTGCTGAGCGGGAAGGAATATCTGTAGCAGATAGAAGAAGAAGAGGTAAGCTTTGCTTTAGTTTGCAAACCAAAAGTAGTTCTTACTTCTACAAATATTTTTGATTTGCCAATAGAAATCCAAGAGATGTTAGATGATTACTGTGACATTGTTGTGGATGATTTACCTGATGAGCTGCCACCTGTGAGAAAGATCAGCCATCATATATATTTTATCCCTGGATCAAATTTTCCAAACAAGGCAGCCTACAGAATGACCCCCAAGGAAAATGAAGAAATCAGGAGACAAGTACAGGAGTTGGTAGACAAAGGACTGATCAGAGAAAGTCTGAGTCCATGTGCAGTACCAGCAGTTTTGAGCCCAAATAAATATGGAGGCTGGAGGATGTGTACTGATTCCAGAGCAATCAATAAGATCACAATCAGGTACAGATTCCCTTTACCCAGAATTGAGGATTTGATGGACTGTTTGAGTGGTGCTAAATATTTCTCAAAGATAGATTTGAAGAGTGGATACCATCATATTAGGATAAGAGAGGGTGATGAGTGGAAAACTGCTTTTAAAACAAATGAAGGACTGTATGAATGGATGGTAATGCCTTTTGGGTTGTCAAATGCACCTAGTACCTTTATGAGACTCATGAATGAAGTATTGAGGGAATTCATTGGTAGATTTGTGATAGTGTATTTGGATGATATTTTAGTTTTCAGCAGAACTAGAGAAGAACATTTAAGGCATCTTAATCATGTCTTGAAGAAGCTGCACCAGGAGAAACTGCTGATAAATCTGAAGAAATGTTCATTCATGAAGGAAGAGCTGGTGTATTTGGGTTTCGTTGTTTCTGTAGAAGGATTGAAGATGGACCCATAAAAGGTTAAGGCAATTTTGGAGTGGCCTTCACCCAGGAATGTTTTTGAGGTAAGAAGTTTCCATGGACTTGCTAGTTTTTACAGAAAGTTTATAAGAAACTTCAGTAAGATTAATGCACCCATAATTGAGACCATAAAGAAGAGCAAACAGCCATTTAAGTGGACTGCTGAAGCAGAGAGAAATTTTAAAGTTTTGAAGCAAAAGATAACAGAGAAGCCTGTTTTAATTATGCCTGATTTCACCAAACCATTTCAAGTAAAATGTGATGCCAGTGGGGAGGCCATTGGAGCTGTTTTGAGTCAGGATGATAGGCCTATAGCCTATTTCAGTGAGAAGCTAAATGACACCAGGAGGAAGTATTCCTCTTATGAGAAGGAATTCTATGCAATTGTTCAAGCACTGAAGAAGTGGAGACATTATTTGATGTCCAGGGAATTTGTATTGTATTCTGATAATCATGCTTTGCAGTATATTGTACAGCAGCCCAAGTTGAAACATAAGCATGCTAAATGGGTTGAGTACCTCCAAAGTTTTAATTTTTTTTTGAAACATATAAGTGGCCAAGCCAATAAAGTAGCTGATGCTTTGAGTATGAGACATTTGCTTGTTCAAGAGACTAATTTTGAAGTTGTAGGATTCGATTTTCTCAAAGAATTATATAAAACAGATCCTGATTTTAAAGAAGCATTTGAAGCATGTAATAACCCTGTTTTGACAAATAGAATTCAGTGGCTGGATTATTTCTTGCAGGAAGACTTGTTATTTAGAAAGAATCAACTGTGTATACCAAAATGTTCCATGAGAGAAAATTTGATCAAAGAAAAGCATAGTGGTGGACTTGCTGGACACTTTGGTACTGATAAGACTTATGAACAGCTGAGTCACTTTTACTTCTGGCCTAGGATGAGAAAAGAAGTGGATAAGTTTGTGAAGAATTGCAAAATTTGTCAATATGCTAAAGGAAGGAGCCAGAATGCAGGATTGTATACTCCCTTGCCTATTCCAGACAGGCCTTGGGACATGGTGAGTATGGATTTTGTTCTAGGATTTCCCAAGACTCAGAGAGGGAATGATGCAGTCTTTGTTGTGGTAGAAATATTCTCCAAAATGGCACATTTTATTCCATGCTATAAAACTAGTGATGCCACCCATGTTGCTAACTTGTTTTTCAAAGAAGTTGTTAGATTGCATGGGTTGCCCAAGAGTATTGTTTCAGACAGAGACACCAGATTTGTGGGTCATTTTTGGAGGACACTATGGAAGAAACTTGGCACTAAACTGAGTTTCAGCTCAGCTTATCATCCTCAGACTGATGGACAGACTGAGGTTGTGAATAGAAGTCTGGGAAATTTGTTGAGGAGTCTTGCAGGAGAACATCCCAAGCAGTGGGATCATATTTTGCCTCAGGCAGAATATGCATATAATGATTCACCAAACAGAAGCACAGGGTAGAGTCCATTTCATATTGTTTATGGAATGCATCCCAGAGGAATATCAGAATTAAGAAATCTGGGAAGATCAGAGTTAAGGAGTGCAGATGGTGAAGAATTTGCTTCAGAGATCCAGGCCATACATGAACAAGTGAAACAGAAATTACAAGGCAGCAGCATCAAATACAAAAACAGAGCAGACTTGAGCAGAAAAGAAGTTCATTTTGAAGTAGGAGACTTGTTTTTGGCACACTTGAGAAAGGAGAGGTTCCCAAAGAAGCAGTATAAAAAATTGAAGTTTAAAAACATTGGGCCATGCAAGATACTTAGGAATTTTTCTGAAAATGCTTATGAGACTGAATTGCCACCTGATGTTGGAATATCTCCCATTTTTAATGTTGCAGATTTGTACAAGTATGAAGATGATGGTGCAGAGGACAGATCAGCAGACAAGGAACAGATTGAGTGGAAAGAACAGGTACCTCCAGCTCAGCCATTGCAACTAGAGAAGATATTGGACAAGAGAGTGTTCAAAAGGACCAGGGGACAAGAGTACTTTTAGTACTTGATCAAATGGAAGGATAAACCAGAGGAAGATGCCACTTGGATGACTGAAGGAATGTTGGAGAAGATAGGCAGATCAATGGAGGAGCTCATGGACAGGAGCCCATGAAGAAAATTTCCCTCAGGAGTCTGATGCAGGGGCATTAGGCATTAGCTAGCAATGTAGGAGGTTTTTTCCACATGTTGTGGCTAGGAGGGTTTGGAAACATTCGAATTATTACAGCTAGGTTTCAATACCTTAGCTGATTGTAACTCTTAGATTAATTAAAGTCAGAGGAAGTCGAATAGCTCAGTTTGTCTAGCTGTCAGTTCAATTATTGAATAAATTGTAATAGGCTTTTAGTTTCTGAAATGGTCCTCATAGAGGAACCGAGAAGTCATAGGTGTATATGTATAAATGTATTCTCGAATGTAATTGAAACAAGGGGGAGAGAAGAATAGAGAAACTCCTGCATTAAATTCTGTGTATTGTCGATTGCCCCAATTGAATGAATTTCTACTTTGTTGGTTATCAAATTGCCTTGGTATGTTAATTTCGTGGTAATTCGTTTGATTGGGAGGCGTTTGCGAACATATTATGTCCTATGTTTTTAACTCCTGAAAGTGTTGGATAGCCCTGCAGATTTAATCCTGCAAAGACGAAGTATCTTCGCGAAATCGTGGCCATCTAAGTCTTTTCCTATGATAACAGAAACCCGCTTTGTATACAAAGGAACTCATTGTTTGTTGGTCATCGAAACTCTTAACCGTATCAATAACCGGAGTTAAAGTATACAACGGAGCCACTAACCCGACGAGAACCGCAGTCAGTTACTGTAGCGAAACCACGAGCTATTTCTGGGTTCTCCCCCACCACTTTTGCGGCGTGAGTGGTATCCGTAGAGTGTGGAGTGATTCCACTGAGAAGATGATGCGTGGAGGATGGGACGTACGGAAAAACCACCATTTCACGCGTTAAAGAACCGCCGTGGGACATGCAGCGGAATGTATACAAACCGTTGATTCGAATGTAGGTCATTGGACGGTCCTAGTTCGACAGAGACGCATGATATTTAGTCAGGTACGACGCCCACGTTGATTGGTCCACAGGATATAGGTGGGGCCGGAACCACATGCCATTACAAAGGTAATTATTATAAATTGTTGATAAAATATCCCGTCGGCTCACTGTATTATTAGAAGGGAGAAAGTTGATTATATGGTGAATCATAGTTGGAGTATGTATAGATATAAGCCGGGATTATAACATAACATTGTAAAAGCTGCATTTATATTTATTTATCAATTTTCCAAAAATTGATAAATAACATTGCGAGAGTGCGAAAGAGGACCACGTGGAACGAGGGTAACAAAAGAACGAGAGTGTGTTGACTTTCAGCGGTGTTGCTACGTCATCGTTGATAGTAGGTGCAATTACAGCAAAAACATATCCTGCATAATAAAACAAACTTATATGTATTTAAATTTAGATCATAATTAACATGAAAAATTAGCTTTAAAATAATTTTAGTATCTATTTATAGATCTCTATCATTTGAAAGAAATTCAAATGTTACCTTCTCTAACAAGATCAAAAGCTCGATCACCATCAGATGATATTGTAGTCTCCTCTGATTGCATTTGTTCAAACATTGCAACAAACATTTTCCCCTTTGTATTTAACTATGTATGTTTCCAATCTCTTACATTCATTTTGTTTTCACAAACATCATTGGATTTTGTGTTGTCTATGAAAACATGACAAAAACAAGAATATTTTCTTTTATCCAATGTAAACACATTTTTTTATAATTTTGTTTTAATTAAATGCAATTTTCGAGTCCTTTTTATTATTTCAACGTCATTTCCATTCGACCTATCTACATCTTCAACCCCAATATGCCAAAAAAACCTATATGGAAAATTCAAAGAAGAATGTAAATATGATATCAAAATACCATCAAAGATAATCATTGTGATAAATGTACTCTGTTTAAAATTGGATATCCAATAAAAATTAAATTGAATGCACCTTCACACTTCCCTTGATCGATTAGTCTCATGGCTTAGTGCAGCGATGCACCATTGAACAACTTATTTAGCATCCACAAGTCGGTTTGTATAGGGGTCCATTTGATATCTTCAAAGTTCTCATTTTATGCATGCCCCTGCACCGTCATGTTCTCCTTGTCCATGAACAGTCTCAAAGAAATTTCAACAATGTTTAATGCAGGTTTTCATATGAAGAAAACACAACCAAAAAAATGACCGTGAAGATTTGAATTGACCTGCACATCCATCTGACCATATCCAATGTTCATTGAATTTTATTCCACAACTTTTCAAGGATTCATAAATCTTTCCAAAACAGTGTTGTAAAAAATATGTATCATGTGTACGATCGTCACTGATATAAAAGTGATATTCTTTAATAACATGCTAATTTTCCTTGTGCTTTCTATATGATCAACGTTTTGTTCAGCATGTCTATATATAATATAGACGAGCATGGAAACTTGGTCAAAATGATAGTATTCACTCTGAATTTATTTTTTTGGAACAAATGTGTATTTTTCTGCAAAATCAATTACTAACAAAATGGTCCCCGGTGGAAAAAATTCACGGGATTTTTTGAATTTCAAGTCCTGCCATCAAGCTCTATGGGAATGCTTTTTGTATTTATAAATTTCTGCCTCAAACTTTCTCAAAAAATCTATGACAAAAATTTCTTCTTCTTGTAATTCAATTCTTTTAGCACTATTTGAACCTTGAATCAATGTATGGATATATTCATATCTCTTCCATTCACTTTCATGCTAGAAAATGATTGATCATTTATATCAATACAATATTTGTTTTGAAATTTAGTCAAATTTCCACAATCATCGCATTTTTTACCACCAACACATTTCTTTTCGTAAAATAATTCATCGCTTTTTCTTCCACATAGAATTTGAGATATGAAATCACAGATAGTGGAAGGAGGAGGTGAATCTTTCCAAAATGTTCCACCAAAATTAAGGAATATGTCATAATATAATTGAAATTCCACATGATAATGACAACAACAAGTGTCACATACGGTGATAGGTTTTACATACCATGGTTTTTGTTGCACAAAAGCACTGATTGAGACATCAATTTCATGATTCTCTTCTTTGAACTTGTTGAAAAACTCTATCTGAGTGGTGTTTATTTCGTGCTATTCTTCTTCGCATCACATCCCTTGCATTTGGAAAAACACGTGAATTTTTCTTCCAATATTCATATATTGTTTTTTGACATTTTCTCCAAGTTTATCTTTGTATGGTTGCCTACAAATAGCTCTCCAACAAGTGATTTCATCATTTACATCTATTTGCAACCAAAATTTCTAATGTTTGTGAAACGTTTTTTGTGAGGTTCCTAATGCTCATGCCATAGATTTTACCAAGTGATTCTCTTTAGTACTTGATGAAACCATTGCCATATGTATTACTCTACGTGCAACAAAACATTTTTCTGTCTAGATCTTCTAATTGAATTTATAGCTCTATTTATATTTTGTATCGCATTTTCCTTCATTTTTTTATCTTTTGTTGATTTTTGAATAGCCAATAAAGTCGTATCTTCTTTTAATTTCCTTAATGATAAGATACCTTTCAACAATTAGGCTTGAACTGCCACATTTTCCTTTATGAAGTATGTATCAAAAATGTGATTAACATGATATCGTATAACATGGTCAGCTCTTTTATCTCCATATGTGTGAGTGTCAACATTTTCTAACATCTCATCATCGACATTGATTTCATCTGTACATATTCGAATTAATAGTACATAATAAGTTTACATATTCAATAAATAACTAAATTAATAAATATGTATAATTTTAATAATATGTGCATGTGTTCAACATATATATACATACCTTGTGATTCAATTTCTTCACTTGAATTTCTTTCAACTTTTTCACCATCTTCAATCATTGGTTCAATATCTCTTTCACTTTCTCTTTCAAAAATTTTTATCTCATCATCAATGTTTTGAGGAATATCTCTCTATGTTTACATTGCAAAATATTTTTCAAATTAGTTCATCAAATAAAAATTAAGCTTCACATTTTATACTAGGAAAATTTTAAATATCAAATTCATAATATTTACATTTACATACCTGCTTCAACTTCTAGTTGAGATTGATTTTCCCTTTCAATATTTTAGAGTGCTTCTCTCTTTCTTTTGTGAGATTCTCTCCCATTTTCTCTATGTTCCTCAGGGTCTCTTGTTCGATCATATTTTCTCGTGCAATTCCTTTGATTTCCCATGATAATAGAGTATGAATTTCAAAAAATGTCCTTCAAAAATTTAGACAAAAACTCAATTAAAAAAAAACATCACAAAAGATTTAATTAAAAGAACTCATTTTAAAAATTTTGCAAAAAAAAAACATACTTCAATCGAAAACACTTAATTTAAAAAATCCGAGAAAAAAATGTCTTATAAAAATGAAATGAAGCTCAAAATATTTCCTTCCAAGTCCTGCAAAAAAAATTCACTTAAAAATTTAGACAAAAACTCATTTTAAAAAATCATTATAAAAGATTTAATTCAACCCAAAACAAAAACTGTAAAAAAATGTCACTTCAAAAAATACCTCCAAAAAATTTCCATTGAAAATTAAGCCCAACTTCTTAAAAAATGACACTTTAAAAAATACCTCCAAAAAGCCTCTAAAACAATATCACTATAAAAAAATACCTCCAAAAAATGTCCTTTGAATATTAAGCCTAAAAAGAGTCCTTTCGAAATTAAGTCCAAAAAATGTCTTTTGGAAATTAAGACCAAAAACCTCTAAAAACAAAATACATCCAAAAAAATGTCCTTTTAAAATTAAGTCCAAAAGCTCTAAAAACAATGAAAATTAAGCCCAAAACTTCTAAAAACAAAATACCTTAAAAAAAATGAAAATGAAGCCCAAAACTTCTAAAAACAAAAAACCTTAAAACAAAAACAATGAAATTAAGCCCAAAACCTTTAAAAACAAAATACCTTCAAAAAAAATGAAGCCAAAAAAAATCAAAAAAATATATCACATACCTCCAAGAAATGTCCTTTGAATGTTATGCCAAAAAGAGTCCTTAAACCCAAAAAAATCCTCTATAAAATCAGACCAAATGAAGAAATGTGCAAAATTATGCGAAAATAATGAATAAATTTACGTCAATTTATATTTCTACAAAATATTTTTTTGGAGGGGCTTTGTTTAATTTTCTGGTTGACGTAAAGTCAATTAAAATTTCAGCCGAACTTTTGTGTTGTTAGACTTGACAGGTCATCGGGGAAAAGAAAAATTTAGCCAAACTTTTTTTAAAAGTTCAGCATGTTATCAGTCCAATAATTCTCAAGGGTTGTTTATATTTTGGTTTCAAGAATATTAGAGGTAACCACAAACCTACTTTTAAGCCTTAGGATCTAGCCTTCCTAATGCTCAGAGAGGGCTCTCTCTGTATGATTTATCTTTGTTGATTTTAGTTGATTTTAGGCTAGTTATGTGGGATATATTGATATTTTGATTTTGGGTTTGGTTTGGTGGTGGAATCACTGTTTCGGATGGATAGATGTAGGTTTTCTTCCATTGGGCTAATGGGATCAATGTATCAAGAAGTCAGAGCAGAATCAAGGTTATAAAGGGAAGTATTCATAGCGCAAGATAGTTCAGTAACTTCGGATTTTTAGGCTGATGGTGAAAATGGTTTCAATCATGATGAGAGAGAAATTAAGGGTTCTCAGATCCGGATAATAAGTGAAACAATAGAGGTTGATTGAAACTAAGGAGAAATTAAGAATTCCCTAATCTGGATATCAGTAGAAAACATAAAAAATGAAATAACAGTTCAAGACAGAGTGTTTTTAAACATATTCTAAAATAATATTCTTGTTATACATTTAGATTTAGAAAACATGCAAGTATGTGAAAACTTCAGATAAAAACAAAGAACAATTGAGAGTACTTCACTGAAGTGGCCCAACACATGAATCATGTAATATAATCTCACTACTTCTCAATCCAATCTACTAACTTGAAAATGGTACAAAGAACCCTCTGTTTCAGATCAGTACATCCATAGAAATGTTTAGCAATCCACAATCCACCTTCAATACTTCAATATGTGAAGTATTTATACAAAAACTCTTACAAAATATCCTAAAACACACTTAGGAATTATTCAAGGAAAAATAAATATCTTCATGCAAGAAGATAGAGACAGCTATCTAACTAATGCAAGTTGTCCCTGCTTTTATTGAATTTGTTGTTTGTTGTCTTTGATCTTTTGTTGATTTTTCTCTCACTGTTGCTCAATGAAGGATGACTTCTTGGGTTGTTTGAGTGTCCTTTACGTTGGCAGTCTTTAAATATACCTTGTAATTTCTTTTTTGACTTTAACCATCTGAATTTAATTTGATACACTTTAACTCTTATACTCTTTGACTGTCACTGTTGTTTTTTACTTTAAACTTTGACTGCTCTGTTTACTGTTTTACTTTCATAGTAAATCAGTCAATTTCTCCCAAGCTTATGCTTCTGGTAACTTGATTTTTATCATCCTTCTAAATATCTCACCAGCCTCTATATACTTTGAAAATTTAGGCTTGTTAATGAATAAATGTTTTACCTCATGTTGTAAGTAAAATAGATTCTCAAAACTCTTGTAGAGTACTTTCCCTATTGGAATTCCCTGCATGGCTGAATTGTTTGCTTGTTCCTTAGCCACTTCTCTGATTTTATTATCATAATATTCTTGTTTCATCAACCTTCATTAATAACCAGAGGATTTGGTAAGCCTTTCTGTTTTAGAATATCAAACTTCATCATGAACCTAGTTATGTAAATCTCCATGTTTTGACATTTTTCTTCTAGCTATATCATCAAGTTCCTTTTAGAAATCACCTTCCTAACTTCTAGGATTTTTTTTGTCCTGTCACTAATTCCAATTTCCTCTAATTCCTGCTTATTCTTGGAATTAAGAAACTTTATGATTCCATTAGATTCTTCTGGCTTCTTACCAAGTTCTTCTATGATATTTTGGATAGCTTCACCTGCTGCTTTAATTAGATCTTTATGTTCATAAATAACCTGAATGGATGGCCAAATATGATTGACAGATTCAATGATATTGACCCATAGCTTTTGCTTCGCTTGTGCCATTGGTTATTTTAGTTTTAAATATTTCTCTAACTTCTTCAATTTCTCTGTCAACCTGTTTGTCTTCTGTACTTCATTGTTGTGCATAATCTAAACTAGTTTCTTCTCATCACTCAGACTTTTCAACTATTCTTTGATTTTGTTGATTTCATTTGTCTTAATGGAAATTTCCTGCATTTCTGTAACAATTTTTCCTACTTCATCACTGGGTTGTGCTGCTATTGTAGATGACTTTGTAGCTGAAGTGGTTGATGATGTAACAGGAAGTGTTGTGGATATTGGAACTGAAGGGGCCAATGATTCTGCTAATGCCGAAGGAACAGTTGTAGTGACTACAGGAATAACAGTGACATGGACTGCTTCTAAGTTGGCCTTTTTCTCCTTTACTAGCTTATCTGTTTCATTTTCCATTTCTTTCAACTAGGCAGTTAACTGGAGAATGAGATTCATTATCTCATTTTTTTGTCCTTCATTTTCTAACACTTCCTTTGCTTGTGGATGCTCAGTAGGAGGCATATTGAGTTGCTTATTTAATGCAACAATGTTTGCATTCTTCTTCTTTATAAGTTCTTCTACAACTTTGACATTATTAGGATCATATCCTACTTCAATAACCAAATCTTCTAGAGATTTAATTCTATTATATTTAGCCTGTGAGGATTCATTTTCTAATTTTAGTTGATCTCTAATATTCCCTAGAGTGTTTTGCAGCTTCTGTACACTCATGGCTTTGTTTTTCATAGTAGAATACAACGTTTCACCAGCTTTCTTGTGAAATTCTATTTAGTCTATAGGATGAAGATCTTTTGCTTAAAATTCATATGATGTATTTTTATAATCTACTGATGACTTAAACTGCTTCACTGTTGGCTGTAAGAAGGTCATCTGCATCTTTCTGGTCTTGTAGTTAAATGCGGAAAGCAATCTGCTTTGGTCACTAGGTGACTGCTTCCAGTATTGGGTATATGTATCTTCCTTTAATGCCTCATTTATAATCTTGATCTCTTTATACTTCTACATAATATCCTTCTCTTTCTCTATTGGCTTACTGGATGAAGACACTTCAACACTATGTTGCTTCTGAATCATTTGAGTGTTAGATGTTGAAGGCTGGTGTGTTTCTTCATAAACTACAGGTGGTGCATTATCTTTTACCACTGTATCTCTATCAATCACTTCAAAAGTTTCCACTTCTTCATTTACAGAATTTAATTTTGGCTTCTTCCTGTACATGAGTTTTAATTTTGTTTCAGTTGTAGTTTGTGTTGAGTATGGTCCTTCTTCTCTTTCCCTTTTAGAGTTCCTATCCTATTGGGCTGGAGTCTACAAGATGGAACTAGTATCACCTTGCTTCTCTGACTCTTTTACAGTGTTCTCCAACCATTTAGACTGATTGGAGTACTTCTCAATGTCTAGCTTAGACTCATGTACATAAGGAGTTAATTTAAATTTTACCCTTAACTTGCTTATTACTCCTAAAGGATCATAATACCATTGGAAACTTTGACTGAACTTGAATTCCTGCAAATATTTTTCTGCTTGTGGACCTGCATCTCTACTGTTGAAAATAAAAGGACCAACCTGATTCCTTATCTTAAATTGTGTCTTGTTTTTGGCTGCCAAGGAATTTATTGCATCAGAATTAAGGATATTCCTAATATACTCAAGGGAAAATAACCTCATTGGGAGGTATTTGGGTAGCTTATATGGGAAAAAATTAGATCTTTATACCCTAATCTCTGCGTGGTTCTGATAAAGGTACCAATATCTTGTCCTACTATGTTATGATAACTACAGGACCTTCTTTATATCATCAGTAACTCTTGGTTGAATGTTTTTGTTTAGCATGTTGACAATTGGATGGATAAAGGAGTCAATGAAGTCTGTGTATGTGGACTATGTAGAGTCTTTCTTGATTAATGGAGTCCAAAATATTACTAACTGTGGATTACCTTCAACATCCAGTTTTTGAAGGTTGATGGCAAATATTTCAAACTGGAAGTATAAAAACATGTGAAACAATACCGATGAGTACTTGAAGAAACCTTCTTCCAATAATTTGACCAACTGTTCATGAATTATATCAGCAAGGTACTGGGAAAAATTGAATATGGTAGCAGGAGGTTGTCCAGGTGTGAAAGTAGACAGGAAACCTAAGACTGAAGCATCAACATGCTCATTAGTGAATTAACCCAGAATAAAAGACAGCATTGAGATGATATGTCTGGTTCTTTCAGAAAATATGGCTGCTGGATAAGGAGGATTAGTCTTGGGAGTTTCAACTGATGAGGGAATGAATTTTGGAATATCTGGAACCTCTTGGGGAAGTCCAGATTCAGATATAACTAAGTAAGGGTCTCAATATACAGAGGGGTTTCATCAGTCCTAGGTTGGATCTGCAGCATCTAATTTATTGATTCAGCTGTGATAGTGAACAGAATTTCTTTACCATGGGTTATTAGGGCTCTTTGATCAGGGAAATAAAAATTTTGGCAAATTATAATCACCTCTAGACACTGGAAGGTCTATGGGACAATGTACTTGGGAAAATTGGATTCCCAAATGAAAACCTCATCAGCTTGATCAATTGATTTGTCATGGATCCAGTAGTGGAGCTCAAGAAGGTTAAACTCAGTGACAGGGTCACTAATTTTAAAATCTATGTCTGCTAAAGGAGTGTGTTCCAGATCTACAACTGGAGGTTGTAGGGGATTGATAGTTACAATTCCTTAAGAATTCATTGTTTTTGTTAATTTTAATCAACTGATTACTCTCTGATTTAGAAAAATAGGTTCAGGCCTTTAGGAGCACCTCTGAAAGATATTTACAGTCTATATAAGGGTTTGGGAAACCAATTGATCAAATATTACTCTCTGTGATCAAAAATAGTCTCAAGCCTTGGGAATTCTGTGAAAATATGCCTAGGGTCTGCAAAAAGAGGATTGGGAAGCAACAGGGGATTTATTTTGGTCTATAAAGGTTCCTAAATAGATTCAATTACTTGTTAATTACTTGATGTAAATACAGGCCTTAGTATTTTCAGGAATACTTGGAGAAAACGAAGCTTTTGGTATGCAAAGGAGGTTCTAGAGGCAGCGCAGGTTTTCTGAGGCTTCACTTGTCTTTATAGGGCTTCGAATTGATTCTGTAGTGTCTTTGGAAGTAATTTCGTTGAATTATAGTGTAAAGGGCTTGAAAATAGGTCGGTAGAGTAATATGTGATTTGAAATACGTCGGCACTCTTCTTCTCCACAAACTATCATAGAAAATGGTGAAAAAAGGCTACAAAGGGCGGTCTTATGGGTTTTAAACCAACGTTAATTAAAATTTGGGCGCGGGTTAAATTTAAAAGAGAGGACGGTTTGGTTACAACGATCAGGAATAAAGTTGATTTGTTTTCGCATCAACAAAAGCAAGCGGGCGGTAGTTTTTGGAGGGATGCGATGCAATCAAATGGTGCCACATAGCTAGGAGCAGGGCTCCGAAAACAACTCTTTTCACAAGGCCTCGGGGTCGTTAAATATTTGGCTATCGGGGATGCGACAAGGCTTATTGGCCATTAGATCTGATCATTTAAGATCCGACAGATGGGCGAATAGCAGGAATTCATCGGGGATCTGATAGGCATGGGGCCCGGGAATAGTTATGTGATGGGATATGTGGAGGGTTTAATATGTATCTGAGTTATAAGGTAGGCCCAGGTCATATCAAATGCGGGAAAATTAAAACTATAGGTTATAAATAAAACATGGGTTGGGGAAATATATATAAGTGGGAATTAATATAATACGAGTAAATGTATATAAAGGGATTTAATACATATGGGAGTGTTAAAATACACATTAAAATGTTAATAAGTGCGAGATTTTAAAATACACCAAGGATAGTGTTTAAAATTAATATCGGGGTGGGACTTTCATAGTGGGGCATGATATTATTATTTTAAACTTGAAACTTAGGATAAGTGTATTTTTAGGGGGTATTATGAACGAAAATGGAGGTTAATAAAGGGATTTTACTTTTCCAAAGGAAAATGTTGTATTTAAACGAAAATGTTGTATTTAAACTAAGGAAAAGGGGTTTTTTGTAGGAAAAAGGAGTGAAGTAAGAGGAGAGGATTAAAATGAAGAGGAAGGAGTATTTTTACAAGGGAAAATGAATTTAGAGGGAAATTAGTAAATATGAAATGAAAAATTTCTGCTATCCATGCCTTGTGAAAACTACTTTTTCCTACCCATCATCCACCCTAACATTTTTTCTTTATTTACATGGGTGCATTTGAGCTTGCAGGCCCTTTTTAGCTTTCTTTTAACAGCAAAATATCCTAATTCTATCCTTATTACTTCAAATGGCTCATATTAAACTGTTGAGCTCATTTATTATTCTCTACCTAACTACTGATCTGCCAAGATTAAACAGTTTGGCCAGATCTTTATTCTTTATCTATCAGCATGAAATTTAAAACATGAAAGATCAAGATTTAGCAGTTTGACCTTCATGGATTGTGCCATTTTTTACAAGCTGCACACAATCTTATTTTGCAAAGTAAAGTAAAAATTAGTGGCATTTGAATTTGAATCATTTTTATGATATATTTTTATCTCTTTTTGTTGGGGTTCATTTATATATTCTTTTCTGATCTTTTTCTTTTAGTCCTTTGATTTTTCTTTTGGGACTTTTACCCTCTTTACATTTTTTTAATATGGGAAAAAAATTTGCAGAAAACAAAGTATGTACATATTACAAGACTAAGCATAGTCAATTCAAAATTATGAATCCTATTATTATAGGACCCTAACACGACCGAACTAACACGTCTGTAATTATGCAGAGCTGATCTCTGAACACATTTCTTAAACTTTGGAATGATTAAACTCCATGAAACTTTGTGAATTAATTGTCAAAACCAAGACAAGCATTTGCAGAATTCAATCTACTTTCAAGAAATATAACTTTTATGGAATTTCATGAATATTTACTAATTTTAATTAATTTTGTAATAAAACAGGTACAAATAATTTATGAAGGTCATTATGATTCAGTGAAATCAATATTCTGTATCTTCCAAAATACACTGTAAAAACAATTGAAAAAATTATGGTGCATTACATTGGTTTGTCATTTGTAATGGGTAGTTTTTATATTTTTATTTTATAACTTATATGTTGAGAAATTTCGTACGTCCCGAAACATATTCAAAATATGTAGTTTTTTCATATTGGATCAATTCAAAAAATTCTAGTAAATATGATATGCATCAGTTGGTTTCGTAAATATAACGAAACTAAAGTAGACTCTATATAGATTGTTGCAATACATTTTGTTTCTCAAAAACACAAAATTTTCAAAGAATACACCAATGTGTATTAACATGACTTTTTATGAATCCTTTGATTGTTAGAAAAAACACACTCAAAGAAACACTAAGTTGACATATCAAATGTGTATAAAAAAATTCCAAAAAATAAGTAATAGAAAGCTAACAAAATTTCTAACAACTTTTATTTTTATCACAAAATGAAATTCTAAATAGAAAAATTGTTTTGGCTTGCAAAAAGTTGAAGAACAGAAAAGAAAAAAAAATGAATTTTTTTTTCTCAAAAAAGTGCAAAAAGTTTAATTTTTTTCATATTCTTGACTTAATGAAATATACAGATAGTGGGATTTTTAGCTGAGATTTCCCTAGATACATCTTTGCATTATGCGATTTAAATTCTTTCTCTTTCGTATTCATGTTATTGTGCTATCGAAATTAGTTTCCGCAAAATTGTAAACTAGATTCAAGTATTTAGTTTTAGAAAATTACAAGATCAGTTGAATCTAAATGTATTTTCTACATGGTATCAAAGCAGTAATCACTATAGAAGATAAGAACTAGATTTTAGTTTGAATAGGTGAATCGAATTTGGAGATTTATTCTTCAGGACCAGCAACAGATCAGGATGTCTTTCTCTGATATTTGAATATGCACTTGAGGGTAATTCAAATTACATAGCATGGAAGGATGAGATGGAAAAAGTGCTAAAGGACAACGGATTGAAGGATTTCATAGATAATGATATTCCCCAGCTCGTAGCTACAGATGCTCAACTTCTTGGTGCATGGAAGAAGAATGTAGCAAAGGCGAGAAGGATTCTGTTAGAAGGAGTTCAATATCATATTGTCTCGAAACTCCATGGAAATGAAACTACATATGCTATGTGGAAGGCATTAACAGATCTATTTCAGAATAGAAGCAACCATAGGAAGATGGCATTGAAGTACAAGCTCAAAAAACTCAACATGGAGAAGGGTGACATGATACCAAAATACTTGATGAAGTTCACTCAATGTCGAGATGAGCTTGGAAGTGTTGGTGTGATAGTTGCACGGGGATCCTCATCAAAGACTGATGATGAGGAGAATTGTGCCTTGGCTAGAAAGGAAAATAAAGGGAGAGGGTCAACGTCCCACTCCAAATCAAATTCTAGTCAAGCAAGAAAGAAGCCAGACTTTTCAAAGGTAAAAATTTTTCACTATCATGAGCTTGGACACAATGCTACAAAGTGTATGCACGAGAAGAACAAAAAGAAGCCCTCAGGAGGAGTGGAAGGTGAAGCACTTTCTTCATAGTTCAAGTTGTATTTCACCCTCATCGCATGCATGGTGTCACTACTGATTATTTTTATGTGGTACTTAGATAGTGGAGCTTCATTCCATATGCTCGGAAAAAAAAAAAAAAAAAAAAAACATATATATATATATATATATATAGCTTGGAGTATAATGATATCCATATGCACATCAGGATGGGAGATGGTAGGAGGTATAGAATTATCGACATAGGTATATTTACCTTTCAAATAGATTCAGGTACTCCTCTCACACTAAAATATGTCATGTATGTTCCTGGTTTAAAGAAGAATTTGGTTTTTGTTGCTATGTTAGAAAACTATGGCTATGATGTGATATTTAGAAAAGGAAAGGTGTTTCTTCAGCACAAATCCATGATATATGTGAAGAGGATTGGGTTTTGACTAAAGAACCTCTACAAATTGGATGTAGAAGATTGTGTTGCCTTGAGCATGAAAGCAGAGAAGGTGGAGAGTCGAGACATCGGTGAGTTATGGCACATAAGGTCGGGCGATCTATACCATGGTGCTTTGAATATCATGCAGCATATTTCTACATGAATTCAGAAGGGTGCACTTGAGTAGCAAGATACATGCATAGGGTGTGAATTGGGGAAGTATATCAAAGCCACATTTCATAATAAGGAAATCCGAGAAAAGGTGATCCTTGAGAGAGTTCACTCAGATGTGTGTGGACCCTTCTTGACAGCTTCCACAACAAAACATATTTATTATGTGATTTTTGTAGATTATTTTTCATGTAAGTGTTATATTTTCTTCATGCAGAATAAATATCAGATGTTCTCAAAGTTTTGTGATTTAAAGGCACTTGTCGAGAAATATATAGGGAAGAAGGTGAATTATCTAAGGAGCGATAATGGTGGAAAATATGTCTCTAACGAATTCAAGAACTTATGTTCTCCAGAAGGAATTTGAAGGGAATTGATAGCACCTCATAACCCATAGCAGAATGGGGTTGAAGAAAGGAATAACAAAACTATTGTGGGAGCAACAGGAGCAATGTTGCATGATCAAGACCTATTGTTGCATCTATGGGAAGAAGCATACACTAAAACAATATTTGTGCAGAACGTAAGCCACCATCAGATACTTAGGATGAGTACACGAGAGGAAAAAAATTCTGGTAAGAGACCAAATGTGTCGCATTTTAAAATTTTTGGTTCATCAGTTTATTTCCATGTAACCAAATATTCCAGGAAGAATCTATAGCCAACAGCTGAGTTGGGAATATTTGTGGGGTACACTTGCACACCTCACAGCTATCGGGTGTACTCGGTAGAACAAAGGATGACAATGGTTAGAAGAGATAGGAAAATCAATGAAGGTAAGGCCATGTGAATATCCCTTGAGAGGGAGCTTCAGTTGCATGCAGTTGAGGAGCTCTTGGCTCCAAAATAAGAACCTCAAGATGTGGAGCAACCACAAGTAGAGGAACAAAGAGTGGAATCACCCACTCATGCAAAAACATGCTGAGACAGAATGAAGCACACCAAAGAGGCTGAAAGGTTGGTTCTTGATGCTAGAGAGAATGTGGGAGCACCCAAAACACAGCACATGCAGAGAGTATCCCCATAGCGGTACATGGCTCCTATGAGAGAGAGTGTAGATATATAGCTATCATTTTTCGAGGAAGTAGTGTGGAAACTAGTTTGGGTTGATTCCATGGTTGAGGAGTATGAATTCGTTATCATAAACAATGCATGGGAATTTTTCCTAAGGCTAGATGAGAAGTCAGTTGTAGGATCCAAGTGTATCTACAAGGCAAAGCAGGTAGCATATTGGAGTGTGGAGAAACACAAGGCTAGATTTCTTGCTAGAGGGTTCTATCGGGTGGAAGGGATTGATTATTATGAGACATTTGCATGAGCTGCAAGATACTCATCAATCACATCCATCATTTCACTTTCATCGCAGATGGGATGGTAGATACATCAAATGGATGTAAAGACAGCCTTCCTCAATGGAGTAATTGAGGAAGAGGTGCACATTAAATAGCCAGAAGGTTTTTAGACCTTTGACAAAGAGTTGCATGTGTGCAGACTCAAGAGAGAATTGTATGGGTTAAAGCAAACACCTCATGCTTGGTACACTAGGATCAAAAACTACTTCACCAAGTTTGGCTTCACTGAGAGTGAAGCAAACGCGAACCTTTACCATATTGTTGTAGAAGTTAAATTTTTTATCATTGTAATTTATGTCGATGATTTTATACTGATGGGTGATGAGAAATTCATCAAGTATTGCAAAGGGGATCTTGCAAGATAATTTGAGATGAAGTAAATTTGTAGGTTTTAACCCTGTACACAAATTAGCTGCAAGCGAATCTTAAAAATAGAAAATAAACAATAGCGAGAGCATTAAACATAAAACAGATATACACAGATATTTTCCCCTGGATCCCAAATCGGGACAACTAGCTTTATTTTTCATTATATTCTTTTTAGTGTTACAACACATATATATACATGCCGAAGCATCCATAAACCCCAATCCATTAACCCTGGATTAGAACATAACCGTAGTTCCTTGACCGGATCTACAAAATACCAAGGGTTGAAAACCATCATGCCCCAAAACCATGTGCAAACCCATGCACAAAACCATGGGCGGGTCCACCCACTAAAAAATAAGGACCAAAAAAATTTTCTGGGGTGCTGCTCCAGACCCCGACAGGGGGGGCTATCGCCCCCCCTGTTACCCCCCCCCCACTCATGACTAGTCATGGAAAGAATATAACACAAACCCAACATTCTCCCACTTGTTGTTTTATTTCCGCAGGGGGCCATAGGAAAGTTGAGTCATTAGCCCAGCTTTGCAACACCCATTCTTTCTCTATACCAAGAGAACGTTTGAGTGCTCACATACTTTTTCAATGCATCTGCAACATTCTTCAAAGTGTCCACCTTTACCACCAACACCCTTTTAGCCTCAACCATATATCTCACAAAGTGATATTGAACATCAATGTGCTTTGCCTTTGAATGATAAGAAGGGTTCTTAGCCAAGAAAATTACACTTTGGCTATCACAGTCTATCCTTATAGCTTGCTGCACCAACCCCATACTTGAACACAATCTCTGCAACCAAACTGCTTCCTTCCTTGCATGAATGGCTGCCATGTATTCTGCCTCTGTAGTTGAAAGAGCCACTACAGACTGTCTTTTACTCATCCAACTGACTGCACCTCCAAATAGGCTAAACACATACCCACTTATAGATCTTCTTTGGTCCAGATCTCCAGCCCAGTCAGCATCAACAAAACCATGAATGTACAACACTCTTTCCAATCCTGGTCTTCCCTGGTAGCACAAGCCATAATCACTAGTGCCACGCAAATATCTGGAAACCCTCTTCACTGTTGTCCAATGCTCTTTCCCTAGGTTTGACATAAACCTACTCAATACTCCCACTGCATGTGCAATGTCTGGTCTAGTACAGACCATTGTATACTTCAAGCTACCCACTACACTTGCATATGGAACACAGGACATATCCTCCTCTTCTTCTTGTGTCTTCGGACATTGTTCAGCAGACAACTTTGTTCCTATATGAATTAGAACATTCACCAGTTCACTATCCTACATATTGAACCTGTGCAATATAGTCTCAACACACTTCCTCTGGTTTAACCAGATCTTACTCTTTGCCCGATCTCTCTTAATTTCCATGCCCAAAATATAGTTTGCAGCACCAAGATCCTTCATTTCGAATTTGGAGAACAGCTGGGTCTTCAAATCTTGGATAATTTCTTTGTCATTTCCAATCAACAACATATCATCCACATATAAGACCAAACAAATAACATGGTCACAAATTAATTTAAAATAAACACAGCGATCCTCCTTGCTTCTGGTGAAGCCAAGTCCCCATATATAGGTATCAAATTTTTGATACCACATCCTTGGTGATTGTTTTAACCCATACAGAGACTTCTTTAACTTGCATATTAATTCTTTCTTCCCCTTCACCATAAAGCCTTCAGGTTGTTTCATGTAGATCTCCTCTTCCAGATCCCTGTGAAGAAATGTTGTCTTCACATCCATCTATTCTACCTCAAAATCAAATGCAATAGCAACGAATAAAAGTAATCTAATAGAAGTAACTTTGGCAACAGGAGAAAAAATATCACCAAAATCAATTCCCGGCACCTGGGAATAACCTTTTGCTACCAACCGAGCTTTGTATTTCTCCACCTTGCATTCTACATTCATCTTCTTATTAAACACCCATTTGCTCCCGATGGGCTTTCTTCCAGCCGACAGCTCCACCAGATCCCATGCCTCATTTTTATCCAAGGATGTCATTTCATCAACCATGGCCTCCTTCCAAAGTTTTCCATCCTCTGAATCTACTGCCTCCCTGACAGTTCTGGAATCATCATAAGTTATATTTAAAGAAAAATTTGAACAGAAAACAGATGGACTATACCTTTCTGGTTGTCTCCTTTCCCAAACTGATCTTCTCACAGCTGGAGTTTGTGGCTCTTCCTCTTCTGAGTCTTCTTCTGTTGTAGAGTCTGATTCATCCTCCTTTAGCTCAAACTCTATCTTCTTAGGTTCCTTTGGTAGGAATTCATGTCTAACAATATATTTCACCTCTCTAAACACCACATCTCGGCTGTACGCAACCTTCCTTGTTTCCAGGTTCCAAAGCTTGTAACCCTTTAAACCATCCTTATACCCAATAAAGATGCGCCTTTTAGATTTATTATCCAACTTGCTCCTTTTCTCCTTTGGAACATGTACATATGCATCACATCCAAATACCCTCAAATGTGAAAGAGAGGGTTTCTTACCAGTCCATACCTCATGTGGAGTCTTATCCTCCAACGTTGATGAAGGTGATCTGTTAACTAAGTAACATGCAGTCTCCACTGCCTCTACCTAGAATTCTTGTCCTAACCTGGTACCACTGAGCATGCTTCTTGCCTTTTCCATCAGCGCTCTGTTCATTCTTTCTGCAACTCCATTTTGTTGTGTGTATGGAGTAGTCTTCTGTCGTGCTATACCACACTTCTTACAGAACTCTTCAAATTCCTTCTTGCAGAACTCCCCACCATTATCTATCCTCAGCACCTTTATCTTCTTCTCTGTTTGGTTTTCCACCAGAGCCTTAAATTCTTTAAATATCTCAAAGACTTCAGATTTCTTCCTCAAGAAATATATCCATGTATTCCTTGAGAAGTCATCTATGAATGAAACATAGTACACAGACTTACCTAGTGATGGACCTGACACAGGTCCAAACACATCACTGTGGACAAGCTCTAATATCTTGTTCACCCTCTTAGCACCAGAAGGAAAACTCACCTGATTCTTCTTCCCATACACACAATGTTCACATAAATCTAAATCCAGAGAGATATTGGACATACCCTCTACCATTCCATTTCCATGCAGTATCTGAAGGCCCTTCTCTCCAATATGTCCAAGCCTTTGCTACCATAGCATGGTCTTTTCTCTAGAGATCACTAGACTTTCTGCTCCACTTTCGGGAACTACAGAACTATTGCATCCATCAATAACAATGTTGCCCTAAAGCTTGTACAGAGTTCCAATGAAAACTCCCCACATTAATACCAGTGCTCCCTGAACCATCTTACAAGTATCTTTCTTGAACATTGTTTTTACACTTGCATCATCCATCTTGCTTACAGAAATCATATTTCTGGCCAATGCAGGAATGTACAGAACACCAGGAAGTGTTCTAATCCTTCCACCTTGCAGCTTCAGCTTGAATTTTCCACGTCCGACGATTCTAGCCTTCCTATCATCACCTAAGAAGACATCACCGCCATCATATTTTTCATACTCACAGAACCACTCCCTATGGGGAGTGAAGTGAAAGGATGCACCCGATTCAATCAACCATGACTCATGATCTACATGTGCATTTGAAGAAGAAGCCAAATACACATCCCCACCTTCATCCGAGGTGGTTTTTGCCTCTGCAGAAGGATCATCTTCAGATCCCTTTCCTTTCTCAGGAGCTTTATATCTGCAACGCTTTTTGTAGTGCCCTTCCTTTCTGCATTTTTGGCACACCTTTACAAACTTTCCAGGAGATTAATATCTCCCTCTAGATTTAGACCTCCCACTCGAAACCTTATTCTTGTTTCTATTCTGGGACCTTCCTCATATAGATAAGGCATCTCCATTCTGAACCTCCATATTTCTCCATCTCATTTCCTTTGACAGCAAGGTTGAGACAATCTCATCAAAATTCAAGGTATTTGTATTGCTACCTATTGCAATAACCAGACTGCCCCACAAATCTGGTAGAGAACACAACAAACCGATGCACTTATCCTCATCTGAGATTTTAATATCAACAGATGGCAACTGACTTACCACAATATTGAAGGCATTCAGATGATCTGTGACCAAGTCTCCATCCTTCATCCTCAGGTTATACAGCTTTTTCCACAGGAACAATTTATTCACCAAAGACTTAGATTGGTACAAAGTCCCTAGCTTGTCCCACAAGGTCTTCTCTGTAGCTTCCCCAAATACATTCAACAATACTGAATCTGAGACACACAACCATATTGTGCTCTTTTCCTTCTGATCCAGCTTCTTCTAGTCTTCTTCTGATCTACCGCTATCCACTAATCTTTATCCACCAACAGATCCTCCATCTTGAGCTTCCACAACTCAAAACTCTGACCATTAAATTTCTCGATCTCTATCTTCCCGCCACTCGCCATCTTCTTTCACCACAAGAATTGATCCTACAGATATCCCACTGAATGGGGTCTACCTCAGGCCCGAGCAAAAAAACCCTTAGCAGTAATGGCATCTTCTTGAAGCCCAAACTTCTCTGATACCAAATGTAGGTTTTAACCCTGTACACAAATTAGTTGCAAATGAATCTTAAAAATAGAAAATAAATAATAGCGAGAGCATAAAACATAAAACATATATACATAGAGATTTTCCCCTGGATCCCAAATCGGGACGACCAGCTTGATTTTTCATTATATTCCTTTTAGTGTTACAACACATATATATACATGTTGAAGCATACATAAACCCCAATCCATTAACCCTGGATTAGAACATAAAAGTAGTTCCCTTCACCGGATATATAAAATACCAGAGGCCTAAAACCATCATGCCCGAAAACCATGTGCAAACCCATGCACAAAACCATGGGCGGGTCCTCCCACCGGAAAATAAGGACCAAAAAAATTTCCTGGGGTGTTACCCCAGACCCTGACAGGGGGGGCTATCACCCTCGTGCATGACTAGTCGTGGAAAGAATATAACACAAACCCAACAACATGGGGCTCTTGCACTATTTCCTATAATTGGAAATTTGACAAAGAGATAGGGAGCTATTTGTATCTCAGGGAAAGTATGCCAATGGGATTTTGAGGAAGTTCCACATGGAGGGAAAAAAACCCATGGAGACTCCTCTAGCAGAAAAATGGAGAAAGGGGGATGCCACTTCAAGTGAAGTAGTATATTCTAGCATCTACAGGCAGCTTGTGGGTTCACTCATTTATTTGGTTAACACACCACCAGACATATTCTATGTGGTTAACCAGCTTAGTCAAGATATGGTTAAGCCTACTAATCTTTTTTAGAAGGAAGGAAAGCATGTGGTGAGATACCTCAGAGGCACTATAGAGTTTGGGCTATGCTAAAAACAGACAGAGGGAGTGAAGCTTTAAGGCTTCATAAATGCAGATTGGGTGGGGAGTCCATTCAACAAGAAGAGCACATTAGGGGGCATCTTAAACATTGGATTAGCGGCATTTTCCTGGTACAACAAGAAACAAATATCATTTGCACTAAGTCCAGTAGAGGCAGAGTCCATGGCGGCCATTCAAGTAGCATGTGATTCCATCTAGATGAGGAAGATACTTGTTGGTTTGTTTGGTCGACATATGGATCTGACAGTGATTTATTGTGATAATCATAGTTGCATCAACTCTCGGTTAATCAATTTTTTCATGAAAGGTCTTAGCATATTGATATCTGGTATCACCATCTCATATTGTGTGTAGAGGAGGATTATGTAATTACAGTACATTTCCATGGAGGAGAAGGATGCAGACATCTTAACGAAGGCATTTTCAATATGAAAATTTGAGTTCCACTAAGGCAGGGTTAGGGTAGCAGACAATCCCTTTCTTGTTCAAAGGGAGTGTTGAAATTGGAAACAAGAAGTGCTTCTAATTTAATTTTCCCTTAATAAAATGAGAAGGAAATTGTAATTCCACATCACATGACAGCTTGTACGAGTTAACTGAGTTGGCAAGACCTAGTTAGCTCAGTCTATTTGAGTTGGGGGTCAAACTGGAGGCATGTAGAGTTCACTCTAAGTTTTAGGGGGTTCAGTTACAGTTTATATAGATTTGTAATTGTTTAACTTGATTATTTGAGTTAAAAATAGTTTAACTAGTTCTAACTGATAGATAAGCTAATGATAGGTCCAATGAATTAAATCTAATTTAATTCACATGAAGTGATCAATCAGATAACTGATAATTCACTATAAATAGTTCTCGCATGTCATTTATAAGGAAGGCCTACTTGAGATTGGAGTTAAATGGAAGTAAAATATCAGTTGTATAATTAGAAAATTGTATAGGTCATGCATGAGGTCATCAAGATGCCTTGGATGTATTGTGAAATCAATTAGTGGGAATTTCCTAATTAATATGGTCTCAATTCCCTGAAGAATGTGTGAGAAAGGCTGGTCAAAAAGGAGAAATGAATTGGTTAAGTATTAGACCAAACTTGCTTAGATCATAGTGAAATAGTTAGAGATAGTGCAGAGAGCTCTCAATCCTGAGAGAAGCATTGTATTGTTTCATATTCCTAACTTAATGCACTATACAGATAGCGGGGTTTTTAGCTAGGGTTTTCCCTAGATACATATTTGTGTTATGTGATTGAAATTATTTCTCTTTCTCGTTCATGTGATTATGCGATCGAAATTGGTTTCCGAAAATTTATAGAATAGATTCAAGTATTTAGTTTTAGAATATTACAAGATCATTTGAATATATGTGGATTTTCTACACAACCATGGTCCAATGTCGCATACTGAAAAATATTGTCTTAATATAAAAATTAATCATGGTCAACCATGATTGTTTTAGGGTTTATAATATTTATCTAAGGGTTTTTTTACCTTGAGTTTATATTATTCATCCCTTGGGTTTATAATATTTTGGGTTTTTAGTATGAATCCATTGGGTTTATTATTTCCTTGGGTTTATAATATCAATCCCTTCGCTTTATTAATCTAAGGTTTCATATTCGTTGGATATAATGTTATGTATATACTTTTTAATATTAGTCTTTAGGTTAAATATAAATCATTTATTTTCATTAATTAATAAAAATTACTATAAATTATTTAAAAAACAATATTTATATTAATTATTTTTAATATAAGAACATTATTAAAACACTATTAGTTAATTATTTAATATAAAGTAATAATAATAATTAGTTAATTATATTTATAAAATATTATTAATAAATAATAATAATAATAATAATAATTATTTAATTATATGTATATTTATATTAAATTTTTGTTTAATAAAAATAATATTAATTATTAATAGTAGTAATATTAATTTATATGCCTTTGGCATATATCAACCACATTTACTAATGTAAATGTGGTTGTGCTAGTCTATTAACTTTATTGATTTGAAATGAATGTCCCTTACATGTTTTATACATGACACTATTAAATAAGCATAGCCTCACCTCTATTGGATAAATGTGGCATGGGACTATTAAACCCTCAACATTTGAAATTATTTTAAATCCATCTTCACAAAGCTAGTGTTGGCTTGGTTTGGGCTGACTCAAGTTCGATCTATACTACACACCAACAAAACCCCTAATCACTGGCCCTTTTGGCAATGACCTCCAAGAAAATCGCAGTCTCACATGAAGTGACTATGGGTGGATGCAGAACTAGGTTTCTGTAGCCTTGAGGTACTGGGAGATCTGGTATTATTATATTATCTTAAAGTTTCAACTCATAAATCACTTTTCCACATTCAATTAATCACAGAAACATGTCTTATAAAACCATAACCCATTACTACATTGAAGTAAAATAAAAATTCAATATTTGTATTCGATAACAGATAATAAAAAAAATATACACATAAACCACACAAAAACACCAGAATTTCGTCCACAAAATTGTTTCTTATTATCATGAATCTTTGAATACAAATATTTCTCAATGTGCGCACTAAGTTGCAGACTCTCCTCTAGGCCTCTACGCACTCAGCTTCAGAGCCCTCCCTTCACTAAAAAAATTCATATCACAATAATTCACCCATAACTATTTATGTATGTCTCTCTTTAAACATAGCATCTCAACCCTATATATACTATTACATCACAAGATTACATCGTCAAAAATACCATGGTCCAAATACCATGGACTCCCTAAAACAAGCATGTTAGGTCCCTATGTTACTAGTATAGTCCCTTATTGTTGTTAGTGTAACCCCCTTATTGTGATTATTGTACCCTTGTAACCCCCATATTGTTATTATTGTGCCCTTAAATTATTATTGTTAGGTTTACACTAATTATTATTGTTATTATTGTGCCCTTAAATTATTATTGTTAGGTTTATTATTGTAATTTGTATCATCCAAGAATTTTTCATTTATGTAATGTATTTGAGGTTTCCCCCTCGAAGCGGCTTATTTCTAAGGCGTTGATATCTCTTTTCTTCTATTTTTGGAGCTATTTTGAAAACATTTGGTATTAGAGCTTTGGGTTCTAGGGTTTTCGCTGCTCCAAACAGTTCAGCATGGAATTTTCTCTATAAAGTTTTTTTCTACGAAGGTTCAGAAGCTGAAATTTTTAGAGTGGGAAGAAAAAATACTAAGGAACATTGTCGCAAAATTTCAGATCTTGGTTTGCTATAGTTTCGGAGATATGATCTATGGAAGTTAGGGCTTTTTGCAGGCTCCTGAATTTAACCTAAACAATTCATCATGGCATGTGCACTATAAATTTTTTTCTACGAAGTTTCAGACACTGAAATTTTTAGATAGCGAAGCTGAAATCCTAAGGAATAGTGTCACACAATTTCAGAGCTTGGTTCGCAATATTTTTGGAGATATGATCCGTGGAAGTTAGGTATTTTTTAGGCTCCTGAATTTCATCTCAAAGAGGTTATCGTGGGAAAATATTCATAACTCTCTCTCTCTAAGAATCAGATTGGAATGCTGTAAAAAGTGGCTACAATTACATGGATTTTAGTTTCTTTTCTATCAATTTTAGAGAAAAAAGAGGAATCAGTGACATGTGGCAAGTCGTACAAGTTTTCTATACTGAACCAGTCCATAATTGGGTCATTGTGGGAGATTGGACATAACTTTGCCTTGAAGAATCCAAATCAGGTTAGACCTATGGCATTCGAAAGAAGCTTCAGAGGGTTACTTCAAGGCCGAATTTCAGATATTTACGATCCGAAATCATAGAGATAATTCAGTTTCAATATCGAGCTCCTCAAAATAAAAAATAAAAGGGTGTGTATTTTTTTTTCAAATTGCATAAGTCTTGCTTGAAAAATCAGTTCTAGTTGATTCCAAAAGCCTATTGAGCATAGCTACCAGTATTGGGTTCTAAAACTCCTCCTAAAAAGAATTAAACACCCATTAATCCTTGATAAGGCTCTACTATGACTCATGAAGATGAATAAATGCAACATGAGATATCAAAAATCCATGAGCAAGTGCACCAAATTTCGCTATCGCAAAGAGCATTAAAAAATAAAATGGAAACTAATATGGATGGTTTGAAGAAAGGCGTGGAAGCTAAGATGAATGGTTTGGAAGCTAATATGGATGGCATGGAAGTTGGCATGGAAGCTAAGATGGATGCCATCGATGAAAAAATGGAAAACATGAAGAATGATCTAAAAGCAGACATGGAAGATTTGACAAAGTTGATACAAAAAATGTTTCCTAATGGTGGAAATATAGTAGAGGAAACTCATGATAAGAACAAAATAAATGCTAATCATGATTTCATAAAATCTAATGTTGGCGGGAAGAACCACCATATTCCAAATATGAATATGAGGAATTTTGATGGTAAGGATCCCGTAACATGGACACTACAGATGGAACAATATTTTGATATCAATAATGTGAAAAACACACAAAAGGTACGCATTGCAACTTTACATCTAGAACAAAATACATTTGTATGGTATTGATGGCTTTGCTCACGTAAAAAAAAATTCACTTGGTCAATTTTTACGGAGGAAATGATAGCACATTATGAGGATACAAAGAGAAACACCTTCTTTAGCCAATTGATAAATCTCAAACAAAAGGGTTTAGTGGGGGAGCACATTGAGGACTTCCAAAAATTGAATATAAGGGTAACTGATATTACAGAGGAACACATGATTTATCTCTTCGTAGGTACTTTAAAGGATAACATCCAACATGAATTTCACATTTTGGAACCTGATTCATTGGAGAAGGCATTCAAGTTGGCAAGAAAAATTGAATGTAAAATTATGGCGACAAGGAATCCTATCACTCACTTCTATAAAGAGGTAAGTGTTGCTACTCCTAGATTTCAACAACCTACAAGGTTGACACCACAAAAATTGGAAGAAAAAAGAGAAAAAGGGCTTTGCTACAATTGTGATAGCAAATACACTAAAGGTCATAAGTGTGCTGAGAAGAAATTATTTTACATAGATTGTGAAGAGGAAGAAGAAAATTAAAAAGAAGAGGATATGCACCAGGAACCAACCCTTAAAGAGGAAGAAATGAGTCTGACCATATCGTGTAATGCATTGGTAGGAATTACCACTCCTCAAACTCTCAAGATAGAAGGACATATCAAGAAGAAAAAGGTAATAGTGTCGATTGATTCAGGTAGTACCCATAATTTTATTCATTGTAAGGTAGCCAAGGAATTGAATTGTTTCCTATACCCAGCACCAGAATGTCAATTGATGGTTGCAAATGGAGGAACTATAAATTTCTCTGGAAAATGCCATAATATCAAGCTATCCATGGGGAAATATGTATTTAATAGTCCAATGTTTTCCATCCCAATGGGAGGTGTTGATGTCATACTAGGAGTACAATGGTTACAATCTTTGGGGATGGTAGCTTTTAATTTTCAAGAACGTTTCTTGAAATTTTTTTCGGAAGGAAAGGAAATAAAATTATGTGGTATCATAGAGAAGCCAGGAAATATAATAAGCTATAATTTCATGACAAATCTTCTGAAGAAATAACAACAAGGCATTGTTTCACAATTATGCTCACTAGAAGTTCCAACATCAAAATCATCTATTTCACCATATCTCCAAAGAGTCTTGGACAATCATTCCAATGTGTTTGATACTCCCGAAGGACTCCCACCTATTCGTGAACATGATCATGCTATTCATTTGATTCTAGGAAGTGTTCCTCCAAACATCCTACTTTATAGATATCCTTATGTCCAAAAGAGTGAAATTAAACGTACGATTGCAGAAATGTTAGAGGCTGGTATAATTCAACCTAGTCAAATTTATTTCTCTACTCCTGTAGCATTGGTTCACAAGAAGGATGGATCATGGCGCATGTGTCCCGATTATAGGGAGCTCAATAAGCTCACCATTAAATATAAATTTCCCATTCCTTTGATTGATGAATTATTGGATGAATTACATGGAGCAATTTATTTTACCAAGTTGGATCTTCGTTTAGGATATCATAAAATTAGAATGAAGACTGAAGATATTCCAAAAACAGCATTTCGAACTCATGAGGGTCATTATGAATTTTTGGTCATGCCTTTTGTCCTTACCAATGCACTTTCTACATTTCAAGGGTTGATGAATTCCATTTTCAAACCCTTCCTTAGAAAATTTGTGCTAGTATTTTTTGATGATATACTAATCTACAGCAGGTCTTGGAAGGATCGTGTTCAACATGTTGACAGGGTGCTCAAACTATTGCAGGAGAAACAATTATATGCAAAAACATCCAAATGTTTCTTTGGAGTACAAGAGGTGGAATATCTGGGTCATATTATATCTCACGAGGGTGTTAAAGTAGACCCTAACAAAATTAAAGCTATTAAGGAATGGAAATTCCCCACGACCATAAAGCAGTTGCGAGGATTTCTCAGGATAACAGGGTATTATCGCAAGTTTGTTAAGAATTATGGGAGAATAGCAGCACCTCTAACAACATTATTGAAGAAAGATGCATTTTCATGGACTCCTGAAGCAACTAAGGCCTTTGAACGTCTTAAAGAGGCAATGTGCCCAGCACCGGTCTTAGCTACACCAGACTTCACAAAAACCTTTATTGTGGAATGTGATGCCTCAGGAAATGGAATTGGTGCAGTTTTAATGCAGGAAGGAAGACCCATTGCTTTTGAAAGTCGTCCAATCAAAGGAAAGTATTTACAGAAACCTATTTATGAGAAGGAAATGTTAGCAATACTGTATGCACTAAAGAAATGGCGAACTTACCTAATGGGAAGACACTTCAAGGTAAAAACTGATCATGATAGTCTTAAACACTTTTTGGAACAAAGACTATCTTCAAAAGAGAAGCAAAAATGGGTCACAAATATGTTGGGTTATGACTTTGAAGTAATCTACAAAAAGGGAAAGCTTAATGTTGTTGCAGATGCACTCTCAAGAAAGAATGAAGAGGTGGAAGCATTGCTTTGTGCCATTTCTATTATCCAACCAGATTGGATAACCGAAGTAAGAGATGAATGGAAGAAGGACAAAGATGTATGGACACTCATTCAAAAGTTGCAGCAAGATCCTAGTACATCTGATACATTTAGTTGGAAAATGATTCCTTATGGTACAAATATCGCTTATATCTTTGTAAGAATTCCCAACTAAAACAAAATATTCTTCTGGAATTGCACACTTCTCCTTTAGGAGGACACTCAGGATTTTTAAAAACTTACCACAGGGTGAAGAAAGAATTTTTTTGGGATGGCCTTAAATCTGATATTCAAAAGTTTGTGGCGAAATGTTTGGTTTTCCAGCAGAATAAAGTGGAAACAATTAAGACCCCGGGACTTCTACAACCTTTATCCATTCCAAGTCAACGTTGGGAGGAGATTTCAATGGATTTTATCAAAGGTTTACCTAAGTCTGAAGGAAAGAGTGTCATCATGGTGGTAGTTGATAGACTTACCAAGTATGCACACTTTTGTGCATTATCTCATCCATTTAAAGCAAGTATAGTTGTTACTACATTTATGGACACAATTCAAAAGCTACATGGAAACCCAAGGGTTATTGTGAGCGACAGAGATCCCATTTTTACTGGAAATTTTTGGACAGAGTTATTTTCTTGTTTGGGTACTCAATTAGCTCATAGCTCATCTTATCATCCTCAATCCGATAGTCAAACTGAGATAGTAAATAAATGATTGGAAGGATATCTTCGTTTTTTTGTATCTCATAAACAAACACCATGGGTCAAGTGGTAACCTCTCGCTGAATGGTGGTATAACACTTCCTTCCATACTGCATCAAAAATGACCCCATTTATGGAACTTTATGGATATCATCCACCATCCATCACATCATCTTTAAGAGAAAATTCAAAGGTTCAAGCAGTGGAAGATCACATCGAGCATCAACAAGAAGTTCTCCAACTCTTAAAGGAAAACTTGAATTTGGCACAAAATTGAATGAAACAACAGGCAGATCAACATCGCAGCGAGAGAATTTTTGATGTAGGAGACTGGGTATTTTTACGGCTAAAACCATACAAACAAATGTCCCTCAAGCAAGCTAAGAAGGATAATAAATTACCGCCAAAGTACTATGGTCCTTACAAAGTGTTGCAAAAGATTGCTACTATGACATACAAATTGGAGCTTCCTTCTTCTTCACAAGTGCATCCAATTTTCCATCTTTCATGCTTAAAGATGGTTATAAGTGAAACTCTTCCAGTTCAAACAATATTTCCAAAACTTGATGAGGAAGGAAAAATCATATTGGATCCTGAAGCAGTCACAGAAACCAGAAATTGAAAGCTACGGAATCGATAAATTTCAGAGTATCTCATCAAGTGGAAGAATTTACCCACTGAAGATTCTACATGCGAGGATGAGAATTTTATACAGAAGCACCTATAACTACTCAAGCATTGAGGACAACACTTTTTTGAAGGAGAGGGGCATGTTAGGACCCTATATTACTAGTATAGTCCCTTATTGTTGTTAGTGTAACCCCCTTATTGTTATTATTGTACCCTTGTAACCCCCATATTGTTATTATTATGCCCTTAAATTATTATTGTTAGGTCAGCTAAGATTACATTGTGGCCACATGGACTCCTATATATAGAAAGGAGGTTTTGTAATTTGTATCATCCAAGAATTTTTCATTTATGTAATGTATTGGAGGTTTCCCTGTCGAAGTGGCTTATTTCTAAGGCGTTGATATCTCTTTTCTTATATTTTTTGAGTTGGTTTCAAAACATTTGGTATCAAAGCTTTGGATTCTAGGGTTTTCGCTGCTCCAAACAGGTCAGCGTGAAATTTTCCCTTTAAATTTTTTCTTCAAAGGTTCAGAAGCTGAAATTTTTAGAGTGCGAAGCCGAAATCCTAAGGAACATTGTTGCAAAATTTCAGATATTGGTTCACTATAGTTTCGGAGATATGATCTGTGGAAGTTAGGGATTTTTGTAGGCTCTTGAATTTAACCTAAACAGGTCATCGTGGCATGTGCACTATAAAAAAATTTCTACGAAGTTTCAGATGCTAAAATTTTTAGATAGTGAAGCCAAAATCCTGAGGAACACTGTCACACAATTTCAGATCTTGGTTCACAATATTTTTGGAGATATGATCCGTGGAAGTTAGGTATTGTTTAGGCTCCTGAATTTCATCTCAAAGAGGTTATTGTGGGAAAATCTTCATAACTCTCTCTCTCTCTGAGCATCAGACAATAGTTTCTTTTCTATCAATTTTAGAGCCAAAAGAGGAAACAGTGACACGTGGTAAGTCATATAATTTCGCTATACTGAACCAATCCATAATTGGGTCATTGTGGTAGATTGGACATAACTTTGCCTTGAAGAATCCAAATCAGGTCAGACCTGTGGCATTCGAAAGAAGATTCAAAGGGTTACTTTAGGGCCAAATTTTAGATATTGAAGATCTAAAATCACAGAGATAATTCAGTTTCAATGTCGAGCTCCTCAAAATAAAAAAAAATGTGTGTATTTTTTTTTCAAATTGCATAAGTCTTGCTTGAAAAATCAGTTCTAGTTGATTCCAAAGGCCTATTGAGCATAGCTATCAGTATTGGGTTCTAAAAGCTCCTCCTAAAAATAATTCAACACCCATTAATCCTTCAGAAGGCTCTACTATGACTCATGAAGATGAAGAAATGCAACACGAGATATCAAACGTCCATGAGCAAGTGCACCAAATTTTGTTATCGCAAAGAGAAACAAAAAATGAAATGGAAACTAATATGGATGGTTTGAAGAATGGCGTGGAAGCTAAGATGAATGGTTTGGAAGCTAAGATGGATGCCATCGATGAAAAAATGGAAAACATGAATAATTATCTAAAAGAAGACATGGAAGGTTTGACAAAGTTGATACAACAAATGTTTCCTAATGGTGAAAAGAGAGTAGAGGAAACTCATGATGAGAACAAAATAAATGCTAATCGTGATTTCATAAACTCTAATGTTGGCGGGAAGAACCACCATATTCCAAAGATTGATATGAGGAAGTTTGATGGCAAGGATCCTGTAACATGGATACTACAGATGGAGCAATATTTTGATCTCAATAATGTGAAAAACACACAAAAGGTACGCATTGCAGCTTTACATCTAGAACAAAATACATTTGTATGGTATCAATGGCTTTTCTCACGTAAAAAAATTGTCACTTGGTCAATTCTTACAAAGGAAATGATAGCACATTATGAGGATACAAAGAGAAACACCTTCTTTAGCCAATTGATAAATCTCAAACAAAAGGCTTTAGTGGGGGAGCACATTGAGGACTTCCAAAAATTGAATATAAGGGTAACTGATATTACAAAGGAACACAGGATTGATCTCTTCATAGGTACTTTAAAGGATAACTTCCAACATGAAGTTCGCATTTTGGAACCTGATTCATTAGAGAAGGCATTCAGGTTGGCAAGAAAAATTGAATGTAAAATTATGGCGACAAGGAAGCCTACCACTCACTTCTATAAAGAGGGAAGTGTTGCTACTCCTAGATTTCAACAACCTACAAGGTTGACACCACAAAATTTGGAAGAAAAAGGAAAAAAGAGCAAAAGGGCTTTGCTACAGTTGTGATAGCAAATACACTAAGGTCATAAGTGTGCTAAGAAGAAATTATTTTACATAGATTGTGAAGAGGAAGAAGAAAATTAAAAAGAAGAGGATATACACTAGGAACCAACCCCTGAAGAGGAAGAAATGAGTTCGATCATATCGTGTAATGCATTGGCAGGAATTACCACTCCTCAAACTCTCAAGATAGAAGGACATATCAAGAAGAAAAAGGTAATAGTTTTGATTGATTCAGGTAGTACCCATAATTTTATTCATTGTAAGGTAGCCAAGGAATTGAATTGTTTCCTAGACCCAGCACCAAAATTTCAAGTGATGGTTGCAAATGGAGGAACTATAAATTTCTCTGGAAAATACCATAATATCAAGCTATCCATGGGGGAATATGTATTTAATAGTCCAATTCTTTCCATCCCAATGGGAGGTGACGATGTCATACAAGGAGTACAATGGTTACAACCTTTGGGGACGGTAGCTTTTAATTTTCAAGAAAGTTTCTTGAAATTTTTTTTGGAAGGAAAGGAAATTGAATTACAGGGTATCACAGGGAAGCCATGAAAGATAATAATCTCTAATTTCATTACAAAGCTTCCGAGGAAATAAAAATGAGGCATAATTGCACAATTATGCTCACTAGATGTTCCAACATAAAAATCATCCATTTCTCCAGATCTCCAAAGAGTCTTGGACAATCATTCCAATGTGTTTGATACTCCCAAAGGACTCCCACCTATTCGTGATCATGATCATGCTATTCATTTGATTCTAGGAAGTGTTCCTCCAAACATTTGACCTTACAGATATCCTTATGTCCAAAAGAGTGAAATTGAACATATGATTGCAGAAATGTTAGAGGTTGGTATAATTCAACCTAGTCAAAGTTCTTTCTCTGCTCCTGTAGTATTGGTAGAGAAGAAGGATGGATCATGGCGCATGTGTCCCGATTATAGGGAGCTCAATAAGCTCACCATTAAAGATAAATTTCTCATTCCTGTGATTGATGAATTATTATATGAATTACATGGAGCAATTTATTTTACCAAGTTGGATCTTCATTCAGGATATCATCAAATTAGAATGAAGACTAAAGATATTCCAAAAAAAACATTTCAAACTCATGAGGGTCATTATGAATTTTTGGTCATGCCTTTTGGCCTTACCAATGCAGCTTCTACATTTCAAGGGTTGATGAATTCCATTTTCAAACCCTTCCTTAGAAAATTTGTGCTAGTATTTTTTGATGATATACTAATCTACAGCAGGTCTTGGAAGGATCATGTTGAACATGTTGACAGGGTGCTCAAACTATTGCAGGAGAAACAATTATAGGCAAAAACATCCAAATGTTTCTTTGGAGTACAAGAGGTGGAATATCTGGGTCATATTGTATCTCATGAGGGTGTTAAGGTAGACCCTAACAAAATTAAAGCCATTAAGGAATGGAAAGTCCCCACAACCATAAAGCAGTTGCGAGGATTTCTCGGGTTAACAGGGTATTATCGTAAGTTTGTTAAGAATTATGGGAGAATAGCAGCACCTCTAACAACATTATTGAAGAAAGATGAATTTTCATGGACTCCTGAAGCAACTAAGGCCTTTGAACATCTTAAAGAGGCAATGTGCCTAGCACTGGTCTTAGCTATGCCAGACTTCACGAAAACCTTTATCGTGGAATGTGATGCCTCAGGAAATGGAATTGGTATTGTTTTAATGCAAGAAGGAAGACCCATTTCTTTTGAAAGCTGTCCAATCAAAGGAAAGTATTTATAGAAACCTATTTATGATAAGGAAATGTTAGAAATATTGCATGCACTAAAGAAATGGAGAACTTACCTAATTGGAAGACACTTCAAGGTAAAAACTGATCATGACAGTCTTAAACACTTTTTGGAACAAAGACTATCTTTAGAAGAGCAGCAAAAATGGGTCACAAAGATGTTGGGTTATGACTTTGAAATAATCTAAAAAAAAGGGAAGCTAAATGTTGTTGCAGATGCACTCTCAAGAAATAATGAAGAGGTGGAAGCATTGCTTTGTGCCATTTCTATTATCCAACCAGATTGGATAACCGAAGCAAGAGATGAATGGAAGAAAGATGAAGAAGTGTGGACACTCATTCAAAATTTGCAGCAAGATCCTAGTACATCTGATACATTTAGTTGGGAAAATGATTCCTTATGGTACAAAGATCTCTTATATCCTTGTAATAATTCCCAACTAAAAAAAAAGATTCTTTGGAATTGCACACTTCTCCTTTAGGAGGACACTCAAGATTTTTAAAAACTTACCACAGGGTGAAGAAAGAATTTTTTTGGGATGGCCTTAAATCTAATATTCAAAAGTTTGTGGCTGAATGTTTGGTTTTCCAGCAGAATAAAGTTGAGACAATTAATACCCCGGGTCTTCTACAACCTTTATCCATTCCAAGTCAACGTTGGGAGGAGATATCAATGGATTTTATCACAGGTTTACCTAAGTCCGAAGGAAAGAGCGTCATCATGGTGGTAGTTGATAGACCTACCAAGTATGCACACTTTTGTGCATTATCTCACCATTTAAAGCAAGTACAGTTGCTACTACATTTTTGGACACAATTCAAAAGCTAAATGGAAACCCAAGGGTCATTGTGAGCGACAGAGATCCCATTTTTACTGGAAATTTTTGGACAGAGTTATTTTCGTGTTTGGATACTCAATTAGCTCATAGCTCATCTTATCATCCTCAATCTGATGGTCAAACTAAGATAGTAAATAAATGTTTGGAAGGATATCTTCGTTGTTTTGTATCTGATAAACAAACACAATGGGTCAAGTGGTTACCTCTCGCTGAATTGTGATATAACACTTCCTTCCATACTGCAGCAAAAATGACCCCATTTATGGCACTTTACTGATATCATCCACCATCCTTCACATCATATTTAAGATAAAATTCGAAGGTTCAAGCAGTGGAAGATCACATCGAGCATCAACAAGAAGTTCTCCAACTCTTAAAGGACAACTTGAATTTGGCACAAAATCGAATGAAACAACAGGCAGATCAACATCACAGCAAGAGAAGTTTTGATGTAGGGCGGGTATTTTTACGGCTACAACCATACAAACAAATGTCCCTCAAGCAAGCTAAGAAGGATAATAAATTATCGCCAAAGTAATATTGTCCTTACAAGGTGTTTCAAAAGATTGGTACTATGGCATACAATTAAGAGCTTCATGCTTCTTCATGAGTGCATCCAATTTTCCATGTTTCATTCTTAAAGAAGGATATAGGTGAAAATCTTCGAGTTCAAACAATATTGCTTGAACTAGATGAGGAAGGAAAAATCATATTGGAACTTGAAGAGGTCACAGAAACAAGAACTCGACATCTATGAAATCGATCAATTTCAGAGTATCTCATCAAGTGGAAGAGCTTACCCACTGAAGATTCTACATGGGAGGATGAAAATTTTATACAGAAGCACCCAGAACTACTCAAGCGTTGAGGACAACACTTTTTTGAAGGAGAGGGGCATGTTAGGTCCCTATATTACTATTATAGTCCCTTATTGTTGTCAGTGTAACCCCCTTATTGTTATTATTGTACCCTTGTAACCCCCATATTTTTATTATTGTGCCCTTAAATTATTATTGCTAGGTCGGCTAGGATTACATTGTGGCCACATTGACTCCTTTATATAGAAAGGAGGTTTTGTAATTTGTATCATCCAAGAATTTTTCATTTATGTAATGTATTGGAGGTTTCCCCCTCAAAGTGGCCTATTTATAAGGCGTTGATATCTCTTTTCTTCTATTTTTGGAGCTGGTTTCACAACATTTGGTATCAGAGCTTTGGATTCTAGGGTTTTCGCTGCTCCAAATAGGTCAGCGTGGAATTTTTTCTATAAATTTTTTTCTACAAAGGTTTAGAAGCTGAAATGTTAGAGTGTGAAGCCGAAATCCTAAGGAACATCGTCACAAAATTTCAGATCTTGGTTCGCTATAGTTTCGAAGATATGATATGTGGAAGTTAAGGCTTTTTGTAGGCTCCTGAATTTAACCTAAACAGGTCATCGCAGCATGTGCGCTATAAAAAAATTTCTACGAAGTTTCAGACACTGAAATTTTTAGATAGCAAAGCCGAAATCCTGAGGAACAGCGTCACATAATTTCAGAGCTTGGTTCGCAATATTTTCGTAGATATGATCCGTGGAAGTTAGGTGTTGTTCAAGATCTTGAATTTCATCTCAAAGAGGTTATCATGGGAAAATCTTCACAACTCTCTCTCTGAGCATCTTATTGGAATGCTGTAAAAAATGGCTACAAGTAAATGGAATTTGGTTTCTTTTCTATCAATTTCAGAGATAAAAGAGGAAACAGTGACACGTGGCAAGTCATACAAGTTCACTATACTAAACCAATCCATAATTGGGTCATTGTGGGAGATTGGACATAACTTTGCCTTGAAAGATCCAAATTAGGTCAGACCTCTGGCATTCGAAAGAAGATTTAGAGGGTTACTTAGGTTTTTTAGGACTCTGCTTCTTCCTCACTATCTCTCACCTGCTCGGGTTGTTTTTGTGACTCAATAATTTTCTTCTCCTGTTTCTTCTTCGCTCTTTGCTCCTTGTTCATTTTCTTTTGTGGGGATATCCGATGTGTCCATGATGATGTTTTTGTGGGTGATGATGCTATTGTGGGCATCTCAGATGATGTTGTGGGTGAGTCAACTGTTGTTGCAGTTTTTTCCATAATTATTGCTAAGCCCATCTCAGTGAATATGCAAATAAAATCCTCACGATTCATACAGCAACGCAATTTTATGAAACTTCTTCGTCATGGAAATAATATAATTCTTAGGAAAAAAAAGTTCCAAATATGGGTGATATGTGGCTTTTTATAATAAATATGAATTTTTGACACCATAATTAGCTCATATTGTGTTCATTAATTTCATGTCTATCTTTAGATTCAATCCATTTGTCCTCATAAATGTGTTTTTCTGTGTTTCAACAAAAAAATTCCCTTTTAACGATCATATTTTTCCAAGGAACTTTGACATAATCGAGAGTGTAGCGAAAAACTCCTCTTACAAACTTCGACATAATTAGATTGTAGCAAATAAACTTCCTTCGTAGAAGCTCTTTGTCTATAACATAATTTATAATCCAGTGCCCACATTCAACTACAGGTGGCACTAAGACTTTTCTTATTTCTTCATATAGAAGTTGTAGGGATAGGATTATCCCTGTACAGCTTCAAATTGTTGCTGTTTACTCTTCCTTGAACCAATTCTCCATTTATCTTTGCTAATTGAATTGTGCCTCCATCATTAATATGCTTGATAATGTATGGGCCCAACCAATATATCTTGATTTTTCCTGGAAACTTTACAAACTCATTTTCATAAAAGAGAACAAGGTCTCTTACCTAGAACTTCTTTTGCTTAATATGTCTGTCATGCCAGGCCTTTTCTCTTTATTTTGGTACCTTCGGATGAAATTCTGCTATAAATATATATTCCTCCAAAGCAAGCAACTGCGACAATCTTTCTTCCATTATATCAGGGTCTGCCATATATGTAAAAGTTTCAATCCTCAATCTAGGCACAATGTACTCCATGGGCATCGTAGCTTCTTGCCCATAAACTAACTCGAAGGGTGTCTAACCTTTCAACTTCTTACATGTGGTATTATAAGCCCACAACAGTGCTGGAATTTGAAGGTCCTATTCATCGCTATTCACATTTCATACCTTAGTAAGTGTGTTCTGCAAAATATTATTAAATGATTCTACTTTTCCATTAGCCTTAGGGTGGTAAGGGGTACTCTTCTAATGATAGACTTGGAACTCCTCATTCAATGCTTCAATAGTCTTATTTTGGAAGTGTGAACCCTGGTCACTCATCAATATATTTGTACATCCAAATATAAACAATATGTACTCAAAAATAAACTTCGCAATGGTCTCTTCACTGCAATTCCTTACTGGTTATGCTTCGGCCCATCTTTTCAAGTAATTAGTTGATGTAATTATGTACCTTGCACCAGCGCTATTTCCAGGTGGGTTGATTGGTCCAACAAAATTAATTTCCCACTTTTCAAAGGCCTGCAATGTAATTTTTGGTACCAATGGCATCTCATCTCTTACGAAAGGCTTCCTTATTCTTTTACATACATCATATTCTCGGTAGTACTCCTTTGTAAACTAGCTGAGATCTATTTATGATCCACCTTATTCAGATTCCAAGGAGAATTCTATGAACAGGTATCTAGTGTCGCAATGGGATCACCACTCTCCCCTATTGTTGCCAAATTATTTATGAAACACTTCGAAAAGAAAGTCCTTGCTTCCTTTCCACTAAGTCCAGCATGGTGGAAAATATTCGTAGATGACACTAACATAAAGTGGACGCATGGCAAGGAGAATCTCGGAAAATTCTTTAATCACCTAAACTCAATTTCCTCAGAAATTAAGTTTTACCATGGAGATGGAAGAGAATAAAAGCATTCCTTTCTTGGATGTCCTAGTCACCAGAAAAGAGGATGGGACATTGGGGCATCAGGTGTTTAGGAAGAAAACCCGTACTTACATCTACCTTCATGCTAAATCTTACCATCATCCTGCTTAGAAATTTGGTGTGCTAAATACTCTGGTTGTAAGAGCCCTAAGGATATCCAATAAGGAGCACCTGAAACAGAAGATCAGTCACTTGACATCTATTTTCTTCGGTTTAGATTATAAAGAGAGAGAAATAAAAAAAGCCATAAAAAGAGTTGAAGGTGAGATCATTTCCAAGAATCACCAAGGTCCTCAAGAGAACGGTGGTAGGGTTTTTCTACCATACATTAAGGATGTTAATGATAAGATCGCGAAGTTGATAGGAAAGAATGACATTTTTGCACAATTTTTAGCAACAGGTACCATAAGACAAAAGATGTGGTCAGTTAAAGATACTATTAGTCATGAGTAGCTCAAAGGTGTTTACAAGATTGACTGCTCTTGTGGGAAGAGTTATATTGGTGAAGCCGGGCGCTCCCTTCAAAAATGCCTTAAAGAGCATGGTGCCAATATTAAACATGAGCGATCTCGCACCTCGGCTCTTGCTGATCATTCCTCGAAAACTAAACACCACTTTCGTCTTGAGGATGCTAAGATCATTGTGAGAGAGGAACACTATCAAAGACGGAATATTAGAGAAGCACTGGAGATTTTAAAACACCCAGATAACATTAACAGAGACAGGGGATACGAAATTAGTAATAGCTGGCGACCTCTAATTCGACAAATGTGCTTCGTAGGTTCATCCTCTTCCCAGGTATAGTATCACAGGCTTGCTTCTTTCTCTCCCATATGAAGGAAAAAAAATTCAGGGTTTGGTCACTTCGAATTCCTAATTGAATCATTCTTTCCAATAATTATCCTAATTAATTTTTATTATTCTCTATTAATAAAAATTAATTTATAATTATTGTTGGAAGAATATTAGATTTTGATATAAAATAGAATTAAATATTAGAAATGAAATAATATTAAATTTAAAAATTTGGATTAATAAATTATAATTATTTTTAAAAAAATTTATTAAATAATTTTAATATTTTAAAAAAACTTAATTCAAAGAATGTTTGATTTATTAAATAAACTATTATTAATTTATATTTTATTAATTATTAATTTTATTAGGAATAATAATTATAAACCTTTATTAGTTACCTCTAGGATTTTATCTCTTTAATATTTTTGTCCTTAGGTTTTAATTTTAAAAAAAATTATAGATTAATATAATTAAATAACATTTAGGTTTATCAATTAAAAATGAAAGCTATTAAATAATTAATTATTTAAATTATTAGAATTAACAATAATTAAATTATAATATTATGTACTATTAAAATTATATTAATATAAGAATTTAATTTAATTTATCAAAAATAATTCATAATAAAATATAAAAAATAAATATTAAGTAGATTATTAGTTTATTTAAACTATTAAAATTAAAATGGATTTAGTAGTACTATTAAATAGGTGATAGTATAATGATAAATGAATTAAAATTAATGTACTATAAAATATTAAAATCAAATTATTAAAATTAATTTATAAATTAATAATTTTAGTTCCTATCGGCCCTTGTCATTTTCATATTTCACTATTTATAACTTGTGTGTCCTTTCACTCTTCATTCTCATCTTGTCCTGAAGATGGATACCCGTTGGGATTCTAAACGTCGACCAATTTTTTTCGATACTATGGATAATCCGAAGAATTTTACAATGAGTACTCCTTCGTATTTTTATGTAGTGCAAGCCACCACAATCCTGCTTTCAAAACCTTCTGCGTAGTAGCTTTTCTTGCATAATGTCCACCAGTTGCGCCCCCATGAGCTTCTGCTATAATTTTTTGCCTTTCATATTCCATAACATATTTGTGAAGTATCTCATTTGGTCCCATATTATATAATTTTCATGCTATTAATGAAAAAGCAGTTGCCTCAACCAAAAATTCCTTCTTTTGTTGTGTAGTATACTCTGAAGGAGCCATTCATGTGGTTAGAAACTGAATGATATCTACAAAATGGTCATATTCCACTCTTATTGAAAATAATTGTGCATCGAGGAGATTATCTTCTATGTTGGTTGGATCTTCCCCTGTTTCCAGTCTTGACAGATGGACAAGTCCCTCATTCAGTCTTCCTTGTTTAAAAATGATCTCAAAATCATATTCCTGGAATAACATTAACCATTTTCAAAATTTTCTTCCTAAAACATGCTTATTAACCAAATACTTTAGTGCATAATGATCTGTAAACATTTTAAAATTTGATCCCATCAAACAGTGTCTAAACTTTTGCAAAGCATACACCATGAATAGTCCTTCCCTTTCTATATTGGTGTAATTATTTTCTGTCGTAGATAAATTCATACTTGCAAAAGCTATAGGATGATCAATCTCTCTTGCACCAAGTTGTGCCAGTACCACTCCTAAATCTATACAAGAGGCATCCAAATGGACATGAAATTCCTTATTCAAATCAAGGAACACTGGTATAGGTGCAGCTACCATTTTTTCTTTTAAAATGTTGAGGCTCTTTTGATATTCTTCATTCTACTGAAAATTTGTATCCTTCTTCAATAGTTTCTCTATAGGTGCAATGATATGAGCATACCCCTTGATGAACTTCCTATAATACCCAATATGTCCCAACGTAGTGTGAAGTTGGCTTACTATCTTAGGTGGAGGTAAGTTCACAATGATAGAAATCTTAGTAGGGTCCACCATTAGTCCTTGCTTAAAGACAATATGTCCCAACAATATGCCAAAAGGTACACAAAATATGCACTTTTTTAGGTTCAAAGAGATCTAACATTGTCTACATGTGTCGAGCATAAGTCTTAAACTTCCAACATGTTTGCTTAACAATCCAAATATTTTCCAATAATCAAAATATACATCCAAAAACTTATGGATGTATTCCTTAAAAGCTGTGACCACCACCCTAGAAAATATAGCAGGGGATTTTTTTAATACAAAATTCATTACTGTGTATTGATATGAGCCCCATTTTGTAGAAAATATGGTTTTATGTCGATCTTCAGGTGCAATCCGAATTTGATGATAACCTGATAATCCATCTGTAAATGAGTAAGCTTCCTGACCTCCTACATTGTCTATTACTTCATCTCTGAAAGGGGTAGGGAAGGGATCATGTAGACATGCACCCTTCACTTGAGCCTTCTTTTCTTGCACCACCATAGAACTCACCCATTCTTATTCTTCTACAGGTTCAATAATTCATGTTGTTATCATTTTATCAAGATCTACTTTCACTTTCTCCTTGTACTTTGGTTTTAGCCTGTAAGGTCTTTGTTTAACTAGCTTTTCCATTAGGCTTAAGGCGAATCTTGATGATTCATACATCTCCTATTATAAGCTTCATCTTTGAAAACTTGGTGGGAAACAGTTCTTGGTATTCATGAAGTAACTTTGTAACCTTACTGACTCTCTCCTCATCCCAGCAAACTCTTGTTGTTGCAAACTTGGGTTCCTTCTCTGATCCTATGTTTACCTTCTTAGCATTTAGTGACTTTGTTATGTCTGGTATCTCTCACTCAGGTCCAATCACTTCGCAGTATCTTTCTTACTCTGCTATGTCGATGTTGCGAGTATATTCTTCTTCATCTACAGTAAGGTTATAGCACTCCAATGCATTTTCTATTTGTGCATCCCAATCAGGTTGTTTTAATGCCAGTGAGGCAGCATTCTCAAATATATTATTCTTGACTATCTCAAGGGCCAAATCTAAGTATGGGAAATTTTCTTCAAATTTGAATGTTAATATGAATATATTAACCATGTCTGCTCAATTCTCGGTACCATGTCAAACCTCTGTTTCTACGTACCAGTTCTTAGGGATTGTCTCTAATGTATGAATGAATCCATGTACCCATTCTTGTTGTGGAATCTCCTTCAATGTTGAAGTGCATAGTTGGATATGCATCCTAAGATTATTTTTACCATCATATTTTATTTATATATTTTTTTCTATCTCTCTAAACCTTATCCACATCAATATTCGACATTCCTTCAAAACTACTATATTATTTTTGTGTGCATTCCACCATCTATCAATGGTATCTTTCAGGTTTATATCCAAGGCTAAAAACCTTTTATTTTTTGGAAATTTTTCTTAATAATCATTTAAAAAAATATTCACATCACCTAAGCCATCATAAGAAGGCAGGTTACATACCTCAGCTATCATACAACGAACTGATTTGGTAATTCTTAAACAATGCCTTGTGGATACTTCATGTAGCCTATTATGCCAGTTCTCCAACTCTTCTTTTGAGTTTGAAGTGCAAGAACTATCATGCTCCCAACTCAACTTACCTTCTGCAGTAGGGTTAACCCAATCTTGTTCCTTTGTTGTCATTTGATAGATATTATTTATGTCAGTTGTGTAGTATTCTTCTTTGACAGGTTCTATGTATCTTACTCCTTCTGATGGATCCAAGGGAACTATTACTCTCATATTGTTTCCTTCAAATATCATCTGTCTATTCTTCATATTAATTATGGTCATATTTTCAAATGACCATTCAAGTCCAAACAATGCAAGATAAGGTTTATTGTCATCGACAATCTCTATTACTTCAAAATCAGTATTAGTGTGAACTCCTTCAATATCTATAGTGAAACTTTGTAATATTCCCATAGGGAATATTTTTGATGATATTCCATCCTTAACTAAATAGGTGACCATTGTAGCTTTGACTTACCCTTCAATTTCGATGTCTGCTTCATCAATATACTAGCATCAAATCCCAGATCAAGAATAAAATGATCCATATCATATTCTCTTATATGTGCACTAAGCCTCATTTCTCTTCCAGTTCTCTTCTATCGATGTGAATTATTGACTACGAGCATCTCACTTCACGAGGTTTCTTGGGATGCACAAGAATCCATCAACTTCAGAAGACATTCTACAACCTTTGGATCTCTTAATATTTTCATACAAGTCTGTAAAAAATACTTTAAAATACCTACTTGGGTTGTTGAATCTTGCTCTTGTATCGTAGCTTGATCATCTGTTGGAGTGTGGTTCTTCATTGAAGTTGATGACTTGTCGCAGTTACTTATTTAATCGAGATTTGGATTTGCACTAGAGTTCGAAGCTCCAACATCCATAAAACTTCAATTTTATTCCATAAATACTTCTTTCTTGTTTTGAATATCGAAATAAGTATCCTTCTTAGTAGTCTTTCCAACCCATGCACTTTTATATTCTTTCTTTTCATTCTCTTTATCACTACCAGCCGCAGATCCACTTATAGTGATAATACTAACTCGAGGTTCGTCAGTCCTCCTTTCAGCAGTCATCATTTGAATATTATGTGCCTGATTTTTATTACTCTTTTCTTACATATTTTCCATAAGTATAGGATATTCTTCAATTACATGATAAAAATATTTACAATACTTACATGTCATTATGGGGTTCTGACAATCTCTCGCAAAATGATCTGGTTGACCGCAGTTATAGAAAATGATCTGTCCACATCCTCAACCAACTCCACCACCTCGACCTCTTCCTTCATAACCTCCTCAACCACTGCATTCTCCAGTATTCTCATGTTCATTCTCTTCTACTTGCATTCTATAAGCATCAGCATTGTGCTCCATCATTAGGTCGTAAGCCCGAAAATTATTCTCATCATGTCCTTATACTGATTTACGGAAATTTCAATATAGGTTCCTCGGAGTCTGTGCATATTTTTGTAACAAGTAACATTATTTTGAAAGAGGTTGGCCTCTAGCCTTACATATTTTGCACCACAGTATATATCCTACATTCAAGGGATTCGGTGCTCCACCATCCATGTAATCCCCGAAGATAGAGCATTGTTCTTTAAAATAGCCCTCTGATATGCACTTCGGACACCGCACTTCTTCTCTAACTTCTTTTATTTTCTTGATTTCTTGTATTTGTAGGTTTAGGTTTTCCAGTTGATTCTAAATTTGTTGGATACCTACATTAGTATATCCTATAAGCGGAGCTTCTATTTTCATCGCAATTTCTAGAGCTTCAGCTTGAGTTCCTATATTTTGTTGCATTAATGGAAATATGATATGTTGTAGCAGCACAGCTATAAACAATTCTTGATGTTGCTACAAAGCTATGTCAAAGATTACCTGATCCAATAACAACTTAAATCTTTGATCAAAATCCAAAATAGACTCGGTATGTTTCTGTTTGATTTCTTTCAACTCAGTGATGCACTGTGACTCATACTTCGGCTTCTTAAACTCTCTTATCATTGTTTCTTTAATATCTTCAAATTTTTTGTTCTGGTTATTGGAATACTTCATATACCATGTCAATGCTCTATCTCATGGCGTTATAACAAGTTGCACTTTCTTTATATTGTCATTGTTGATCTTCTTCATTGTCCATACTGCTTCGCATAAAAACCAAAAATGCTTTGAATCCTCCAATCCAATTCTTTTGAAAATAAGTAGATTAATTTCTTCATCCATACCTCTTCCTAGGGGGTGAGGGGGAGGGTGAGGGGGATGGGGGGTAGGAGGGGTAGGGGGAGCAAGGAAACCACAAACACCCTGGATATTACTATAGTCTAGTTTCTGTGAATTCTCAGGTTGGGAGGGGGAATACTGTGAAGTTACCTCGGGGTTATCATCACGGATTTCTTCTCTTTCACTTTCAGATTCACTCAAAAGAGGACTATAATCAGTCTCTACAAAGGTCTTTGGGTCTTTTCCATGAAATATCTTTCTAGTATCTACTCTATATCTCTTTCCACTTCATGTTGTGTTGATATCTTGCTCATAGTTACTTTCTCTTCTCCTAAACATAAGTAAACTAGCAATCTGATTACATCTATAACAGTCCTTTTTCACACATAAGCATATTAATCCAAAGTTTAATAGATTTTAAATACTTACCTCGCGTTTCTTTGAATAATATTCGTTTCACTTTTAGGACATAGTCGAGTCTACTGGGAACTATGTAATGAATCCTCCCAAGATTCTATCAATCCAGAAATGAACAGCCCTTGAAATCATATTGTTAGTGCTCTTGAGTCGTTGTATCAGTTTAGGAGTCCACACCGTAGGTTCTCCACCCTTAAAAAAAATTCCTTCATTCAACCTTGATATCCAATCATACATCTCAACAAGAAAATAACTGAAGAAAATCTTGTATTGATCTATAAAGATATACTTTTGCAACCATGCTTCAGATGTTAGACGAGGGTTTCTATTTTCTTGATCGAAAAATTCTCGCTCATTTAGGTCTATCCAATCTTGAACCTCCTTCTTTGATGGGTATCACATCCACATATCTCTCAAATATATCCTGGTCTGGGCAATGGAACCATTTGTTGGCTTGGTTTGGACTGACCCGAGTTCAATCTATATTGCGCACCAACATAAACCCTAATCATTGGCCCTTTCAGCAACAACCTACAAGCATATCACAGTCTCACTCAAATTGACTATGGGTGGATGTGAATCCAGGTTTCTACATCCTTGAGGGACTAGGAGATGTGGTATTATTATATTATCTTATACTTTCAACTCATAAATCACTTTGCCACATTCAATTAATCACATAAACATGCCATATAAAACCGTAAACCATTACTGCACTGAAGTAAAATGAAACTGCAATATTGTTATTCTATAACAGATAATAAGAAAATATGCACACAAATCACATAAGACCGCAATAATTTCATCCACAAAATTGTTTCTTATTATAGTGAATCTTTGAATACAACTAGTTCTCGACCTGTGCACTAAGTCGTACGTTGTTTGTGCACTAAGATGTAGACTCTCCTCTAGGCCTCTACACACTTAGCTATAGATCCTTCCCTTCGCTAAAAAAAATATAGATCACAATGATTCACCCATAACTCTCTATGTATGTCTCTCTTGAAACATAGCATTTCAACCCTATATATACTATTACATCATAGGATAACATCGTCAAAAATACCATGGTCCAAATACCATGGACTCCCTAAAACAAGAAACTATGGTCCCAAAACCATCGATCCTTTACAAAATTGTGCATTTTTACAAAACGAAGGGGCTTCGACACTGCGCAGTATATTTAATTCCCTGAACTACACTCTGTTGCATGCTCCAATGTGCACTCCGCTCCATAAAATGTGAAGTCTTTGCCAAAATCTAGGCCAAGTTGGGCTGCGCCCAACAACTAGTTATCTAATTATCTTTAGGAGATAATTAAAGAAATTTTAAATTCAGATTATTATATTATTAAACAATATTGTATTTATTTGTTATAATAATATTATTATATCCAATATCATTATAATTAGAATCACATTATTAATATTATTAAGTTTTTTTTTAATATTTTTGAAGGTAATGGACAAAACATGTTGGTATTAAAAAATTATAAATTTATAATATAAAAAAAGTAGAGAATCAAACATTCTTTTTGAAATTTTTAATTTTTTTGGATACATAACAAGTTATTTGATCATAGAAATTGTAGTATATAAGATTTATATTCATGTACTTGTTTAAGGAATAATTTCACTTGTAGTGACAAGCTACTTTAAACTTAGCAAGTTTACCCAAGACCTGCCTAAATAGAGGGTGTTGCAGTCAAAGCACAAAATAAGCAGATCCCAATGCATGCATTCCTATACTACAAATCACGGAGAGAGTAAAGAGCCCATACCTCTTATCGAGAAGAGTTATCTAGTTGATGCGTCCATCTTAAGGGAAATCTCTAGAGATCTACCCTCATGTCCCTACTCTTTAATACCTACACACAATAGAAAGTCACCAAACCTTATGCCCTGCAAGAACTATTAGCATAACATATAATCCACATTCACAATTAGCATGTAAATACAAGATAATAGATGAGAAAATAAAATAGCGAGGGAAAAGTTATTTTTTTGTATTATACCAAGAATAGTTTGTACATAGTTGCGCACTTCTATAATCCCCCCCTCATCAACACTCATTGTTCGCTCGACGTGTAATTTTGGCTTATCACGGAGATAAATATGAGTGAACACTTTGGCATATGTTGATTTTTCATCCCTTTTTATATATGGAGAGCTTGATTTTATAAGAATTCCTAGGTGGTGATCACATTGAATGTAGACATATTTTTTACCATCACTGGTCCTTTGATCCTTATCTTCTTTTAATGATCAAATTTGACTTATTTTAACCTTACCCATGGAATTTATTTCTTTGTTTCTCCATCATGTTGTAACTAGGGCATTGTTGGCTATCTATTTCTTGAATCCTATGTACATAGAGTGTTGTTTGGCCTAGTGTTTCTTGGCTATAAATGCAGAGAGTGTTGAAGGCACCAGTTAAGGGTTTTTGGATACTTCCACAAATCAATTTTACATATTTATTTTGAAGATAATGTTCCCTTCTAGTAGACCCAAGGGGGTGTATTTTTGAGCTATAAACAATTCCCCTTAATGTATGAGTTTAGAAGAGAATTCAATGGTCGAAATACATTATAATATAATAAGACCAGTGAGTGAGGCGGAGGGAGATACCATGATGGAAACAACCAATGATTAAAATGGTTCCCAAGGTACCTATCACAATATACAAAGTGAGAATAAATTGTTTGAGATCGAGCACTTCGCAGAATTGGTCAATATGGTCCAAATGACGAAAACCCAATATCAGATGTAAGGAAACCTTCCACCAATTACTACAAGCTCTAAAGTATTATACTGACACTAGATATACATCCCAGATAAGGTGTTCACGTTATGGGAAGAGATCCGTTGAAGGAGAGCCTTGATGTATCCCCATCATTTGACATGAAACTAACACCAAGATGAGGTCTCTAATGATAGAAACTAAATAATTCATGCACCACTGACAAAGGGGTATCTAGCAAAAAATGTAGTATGATACTTGTAAATGGAAAATTTTGACTGAAACTTACCTTGAACACATAACGACATGACACAAAATTGAACTTGGTAGCATAGACTGAAGAATACCAAAAGGACACATTGGAAAAATAGGAGGCATCACCACATCCCATAGAATAGAAGGGTGACTGATTGGGTGAGATATTGACTCAATAACTTACTGACTTGACTTAAGCTGATGGTGTGGCTATAAAGCGCAAAAAAATGCCAACTATAAGAGTTTTAATCAAACAATTTCCATGTTCAATGGCGACATACAACTACCATGATACAACACAAAAAAAAAATGCTTTCTCCCCTTCCATTTTTGTATGGTGGATCCCCTTCTTGGTTTAACAAGCATGAAAGAGAAGCAGGTGAGCTTGATAGGTGTTTGTTAGGTCCCTATATTACTAGTTTAGTCCCTTATTGTTATTAGTGTAGCCCCCTTATTGTTATTTTTGTACCCTTGTAACCCCAATATTCTTATTATTGTGCCCTTACATTGTTATTGTTAGGTCGTCTAGGATTATATTATGGGCCCATGGACTCCTATATATAAAAGGAGGTTTTGGTCATTTGTATCATCCAAGAATTGTTCATTTATGTAATGTATTGGAGGTTTCTCCCTCGAAATGGCTGATTTCCAAGGCGTTGATCTCTCTTTTCATCTATTTTTGGAGCTGGTTTCATAACATTTGGTATCAGAGCTTTGGATTCTAGGGTTTCTCTACTCCAAATAGGTCATTGTGGAATTTTCACAATAACTTTGTCTCTACGAAGGTTTAGAAGCTGAATTTTGTACAGAGCGAAGCCAAGATCCTAAGGAACCTCCTGTAAAAATTTCAGATCTTGGTTCGCAACATTTTCGGAGATATGATCTAGAGAAGTTAAGGTTTTTTTAGGCTCCCGAATTTCAACTAAAACAGGTCATCGTGGAATTTTTGCTATAAATTTTCGTATACGAAGTTTCAGAAGCTGAAATTTTTACAGGGCAAAGAAAAAATCCTGAGGAACCTCTTGTAAAAATTTCAAATATTTGTTCGTAATATTTGTGAAAGTTAGGGTTGTTTCAGGATCCCAAATTTCATCTCAAAGAGGTGACCATGGTGTTGAGGTATAAAAGGTATCTTTTTAACACCTATTTATCTCACATTAATTATCAATCCAGGAACGACTTTTTATTTCAAGAGTGTACTCTGTCTAAAGCTGCAATTCAATCTAAGAGTAATGCCTTGTAATATGTAGTACAATGTTCTAAATACAAGAGTAAATGGATGCTTGGAAAATAAATCTAACTACAATAACATAAACTCAAATGCTCTAAAATCCAATCATTCACTTAGTAAACATCAATCAAGGATACAGTAATGATAAATATTTCCTCTAGAAATTAATGCAACAAGATAATCAATCTGAGAACATGGGAGCAATAACCAGTATTCTTTACAGTTGATGATCCTGTTTTAAAGAAATTGAATGGAAATAAATCTTGAACTAAGTGCTGCTAATGAAAGGAAACTAGGAAAGCCCTCAAAACCAAACTCTTTGCAATTAATCAACTAAAATGAACAATAGCTCTAGAAGTAAACGAACAGCAAACTGTAATCAAAGGAATTGAACAACAAATCCTATCTAATAAATCTGAACAACAAACTCCTGACTAATGGAATCGAATGGCAAATTCTATTGAACAACAATCTGCAAATGAACAACAGTCAAACAGAACAGCAATCAATTGGAACAGCAAATGGAATGAAACAATAATGGAAATAGAACAGCGAAGCTCTATTAAGGTATAACAAGATAAATTATACAGAATTAAGATTCTTGTTAAATCATACAGGAACAGCAACGCGATTCGTTAATATAACACACTGATATCAAATAAGCAATGAAACAGCAAACAAATTAACTTGCAAATGTAATGAAAAAAATACAAACTATCACACAATGATAATTGAAAGATAGTGATACAAACAATGGATCGATCCACCAAGGTCGGGCCCTCAACCACCGGTGAAACGTCGCTGGGCTTTACTCCAGAGTTAAGAAATGGAACATAAATGCATTCTTGTATTAATCAAACATAATAGCGTTTACATCAGTTTCTCTTCGATCACAAGAGTCAAGGAATTACAGAGTTTCAAAATAAATTTGTTGGGTGTGGAGCCTGATTATCTTCTTTACTTTGTATCATAGCATTGGACCCTTGTACATTAAAAGCGGCGGCAACGCCACCCATAATTAATCACTGCCGTGGGGGGTCCAGGGGGGGGCGGAAACTAAAAACAAGTGTAAAATTGCCTTGTAAAAGTATAGTAATTTCTAGTCAATCTGGGCCATTCATTAGGAAAATGATCTGACAGTAGAAGTTATGTTTAGATTAGGGTTTTTTTCCCTAGAAGGCAACCCCCTTGTCTATATGAGGGTATTGTATTGCGGCTGTATTTTTTTATGTGTATTCTCGGAGTGAGAAACAAAGAGGGAGACTGTGAGAGAGAACAGAGGATATTACAGCGGATCTGCTGTAGGTTTTGTCTCTTCAATTTTTGCTGGATAATAGAAAGGAAGGACTGGCTATTCGGGGTGTATGTAGCCCAAACTGGGTGAACCACGTATATCTGTGTCTCTCTGGTTTTATGTGTTTTGTGTGCTTGTATTTTCCGCATATTTCATGTGTTTCATTGCTCCATAATATATAATTTTCTAACAACTGGTATCAAAGCCGAAGGTATATTTGGCTGATAAACTCGCAGGAAAGAAGGGTTCCTGGTTCGAGTGGGAGCAGTGACGGACGATGGTAAGTTTAGGGTCAAGAAATTTAATAGCCAAAAATTCCCGCTGTGGAAGATGCAGATGGAAGATTATCTGTATCAGAAAGATTTGTACCTACCATTGAGTGGAAAAACAAAGAAGCCGGCGGCCATGACAGACGCAGAATGGAACATTCTCGATAGAAAGGCACTCAGAATAGTACGGTTGTGTCTTGCAGTGTCAGTCGCCTTCAATATTTTGAAGGAAACAACAACAGAGGGTTTGATGTAGACGTTGGGGAAACTATATGAAAAACCCTTGGCCTCAAATAAGGTATTTCTTATGAAACGACTATTTAATATGAAGATGTCGGAAGGTGGATCTGTTGCAAACCATTTAAATGAATTTAATACAGTTACTAGCTAGTTAAGTTCTGTAGGGGTAAACTTTGATGATGAAGTTAGAGCTCTATTATTCTTGTGCTCATTATCAGAAAGCTGGAATGGTTTAGTTATGGCCATTAGTAACTCTGTCTCTGGATCTAGTACTTTAAAGTTTGATGATGTTGTTGGTGCTATCCTTAGCGAGGAAATGCGACGGAAAAGCTATGGTGAGACATCAGGTAATGCTTTGAGTGTAGAGTCTAGGGGAAGAAGAATGGAAAGAGGAAAGAGCTCGGGATATCGCAATAAATCAAGGAAAGGCAGATCCAAGTCCAGATCAAGGATAGTGTGCTGGAATTGCGGAAAGAAAGGACACCTAAAGAAAGACTGTAGATCTCAGAAGGGAAAAGAAGGAGACACACATCAAGAAAACAATCATGAAGCAAATGTGACAGGTGATGTGTTACAAGATGCTTTGATTCTTTCTTTCGAAAATGTTACTGATTCTTGGGTTGTAGATTCAGGGGATTCATTCCATGCCACACCTGATAAGAAATATTTTCATGACTATGTTCAAGGAGATTTTGGACAAGTTCGTTTGGGTGATGATAAACCCTGTAAAATTGTTGGAATGGGTAAAGTTCTTGTAAAACAACAAAATGGAAACCAATGGCTACTAAAGGAGGTAAGGCATGTTCTAGATCTAAAGAAAAATCTGATTTCAACAGGGCAGTTAGGTGGTGAAGGTTGTGTGACAACTTTCACGGATAAAACTTGGAAGGTCACCAAAGGAGCCCTGGTAATAGCAAAAGGTGAAAAGGTTGGTACATTGTATTTATGCAATGGTATTTCTAACTCTGTTAATGCTTTAACTTCCAAAGGAGCAGATGAAGCATTATGGCATCATAGGCTCGGACACATGAGTGAGAAGGGAATGAAGATTCTTCACTCAAGAAATTTGTTGCCAGGTTTGAAGAATGTTGATTTGGATTTTTGTGAAAATTGCATTTATGGAAAACAAAAGAGAGTCAGATTTCTCAGAGTTGGGAAAGAAAAGAAGAGCGAAAAATTGGAGCTTGTGCATACGGATGTATGGGGACCTGCTCAGGTATCATCTCTCGGTGGCTCTCGTTATTATGTTACTTTTATTGATGATGCAACTAGAAAAACATGGATTTATTGTATTCAGAATAAATCTGATGTATTTGATACTTTCAAGAAATGGAAAGCTTTGGTTGAGATTGAGACAGGAAAGAAGTTGAAGTGTCTCGGATCAGACAATGGAGGTGAATATTGCAGCAAAGAGTTTGATAGGTACTGTTCAGAGCATGGAATTCGTAGAGAGAAGACAGTTCCAAGAACACCACAAGAAAATGGTGTGTCAGAAAGGATGAGCAGAACAATCATGGAGCGTGCAAGGTGCATGAGATTGCATGCAGGATTGCCTTTACAATTTTGGGCAGATGCTGTAGATACTGTTGTTTATCTAATAAACAGAGGACCTTCAAGTTCCTTGGATGGTGGTATTCCAGAGGAAGCATGGACAGGTAAAAAGGTAAACTACTCTTTTTTAAAGCCTTTTGGTTGTGAGGCCTTTGTCCATATTAATAAAGAAAACAGAACAAAGCTTGAGGCAAAATCAAAGAAATGTACATTTATTGGATATGGTGCTAATGATTTTGGTTATTGCTTATATGATTATGAAAATCACAAAATCATTAGGAGTAGAGACGTAATATTCAATGAAAAGGTCTTGTATAAGAATCAGTTGCAGGAAAAGAAATAGGAAAAAGAAAGCAAGGAATATACGGTTCTTGATGAGATAACTGAAAAAGTAAAGGTGCCTGAAAATAATAATAATCAACAACCACAGCAGCAGCAACCACCACAACAGCAACAGGCATCTCAAAAACTTGAAAGTGGTGTTAGAAGATCTACCAGGATAAGTAGACCCCCTGAACGATACTCTCCTTCATTATATTATTTATTGCTGACTGATTCTGGTGAACCTAAATGCTATGAATAAGTAATGCAGGTTGAAATTAGGAAGAAGTGGGAGCGAGCCATGGAAGAAGAGATGGACTCCTTAATGCATAACCAGACTTGGGACTTAGTCAAGTTGCCTGTAGGTAAAACTGCATTGTAGAATAAATGGGTTTACAAGATGAAGGAAGAAGATGGAGGAAAACAGAGGTACAAAGCCAGACTTGAGGTGAAGGGGTTTGCACAGAAGAAAGGTATTGATTTTGATGAAATATTTTCTCCTATTGTTAAAATGAATTCAATCAAAACTATTTTAAGTCTTGTAGCAGCGGAAGATTTACATCTTGAACAGTTAGATGTAAAGACATCATTTCTCCAAGGAGATTTGGAGGAAGAGATATACATGCAGCAACCAGAAGGATATGAGGTAAAAGGGAAAGAAAAATTGGTGTGCAGATTAAAGAATAACTTGTATGGCTTAAAACAGGCTCCAAGGCAGTGGTATCTAAAATTGACAAGTTTATGTCTGAACAAGGTTATACTAGATTTCACTCTGATCATTGTGTTTATCTAAAAAGGAAAAATGATGGCAGCTATATTATATTGTTATTGTATGTAGATGACATGCTTGTTGCAGGGTCTAACATGCAGGAAATAAATGTGCTCAAAAGAAAATTAGCAAATTCATTTGCAATGAAGGATTTGGGAGCTTCAAAACAAATCCTTGGTATGAGGATAACTAGAGACAGGAAAAATCACAAATTAACACTGTCTCAGAATGAGTACATAGAGAAGGTATTGAAAAGATTTAATATGCAGAATGCAAAACCAGTTAGTACACCTTTTGCTAGCCATTTCAAACTTAGTAAGGAGATGTGCCCAAAGACCCAAGAAGACATGGATTATATGTCTAAAATTCCATATGCATCAGCAGTTGGAAGCTTAATGTATGCAATGGTCTGCACAAGGCCTGATATTGCACATGCAGTGGGAGTTGTAAGCAGGTACATGAACAATCCAGGAAAAGAACATTGGATGGAAGTAAAATGGATTCTCAGATATTTGAGAGGTACCATAAATCAAGAATTATGCTTTCGTGGTTCAAACATTTCTCTACAGGGATATGTTGATGTAGATATGGCAGGTGACAGAGATAACAGGAGGAGCACTACAGGATATGTATTTATTGTAGGTGGAACAACTGTTAGTTGGGTTTCGAAAATCCAAATTGTTGTTGCACTTTCAACAATAGAAGCCGAGTATGTTGCTGCTACAGAGGCTAGTAAAGAAATTATTTGGTTACAAATTTTTATGGATGAATTGGGTAAGAAGCATGATATGGGCACACTATACAGTGATAACCAAAGTGCTATTCATATTGCAAAGAACTCAGCATTTCATTCCAGGACTAAACACATACATCTCAAGTACCATTTCATACGGTCAGTATTGGAAGATGGAGAGTTGAAGCTGGAAAAGATACACACTAGCCAGAATCCTGCAGATATGCTAACAAAAGTTGTAACCATTGAGGAACTGAGAACATGCTCGGTTTCAATTGGTCTTCAAGAATGACGATGAAGATGAGAAACAACCAGGTCCAAAGAGGAGTCATTGTCCAGAAAATGAAGTAGTGGTGGAGTTGCTACAATCAGTCTCCAAGTGGGAGATTGTTGGGTGTGGAGCACGATTATCTTGTTTACTTTGTATCTGACGTTGGACCCTGTGCATTAAAAGCCCGACGCGCCACCGTAATTAATCCTTTGTTATGGGGGGGTCTGAAGAGCGTGCTTTTTGACCCCCGCCCGAGGTTCGGGCGGGCGCCCGCGATATTAAACAAATTAATAAAATTGCCTAGTAAAAGTATAGTAATTTCTAGTCAATCTGGGCCGTTCATTAGGAAAATGATCTGACGGTAGAAGTTATGTTTAGATTAGGGTTTTTTTCCCTATAAGGCAACCCCCTTGTATATATGGGGTATTGTATTGCGGCTGTATTTTTGTATGTGTATTCTCGGAGCGAGAAACAGAGAGGGAGACTGTGAGAGAGAACAGAGGATATTACAGTGGATCTGCTGTAGGTTTTCTCTCTTCAATTTTTGCTGGATAATAGAAAGGAAGGACTGGCTATTCGGGGTGGACATAGCCCAAACTGGGTGAACCACGTATATCTGTGTCTCTCTGGTTTTATGTGTTTTGTGTGTTTGTATTTTCCGCATATTTTATGTGTTTCATTGCTCCATAATATATAATTTTCTAACAAAATTCAATAATCATCCATTGTTCTTCTCTGTTCCCCCCATATCAATACATGCTTCTCCTTTTATAATCAGAAAGACGAGAATGTAAATATTAAATGTGATCCCTCATAACAATATTGGATTTTTCTCAACAAATTGATCAACAAGAAAAGATATTTCCAGCAATCTTTCAACAAGAACAAGTCGAATTTGGATTTAAAGCTGCGATAATTTGGAGGATGGTCACAACAGTAAATATGAGAAAATTATGCTCAAATAGCCTTCCATTTCTCTCAATACAGGCCGAATTTGGGCAAACCATATTTTAATAAAGTTAATTCATTCCGTTTTGGACAAAACCCATGTTTCGGATTTTCCAGATTCTTCTCCATTTTCCCAGAATATCAACCGCAAAACTGTCACTTCTTATTCTAGCGAATTTCTGAGTTAGAATATTGAATGATGTGCTGGAGATCAAATCTAGAATCTGGAAAATATCTTGGAGGCTAAAAATGGTGACTAATGTTACAAAATATATTAATAAACCGTCATTGATAAAATTATGCATAATAATCATCAATTTATTAAAAATAAAGGAGAAGAAATAATATTTATCCATAAGAGCCTAAATAATTATAAAATGGATTTATATGATAAATTATGATAAATTACATGATAAAGAAGAGTAGAAATGGATGAAATAAGTGTCAAAAGTGGTCATATTTGCGGCCCAACATACCCCCAAACTGAATATATTGCATGTCCTCATGCAACCCAGAACTGAATATATTACATGTCTTCATGCAACCCAAAGGCAAAACCCATGTGTTAACCAAGCAAAGAAAATTGTTCATCCCGACTTATGAAATGGATGGAACAAATAATTTTTTCTTCAAATAATGAATATTCAATTTTAGAAATCTTGATGAAGGCATAATAATTTTTACAGTTGACATTCAACTATATGTATATGAAGTTGCAGAAAAATGTGATATAAGTAACAACAAACTTAATTAACCATTTTCTCAAAAATCAGATCATTTTGATGCATGGATCATGAAATATAAACAAAATGGTTGTAGGTGATAGTGCATAATTTTCAAAATTTATGAACTAATTTAGCGTGAAATTATCTGGGTCTGTGTTTTTTAATGATACCTCTTTGTTATCCAGAAATCATAAGAATTCAATTCATAGTTTTAAAGATATATGCAAATCAATTTCTGCATTGTATAAAAATGAAATTGTATGCCTTAAATGAAAAAGAAAGTAAAAAACATCCATCATGTGTAGCAATTCCTCCCCCAAACTGAAAGATGATATGTCTCTAAAAAATGGGAAGTAGTAAAGATGTGGTATGAATGATGATAAATAATGCTCAATGGATTTTCATGAAATTCTCCTAAATTCATAATAAATCAAAAAAATTATGTTATTTTACCTCAAGTGTTACCTCCGAAAAAAAATGTGGAATGACATGTAGGGACTGGCCTTTGTTGAAGCTAATATAGGCTGAGCGGATACTGAAAGTGATGCAAAAGGTGGAAGCCATGCAAGCACATCATGTCTGAATAATTGTGTGCGTTCGTGAGTTGCGCATTTCTGTTCCATTTCTTAATTCTAGAGTAAAGCCCAGCAACGTTTCACCGGTGGTTGAGGGCCCGGCCCTGGTGGATCGATCCGTTGGGCTTTACTCCAGATTTAAGGAATGGAATAGAAATGTGTTCTTGTATTAGTCAAACATAATAGCATTTACATCAGTTGCTCTTCGATCACGATGTCAAGGAATTACAGAGTTACAAAAGAAATTCAATAATCATCCATTGTTATTTTCCGTTCCCCCCACGGCAATACATGCTTCTCCTTTTATAATCAGAAAGAGGAGAATGTAAATAGTAAATGTGATCCCTCATAATAATATTGGATTGTTCCCAACAACTTGATCAACAAGAAAAGATATTTTCATCAATCTTTCAACAGGAACAAGTCGAATTTGGATTTGCAGCTAAGATAATTTGGAGGACGGCTGCAACAGTGAATCTGAGAAAAATGTGCTCAAATAACTTTCCGTTTATCTCAATATAGGCTAGATTTGGGCAAACCATTCATTAATTAAAGTTAATTCAGTCCGTTCTAGACAAAACCCATGTTCCGGATTTTCCATATTCTTCTCCATTTGCCCAGAATATCAACCGCAAAACTATCACTTCTTATTCCAGCGAATTTCTGAGTTGGAATATTGAATGATGTGCTGGAGATCAAATCTACAATCTGCAAAATATCTTGGAGGCTAAAATGGTAAGCGATGTTACAAAATATATTAATAAACCATCATTGATAAAATTATGCATAATAATCATCAATTTATTAAAAATAAAGGAGAAGAAATAATATTTATCCATAAGAGCCTAAATAATTATAAAATAGATTTATATGATAAATTACATGATAAAGAAGAGTAGAAATGGATGAAATAAGTGTTAAAAAGTGGTCGTATTCGTGGCCCAACATACCCCCAAACCGAATATATTGCATGTCCTCACGCAATCCAGAACTGAATATATTGCATGTCCTCATGCAACCCAAAGACAAAACCCATGTGTTAACCAAGCAAAGAAAATTGTTTATCCCAACTCATGAAATGGATGGAACAAATGAATTTTTCCTCAAATAATGAATATTTAATTTTATCAATCTTGATGAAGGAATAAAAATTTTTACAGTTGACGTTCAACTATATTTATATGAAGTTGCATAAAAATGTGATATAAGTAACATCAAACTTCATTAACCATTTTCTCAAAAATCAGATCGTTTTGATGCACGGATCATGAGATATAAACAAAATGTTGTAGGTGATAGTGCATAATTTTTGAAATTTTATGAACTAATTTAGCGTGAAATTATCTGGGTCTGTGTATTTTAATGATACCTCTTTGTTATCAAGAAATCACAAGAATTCAGTTCATAGTTTTAAAGATATATGAAAATCAATTTCTGCACTGTATAAAAGTGAAATTGTATGCCTTAAATGAGAAAGAAAGTAAAAAACATCCATCATGTGTAGTAATTCCTCCCCCAAACTGAAAGATGATATGTCTCTAAAAAATGGGAAGTGGTAAATATGTGGAATGAATGATGATAAATAATGCTCAATGGATTTTCATGAAATTCTCCTAAATTCATAATAAATCAAAAAAATTATGCTATTTTACCTCAAGTGTTACCTCAAAAAAAAAATGTGGAATGACATGTAGGGACTGGCTTTTGTTGAATCTGATGTAGGCTGAGCGGATACTGAAAGTGATGCAAAAGGTGGAAGCCATGCAAGCACATCATGTCTGAAGAATTGTGCATGTTCATGAGTTGCGCGTTTCTGTTCCATTTCTTAACTCTGGAGTAAAGCCCAGCGGCATTTCACCGGTGGTTGAGGGCCCGACCCTGGTGGATCGATCCGCTAAGCTTTACTCTAGAGTTAATAAATGGAACAGAAATGCGTTCTTGTATTAATCAAACATAATAGCGTTTACATCAGTTGCTCTTCGATGACGAGAGTCAAGGAATTACAGAGTTACAAAAGAAATTCAATAACCATCTATTGTTCTTCTCCGTTCCCCCCACGGCAATACATGCTTCTCCTTTTATAATCAGAAAGAGGAAAATGTAAATAGTAAATGTGATCCCTCATAACAATATTGGATTGTTCCCAACAACTTGATCAACAAGAAAAGACATTTCCATCAATCTTTCAACTGGAACAAGTTGAATTTGAATTTGCAGCTAAGATAATTTAGAGGACCGCCGCAACTGTAAATATGAGAAAATCATGCTCAAATAACCTTTCGTTTCTCTCAATACAAGCTGAATTTGGGAAAATCATTGTAGAATAAGTTAATTCGGTCCATTCTGGATAAAACCCATGTTCCAGATTTTCCAGATTCTTCTCCATTTTCCCAGAATATCAACTGCAAAACTGTCACTTCTTATTCCAGCGAATTTCTGAGTTGGAGATCCAATCTGCAATCTGGCAAATATCTTGGAGACTAAAATGGTGAGTGATGTTACAAAATATATTAATAAACCATCATTGATAAAATTATGCATAATAATCATCAATTTATTAAAAATAAAGGAGAAGAAATAATATTTATCCATAAGAGCCTAAATAATTATAAAATGGATTTATATGATAAATTACATGATAAAGAAGAGTAGAAATGGATGAAATAAGTGTTAAAAAGTGGTCGTATTCACGGCCCAACACGTGGAAAAAATGCAATAACTCTCTCTCTAAGCGTCAGATTTGGATTCTATAAAAAGTTGTTGCAAGTACACGAACTGTGGTTTTCAGTATATCAATTTCAAAGCCGAAGGAGAAAATAGTGACACGTGGAAATTCGTACAAGTTCGCTCTACTGAACCAGTCCATAATTAGGTCATCGTGAGAGATTGTGCATAACTTTGTGTTGAAGAATCCAAATCAAGTCAGACCTGTGGCATTAGAAAGAAGATTCAGAGGGCTACTTCAGGGCCAAATTTCAGATATTCAAGATCTAAAATCACAGAGATAATTAAGTTTCAATATTGAGCACCTCAAAAGAAAGAAAAAGGTCTTGCAAAATATTGGTACTATGGCATACAAATTGGAGCTTCCTGCTTCTTAGCGATTGTATCTAGTTTTCCATGTTTCATGCTTAAAGAAGGTTATAGGTGAAAATCTTCCAGTTCAAACAATATTTCCAGAACTTGATTAGGAAGGAAAAATCATATTGGAACCTGAATTAGTCACGGAAACAATAATTCGACAGCTACGAAATCGATCAATTTCAGAGTATCTCATCAAGTGGAAGAACTTACCCACTGAAGATTCTACATGGGAGGATGAGAATTTTGTACAGAAGCACCCAGATCTAATCAAGCATTGAGGACAACACTTTTTTGAAGGAGAGGGGTATGTTAGGTCCCTATATTACTACTTCAGTCCCTTATTGTTATTAGTGTAGCCCCCTTATTGTTATTTTTGTACCCCTGTAACCCCAATATTGTTATTAGTGTGCCCTTACATTGTTATTGTTAGGCCGACTAGGATTATATTGTGGACCCATGGAATCCTATATATAGAAGGAGGTTTTGGTCATTTGTATCATCCAAGAATTGTTCATTTATGTAATGTATTGGAGGTTTCCCCCTTGAAGTGGTTGATTTCTAAGGTGTTGATCTCTCTCTTCTTCTATTTTTGGAGTTGGTTTCATAACACTGTTTTTTTCATATTTTAACATGCCTAAAGAAAGAAAAAAAGAGAAAAAAAATACTCGAAATGGTTCCTTTTTTATAAGTTTTATAGTGAGGTTGAAAAAGAGACAAAAGTACACTTGTTTCTTATAGTTTAAAAATCTTGAGAATGGAAAATATATTTATTTCTAACTTTCATATTAACTAACGAGTAGGAAAGAACAAAAAGAACTCAAAATTTTCAGGTAGGCTTAATGACTGTGAAAATATAGCAAAAAAATCTTGAGATTTTGATTCTTTAACAAGAATGAAAAGAATACCAAAAGGAATCTTATTCCAAATATTCAAATGGTATAATAGTAAGCATATTGTTTCAAGGCCAACGGAACTAACTTAAGTTAAGTAGATGGAAATGGAAAAGTGTCTAGCAATGGAAATCCACTCAACACAGTGGTATTTTTAAAAGGGTGAAATGGATTGAAAGAAAAATGAAATATTGATGAGAAGTAAAGAGGTCAAGCATGGTTTCATGTTTGGCGAGTGAAATGAAGGCAAGCATCATCATGATAGCATCTAGCAATACATTGAAGACCGTGAGCATAGGCAACCAAAAAACAATGAAGAAAAGAGTGGAGACCCCTGTACAGGAATAATGGCCATAAATGAGAGACAAAGAGAGGCATGAGGCTCAATTATGATGTCATGGTGAATACTAAAGAGGATCTCGAAACCTACAAATGAACACATAAACGGCACCAAAATGGAAATCGAGTGCTATGCTAGGGTTTCCTTGAAGGGTAGGATCTATCACACAAGTTACAATGTGAAAAAATACATGGATTTTGTTGCAAATTGACGAGGGTGGGCCCTAAGGCATAGTGAAACATGATGGAAAAGGTAAATAATGTAGCGAAAATATTGATGAATCCTAATCCTATATGGAATTTTTGACTTTATACCTAAAGGCGGCAACAAATGTTTTGGTCATTTTTCATTATTTTTTTTTAATGAATTATACACATATATACAAGGTACCACACCCATAGGTCTAGGCATAGTAATTTTTCAAGTAGAGCCCGTTGCAAGGCTCTACGAGAGTATTCCCATCATAATAAACAAACACATATGCCCTCTTACTTAACAAGTGTTTGAAAATGTATGGACCAATCGAAAGGGGTTCTAACTTTCCCACACCAAGTTGATTGTGTCGTTGATCATAGAAAAAGACTAAATCTCCTTTGGAAAAAAAATAAGGTGGAACAAACTTGTCGTATTGAAGTTTTACATGTTTTCAATGATCCTCATAGGCTAAAAGAGTGTCACGGCATTCTTAATCAAGATGAGCCAAATAAAGTAGGAATCCATCCTTGATCGAAGTGTTTGTGAGAAGTTTGATGACAATTTTTAATGAGGAAGCCTCACATTCAAATGAAACATCACTTCCATGCCATAAACAAGTTGGAAAGGAGTGAATCCCAAGGAGGTCTTGGGTGAGGTTTGATAAGCACAAAGATTTGAAAATATCATTAAGATCCAAATCTGTTTATGGTTCCCTACCATATGTTGGATCATAGTTTTGAGAACATGATTGATGGCCTCAACTTAACCATCGGCTTGAGGATGGTAGAGAGTGTAATTCTCATGAAAAAACCCCATCTTGGAGGCTAATTCAGTCATCATTTGAATGTGAAAGTGACATTTATGATCACTCACAATATGTTTAGGAACATCGAACCTAGAGATGATGTGATTGAAAAAATAAAATATATGTGGTGGTTCCATCAAAAAAATGAGTAGGCATGCCTTGATCCCATTTTGTAAATTAATCTATGGCCACAATGACATAATTATGACAGTTGGACAAGGTGGGATTATACTACATAAAATTGATACCCATTTAGTAAAGGGATATACCACAACCACAGGATCAAGGGGCATAGGATGGGCATGAAATTTGTGAGTAAATATCTGACAAGGATGAAACCTTTGGACAACAGTGATAAAATCCTTGAAGATTAATGGCCAAATGTACCTAGAGCATAAGATATTCTAGGAAGTGGATAACACAAAGAGATGACTACCAATGCCCCTGCATGGAAATCATTAAGAACATGTCCATCCTCTTCATGATTTAGATATCGATGTAACACCATATCAACCCAACGGTGATAAAGAGTATCAACAATGATGAGATATTGTTTAGATATGTGGCATATCCACTGAAGATCATCACAATACAACTCAAGTCAAAAAATTTGGGTTTGTAGATAGAGAAAGATATATCCATACCAAGGACCATATGTGAGAATGAGGAACAAAGATTCATTATGAAAGGAATTAGTAACCATTGTTCCATCAGAAGTAGGTGGAAAGCCATATAACATTTTTTCAAAGACCAAATATTTCTTAGATTCCACAACCACAAACTCTAAATCAAGTTCATCATTAGGGGAATTTTGAGGTCTAAAATGGGCCTCCTAAGGAAATTATAAAATAATAGGGGGGATAGTAAAATAAGATTAGATTACATCATCAAATTTTAGAGGGAAAAAAAATTAACTATTTTTTCAACACGTATTTTCAACTTATCTCCCTGTGGGTTTACTCAAATTTCGAGCGGAAAAATTCATTGGATGTAGAATTTCAAGGAGTACTCATGTTGCATACTTCTGATGGACCCTACTACACGAAAAATTAAAAATACATGAAAAACATGATTGAAATCACATTTTTTCATGTATTTCTCATTTTTCATGTTGTAATGTCCATCGAAAGTATATAACATGGGTACTCCTTGGATGAGGAATTAAATTTTGCATCAAATGAGTACTCGGGCTTGAAATTTAAGTAAAACCTTAGGGATATAAGTTGAAAATATGAGTTGAAAAGGTAGTTTTATTATTTTGTTATTTTTTAATATTTTTACCTTTTTACTCCAAAAATGGGGAATCATCCCCCATGGTTGACATCATCACCTTGAATTATATTGGTTCTTAGAAATTTTATTTTGGTTATACATTTTTCTTAGGAGGCCATTTTAGACCTCAAAATTCCCCTAATGTGGCAAGATGACTATCCATTTGGATTACTTTCCCGTACACTTGAAAATTAAGGAAATGGTGCATGGGGTTGAAATCAACGACTACAATGATATTTAGCAAGAGATTGTAATTTCTAATCCATTGGATAGTGAATACTATAGCGAGAGCCAACTGTTTCAATGTATGAATAGTGAAGTTGCACTCTTATTAATGCTCTCTTGAGATATTATATTATATGTTTCTCAAAATCCTCATCCTCTTGGACAAGAAAAATTGTAAGGGTCGAATTAGAGGAAGCAAGATATAGGATGAAGTCCTGAATGAGGGCTTAACAATGAGGTTGACATCAAGGTATGTTTCAAGGCATCAAAAGATCATTGTGCTTGGTCATCCCATACAAATGGTGTATACTTTTTTAAAAGGCATATAAAACCCTTTGTGATCTCGAAATAGTTGGTAATTAATCAACAAAAAAATTTCACTTTACCTTGCAAGCTATGAAGTTGAATAATAGTGTGTGGAGGAGATATATTGACAATAGCCTCAACGTTAATATGACCAACCATGATCCCAAACTTGGACATGATGAAGCATATAAATCATCTAAAAATAACACAAAAGATGCATTTTTATGGATTCAAACAAATATTATAGTAGTGACAGTGCACGAAGATGGTGTGTAGATGTGCAAGATGATCAATGCATCAAGCAGAGTGAGTAGTGAGGTCATCCAAATATTCCTCCACAATTCACTTGATTTCATGAAAATCGATACGACATGATTCACTGGAACGTGGCCCCAACATTTTTAAGACCAAATGAAAGTTTCATATACATAAACGTATCCCAAGGACAAATGAAAATCATTTTAAGTTGATATTCCTGGCTATAATCAGATATAAATAAAGGCACATACCCCATTTGTATCCGATTATAATCAGATATAATGTTGGGCAGACAAATTATTTATGGACTCACCTTCATCATTGTCTCCCAAGGCACATACCCCATTTGTATCCGATTATAATCAGATATAATGTTGGGCAGACAAATTATTTATGGACTCACCTTCATCATTGTCTCCCAAGGCACATACCCCATCTGGATGTTCACAAGGTATGTCCTTTTAGGACCATTCCTTTCTTGGATTTCCACATCCTCAAGGAATTTCCTCTTCAAATACTCTTAGGTATTAGATTCCCTACCTCATCGTCAAAGAGTATCGTTATTGGTATCAGATTCTTACCCAATCCTCCATTATTTCTTCATATTTTGAAGACAATAATGATGTGTTTATCTTTTCCTCTAAACTAGGGAGGACCTATTCATTCCTTTACACATGAAAGGAATATATCCAAGCTCCCTCTTAATGAGGGACTTGTTTCCAACATCAACTATCTACTCTTTGGTGGAGATCATGGTATTATTAGCTAATTGTAGGGCTCCTCCTTTTTGCATCATCATATCTTAGATGAAATTCAACTACTTCATTATGGAGCCATCATCTTTCATAAATTCCTCGTAGGGCTTCAACCATCTTATACATCACTTTCCCTTTCCTCTTCATAGTGTTTAACCAGGTAATGCTAGTCATCTTCTTTTCATCATAAAGTGATATTATTTGTCATCATCTGGATATCCTTCATATTGATACCTCTTTCCAAGTTATGTTCCTTTCATAATCATCCCTACAATATTAGTTTTATATAATTTATACCATCTTTTGTCAGTAGCCTTGTTCCAATTCAACCAGATGCTTTCTTTCAAAAATAAAAAATGAACATCAAATCAAAGTTACCTCTTTATGATGGCCTTTCATCATAATATCAGCTTTTGAAACATCAACATCCTGCACATTGTATGAATCCATATCCAAGACATTAATTACCAAGTATCTTCCTCTTCCATCATACTTATCAGAGTCTTCATAACTTCTTCATGGATATGTCACAAATAATAATTCTAGATTTTGATTAATATTTTTATCTAAGTGGTTATATATACATATTACGAACTCCCCTTATAACTTCTTCATATATTTCTTCTTCGTAATTTCTATACATATCTCCTTTTTACATAGGAAGAGTTGTTGCCAACCATCTCATATTCTTCATGAGGTCATATAGTGGTGATTCTATCTTGTCATTGTTAAAGAGTGTAACTAGGTTCAACCTTCATTAATGTATTTGAGTCACTATGTAATGTAATTGTCAAAAGAATAAAAATAATAATTTGTATTATTGCTACAATGACTTATTAAAGCATGGGTTTCATGCTTGGGTCATTAGGTTTTATGTCAAAGTCCCCATTGAGGATTTTTAGGATTTATTCTAAGTCTATATAGTCATTGTACATTTAAAAATACCCTTCTTTGGCTTTTGAATCATGTAAAAAGATTTATAATTTAGTCAAATATGATTTATGTCACCTCCACACCAAGTCGGCTTCAAGATGATCAAGTAGGCCTCAAGGAAGGCTATTCAACCTCACCTAAAGGCTATAAAAGGATAAAATCGAATTCATTTGGAGGATAACATCTCAATCAAGTTCAATATCTCTAAGGAAATCGAAAAAAGTGTGAAGTGAAGGAACAGGGCTAAATAAGTGCAAGTTTGTTCAGGGTGAAGGAGAAAATCAAAGTCAAAATTTTGGTGTATATCTCTCTCTCTCTCTCTCATTCCCTAGATTACAAGATCGAAGTTCTTCTTGTAATTTCATTTCTAGTTGTTGCATGATGTCACTTCCAAGCCAAGTATAGGTCGAAGTTGTTGTTGCTAGACACTACTGCCTCAAGAAGTTGTATTGGGCCAAAATAAAATTTTCTACATCAAGATCAATGTATCTTAGCTAATATCAAAGTATCTAAATAAATATTGAAGTCATTGGGTTTAAGAAAGTGTTGCATAGTGTTGTTTTTGTTGCTGGGTCAAAATAGGATCATATACAAAAGAAGAATAAGGTTTACTTGGTGTGGAAGAAGTTTTTCTCAAGGTCTAGAGTCTTGGATTGTCTCAGGAAAACTATTGAAGGAAGAATTACTGACTAGGTTTTCCCCTGGAGTGGAGGTTTTTCCTAGATGTTCGCCTATATCTGGTTTCCTTGATATATGTGTTATTGCTTTAGTAATTTCTTGATGAAGTAAGAGAAAAGAAGATAATAAGAAAAACTAATAATAATATAGGAACATCACAAGAAATTTATCAAGTACAAGAAAATATTCTTGTTTTTCCAATTTTCTAACATGGTATCAAGCTTTAGTGAAGAAAGAAGAAAAATGCAGATTCAAGGAGTTGATCAAGGAATCATAAAAGGAAATCCTTTAAGAAAACAAGTCCACTTTATTCAAGAAAAATGTCCAACTCAATAAAGGGAGAGAATAAGCTTAAAGGAGCATCAAACTACAGGTCATGGAAGAAAAGGATTGACCACATTCTTGAAAAGAAAAAATTATTATATTTGGTTAAAGGGAAAGTAAAGAAGTCGATGGAAGATTCCAGTGATGTTGATAAGGTGAAATTCAAAGAATCGGAATTTGTGGCCATGACTCTAATGGTAGAAGGAATAAAGGAAAATCTTGTCCCATACATAGCCAACATTTACCATGCTCAATAAATGTATGAGGCCTTATCAAAAAATTTCACTATTAAGAACATTGGTCAAGTAGCAAGTTTGAAGAATGAACTAAGGACCACAAAGATGACCAAGGAAGAAAATGTGGATACTTTATTTGTAAATATATCAATAATTAGAGATGATATTCTATCCATTAATGAAATTGTACCAGACAAGGAACTTGTGATCGCTGCATTATTAGGGTTACCACCTTATTCAAGTGATTTTTCTTCAGCATTCAAAAACTGGAAGGAAGATCCTACATTTGAAGAATTATGGACTGTCTGTAGCCAAGAGGAATTGAGAATATCATTGTATCCAACAGTGAAGAAAGGAAACTGCTCATCACAAGAAAGGAAACTCTAAGAAGACAAAGGGGCCAAGAAGGAAGGTAGACTTGTACAAAGTAGAATGTTATCAATGTCATAAAATGGGTCACTAGAGAAGTGTTTGTCCTGACAATCCGAGAAATAAGAAGAGGGAAAGAGAACAAGAAAATGTTGTTGAAGAAGGATCTCCTAAGAAATGTAAACCTAAATAATTGTACATAAGGGACTTACACTACTAAGTCATTTCCTCTTAGCCTTATATATTTCATTTTATACTTTTTATTTTTAGTATTTGTAGGTTTTGACATATTATTGGAAAGAGACATTTTTTTTATATAATATTTTAGGTATCCCTCAAGCTTTGGAGGATGCCCTCAATAATTCCCAAAGAAAAGTAACTAATTTATTTTCAGTTTTGGTTTCATGTACTTATTTAATTTTTGTTTATATTAAATACTAATCACCTTTCTACCTCTATTTCCTTGTTTAGGAAATGTCTTGATGCTCAAGGATTATGGAAGAAGGCCTCACAAGACAAATAATTTGAGTTACAATGTTTGTTAAGAAACAAAGGTATGTCCTACACTAATATTTTTTCTCTTCATGATAAAGGTATAATCATCCTCTTTGTTAATAGATTATACATTACTAACATTTTTGTGCCTAGCTCTCTTGAATCATAAATATTCTTTTTTAGGGTGATTCATCATCTGATAAATCTACCCTCCTCGTATCTTTAGATGTTTGTATAAATAGCCCTAGAAAGTTTCTTTGGAAAACCATAAGTTAAGGGTATTCTAATGATGATGCATGAAACCCTAGCCTGCTTAGGGTTATTAGGAATTGTTATTTGAATTTTTTAATGATGATGGTATGTTTGGGTTTTGGTATGATAATGAAAACCCTAACTTTTTAGCATTGAATGATGTTGTCCAATATCCCAAACCTATGAACTTTTGGTATCATAAGGTTTTATTTTTTATGAAACCCTATATCTTTCGAGTTTATTTGGTTCTATAAGAAAAACCCTTGTCATGTATTTAAAGTAAGTTCCTAGGAATGAAACCCTAGGTGTATACGTGTCTATTTAGTTGAAATCCTAACCTAGTCTAGGTCAGTATATGTCTAATATTTCCCGACATGTGATGTGCCTATCCTTAATGATGAAATCCTAGATATGTGTGTGTGTTGACCTAATTATTAATGGTCATAAGTACTAGGGTTTGGAAACAAGCCCTAGTCAAATTTTGATATTCTAGGATGATGTTGTTTGGGAAATCTAGGGTTTTGTAGTTAAACTCCACTAGTAATTAAATTATCTTGTATGTATAACAATTTGGAATATATGAATCTATATAGTGGTTGCTGAGAATTTGTAGATGAAAAATATAGGGTTTACATCAAACCCTAGTAGAATTTATTCATGTTGTTAATTAAGTTGTGATTGGTTTTGTTTTTTGGAGCTCATGTATGAATCTATGGTTTACATGAAATACTAGTAGAAATTCTAACATGTGAATTCAAAAAATCATTAGATGCATTAATCTGATTTGTTTTTGGGTTTTATATTTGAAAATAATTGTAATATCATTGAAAGTAATGTTAATACCCTAGATATAATGAGAATGACATTATGATTGATCTACTGATGTAATTTAGGTTTTGAAACAAAGCCTGGGAAAGAAGTTGAAATATTGAAGTATAGTCTCTTACTGATTATGTTTGTAAAGTCCAACGCTTTAGTTATTATAAGATTTTGTTATGGCTAACTTCATGCTTCTATAGATATGATTGTACTTTCTATCTAAGTTGCACATGTACATCATCTTCAAGATGGTGAAGATGTCCGAAAAGAGAAGTTGATATGATAAGCGTGATGAAGAAAGATATATGACTCTGATAAGAAGGATGGAATCCATGAAATATTCTCCAATGTCTTAAGACTAATTTGATCTCCCTAAGTTGAGAGGCAGTCTAGATATAATAAATATCCTTGGTTGAGAGGGAGGGCATATCATAGTCTTGATTGGAGAATGCATATGTTGTTGCATGTGAAGTAGGAAAGGAAAGTATATGATTGAGAAAAAAAATTTCAAAGATTCGATTGATATACCTACTATAAGAAGCAACATATAGTTGTCTAGAAGATTCTGAAGGTTTTTATTTGATTATGTACATTTGAAAGTGTACTACTAATTGGGGTTGTGTTTGTACAGGTAAATCTCTCGAAGTTTTGATAGTATGCTAGTTTTCGATGGACTAAGAGAAAATAAGATAATAAGAAAAACTAATAAGAATACAGGAACATCACAAGTAAATTATCAAGTACAAGAAAATATTTCTATCTTTTTTATTTTCTTGTTGGAAATACTGAGAGGTGGGGTGAATCAGTGTTTCTTTTCAATTGTTATTTTTACGAGTTAGATAACTTATAATTATAACACATAATGAAAAATAAGAATAAACTCTTTTATTAATCATGAATAATGAATACTTCAATCCTCTTCTTTAAAATAAATGAAGTACAATATATTGTAGGGTTCCAACCCTAAATTAAGACACCAATCTCAAATCCACCAGGCTCCAACCTATACTTTTCCAAGCATCGAATTTAACATCATTTGGCTCTAACCTCTAGGGATCCACCCTTATCTTCCCAAGGAACCAACCTTTTCTCTATGAGGCTCCAACCCTATATTCCCAAGGCACCAACCTTGTCTCTATGAGGATCCAACCTCTAGGGTTCCAACCCTATCTTCCCAAGGCACCAACCTTGTCTCTATGAGGCTTCAACCTCTAGGGCTCCAACCCTATGTCTAATACATACTCCAACCTGGTCCTCTTGAGGAATCTTATCCTCTAGGGCTCCAACCCTTTGCTCCAATTCTTCAAGATAGATTCAATGATTCTTGATGGCTCCCAATATCTTCTGTAACGATACCTGACAATATCTTCACCTTCAAAAATTCCCTAAAAACAATCTCCAAGGCACTTATCTCATCAATGACAACTTTGTCTTCACACGAAGGTGTCTCCAAGACTCTTCATAATAGCCAAACAAATTTCTTCATGATTACTTCATGAGATCTTCAGCAAAGCATCATGTCTCCAAGATTTCCTCCAAGATCAACTTTTATTAATCTTGAATAATGCCTCAAGGTGTGCTCAAGGATATCCAAAGACTACTCCAAATCCTTTTCAAGATGTATATCAAAATTTCCACCAAACATTCTGCACCAAGATGTTAAACGGCTCTTCAGAAGTTGCTCCAATGTAATAATACAATTAGTCTCCAAATACACTAGATTTTATTCAAGACTACTTAAACAAGACTTCAATGATCCTTCAACAATACTACAATGCATGGTCTAATAAATTAATTCAATAGTTCTCCATGATCTTCAATAAGTATTCCAAAAGGGTCCAATCAATTTCCTCAATGTATGCTCCAAATGATGCCTATAATTTTCTCTAGAAGATTTCACATTAGGAGAATTTTGAGGTCTACAATGGACCTCTAAAAAAAATTATAAAATAATAGTGAAAATAACAAAATAATATTAGATTACATCATCAAATTTTAGAGGGAAAAAAAGAAAAAACTACTTTTTCAACTTATCTCCCTATGGTTTACTCAATTTTTTAGTGGGAACACTTGTTGGATGCATAATTTGATTCCTCATCCAAGGAATACCCATGTTTCATACTTTTGATGGACCCTATTACACGAAAAATGAGGAATACATGAAAAACGTGATTTCAATCACGTTTTTTCATGTTTTTCTCATTTTTCATGTAGTAGGGTCCATCGAATGTATGCAACATGGTTACTCCTTCTATGAGTAATTAAATTTTGTATCCAATGAGTACTCCCACTCATAATTTGAGTAGAAACTTAGGGATATAACTTGAAAATACTAGTTGAAAAAGTAGTTTTATTATTTCATTATTTTTTAATCTTTTCACTTTTTTACCTCAAAAATAGTGAATCATCCCCCATGGTTGACATAATCATCTTGAATTCTATTGGTTCTTATAAAGTTTATTCTTTTTGTACATTTTTCTTAGGAGGCCCATTTTAGACCTCAAAACTTTTCTAATGATGGGTTGCTTCAAAATATGTCTCGTCAAAAATCCTAGAAATGGGTCGATAATGCCTTTAGATTCGGCTTCAAGGTGTCTTCAAAGGTTGTCCCTAAAGGTATTTTAAAGTGATTCAAGTGATGATTCAGCACAAGTTCTTTTATTCCATCAATATGAACTTCAAAGCATAGGTCTGAAACGTTTAACCCACATATCAGAGGTATAAATGCAACAAGTTCGAGCCTTTTGTCATAGGTTATAGGTATAGAAATGAGCCAATAATATGAGCCTTTAACAGGTTTTTCTGAGGCTCCACATGCCAATAATCCTAGGCTCTTTAGGTGACTGTTCTTTAGGCTTGTGATATAGTCCAAGCTCCAAATATTTTTAAGACTCAACCACCACAGGTTTTGGATCCTTTACAAATTAGTTATCCTAGGTTTTATGCCTTACTAATTTGTAGATATGAGCTCCACATGACTGTAACTTAGTTCCTTCTTAAATCAATAATCCAAGCTACAAAATTCTGAAATTCGGTAGTGTAACCGAGTTGCAATAGGACATTGTTCAGCCTTCAAGAAATCTGAGTTAGTGTATCACAGGTATCTGTGAGGTCTTCATGTCTTCAAGCTTCAAAAAAGGTCTTCTTTGCTCCACATACCAAGGTCTTCAATCACAGAACTAAGACCTTTTAAATGGTTATTATTCCAATGTATCACTGCACACGCTGCAAGGTCCAAGCCTTTAAATGTGATTGTTCCAATGTATCTGTTATCACCATAAAAATTTAAAAAAAAATAAAAATAAAAAAATCTAAACTATGAAAGTTTACCTTTTTCTAGTCATGGTGTCAAATAGGTCTTGAGTAATTTCATTTTAAAAATAAAAGGGTAAGTAATAGGTTTAGAAGTCTTAAAAATTTAGTTTTCATTTCCAAATAAGGTCTTTAAGTCTCATTTCATGGTTAAAAAGTCCCATCATTCATTTAGAAGTCATGTTTTTAACCTTTGAAAAAATCCTCTACAATTAGCCACAAAAACGCAGTTTCGTAGCGCAGTCAGTTCAAAAACTCAGTTTTGCGCTACGAAAGCACTGCTACTTTCGTAGCGCATATCGGAAAAATTTCCATGGTGAACTACGAAAGCGCGGATTCCTAGGAAGGTCATGTCAAAGCATAAAAACTGTCAGAATCCATTAGGTTTTCATACAATGACATCATTATGAGTCAGTTAGGGGTCATTTCCAAGACGTGTAACCATTCATACTCATCATTGCAATCGTAGAGGTGTCATTTATGAAAAGAAGTTTCAAGTTTGAAAGGCTGATATGCGCTAATCACTCTAGTTCTCATAACAAACAAGTGAAACATATCTGTTTCAAGTCCTAATCCTATGGTCATTTTACACCAAAGCTATTCTTATCTACCATCAAGCGAGGTTGATTTCTTTTCATCAAGTGAGGCTGATATTCCTATCAAGCAAGGTTGATCATTAAATTCAGAAGGAAGTAGACAGAAATTTTTGAAGGCAAGAATGACAGAGGATAAAAATAATCACAGGTCAGGGCATTATTTGAGGTCAAAACCTGAAAGCACAGGATTTCTAGCTAAAGACAAAACAGTGTTAGAGGCTTTCAAAAAGGCAAGATGTTTTAAATTTTGTGAAAAGCTGCAGGGAGGACATAGTCAGGTAACAAAATAATTTGCTTTGCATTTTAGTGGTTCAAATACAAAAATTGGAATCTTGAATTTTTCAGTAGCTCCTGAGACTATAGCCCTAGTAACTGAGATACCTAGAGGACAGGAAACATGGTTTAAGGGTTTCGGATTTGACATGGAGACATGCAAGATGTTTTTAAAGCCAGAATTTACAGAGATGGATTTAAATAATGCAATTCCCAGAAGCTACATTAAAGATAGCTATGCTAATTTACTTTTCAATATCCAGAGGTATTTCACATGCAAGGGCAGGTATCATAAAGTTTATTCCGACCATTTCAAACTTCTACTACACTTTACAGGTATTATATCTTTAGACTTTCCATTTTTCCTGTATAGAAGCATTGCTAATATGGGAGATACGGTTCAAGTGAAATATGAAAGATGTGAAACATCTCTGTTTCACCATGGTTTAATCAAACTAATGGTCTTGAATGAACTCCAAAATATTAATAGAGATTGGTCATCTTTTCTATTTTTATGTGGATTTGGAATAGAAGCTCAAACTCTAGTCCAAAATCTGAAGGCAAAATAATCTCTGCCAGCAGAATCCAGCAAACCTATAGTTGCAAGCACAAAAAGGTTTGTGAAATTGAATCCTAGGAAACAGGTAAAAGAACAGGTAGAAAAGACACCAGTTTTCATTGTAGAAACTCCTCCACCCGCAAAACAGAGGTTGCAAGAAATTTAAAAAACTACAAAGAAAGAGACAATTGGTAAACAAATTCTACAGATATTGACTAGGAGTCAAGTTGCAAAAGAAAAAGGGAAAACAGTGCTTTCAGGAACAAGTGACAGTCCAGGTTTGAAAGGGAACTTAGATGATATTTTTCAAGCAATAGACATAGAAGAATCTCCTTTAGTACAAGCTGGCTTCATAAGAATTATTCAAGGTAAAAAGAAAAATATGAAGTCATCTAAGAAGTTGGAGTTCAAAGATGAAGATACATCATTTGTCTGCAAGGCTAGGAAACTTGCAACTAGATAGTCAAAGAGGATACAAGAGCTTAATGTTGAGGTGGAGAAAAAAAATGAAGCATCCATTGTTTGTGAATAATTAATAGATCTTTCTTCACCTATATCATAAAATGCCAAAAACAGAGTATTCTCAACATAAACAGTAAAAATCAGTTATGAAGAGATGGAAGAAAAAATAAAATCAGCCAATCATGAAATTTCCAAGTTAAATAAAAGAGCTAGAAAGCATGGCATTGAAAAAACAAGGTTCAAGAGAATGAAAGCCCTTTGGGAGGGTGAAAAGGTTTCTAGAGCAGAAATACATAGCAGTGAGGAACAATTTTTCACTTGGACTGTACCAGCCATAAAAGAAGAAAAAATTGTGAGAGTTACGAACACTCATTTGAGGGCCAGAAACAGGATTTTAAGAAGACAAGTTGAAGACTTGGAGATTCAGCTAACAAGATCTCAAGAAAAATCAAAGGAACAGTGAAATAGAGTAATGGAACAGTGCAGAAAAATGATCAATTTATAAGTCAATCTTTTATTAAGGTGAAGAGAAAATTTGACGAAGGTCATCTTTTTTAAGTTAAGTTGCTATGTTTTTTGTGAGATAATATCAGCCCTTATGAAGTTAAGTATCCCTAACTTACAAATTTTGAAGACTGTTTTGAAAGCTTGCATAGCAGTTTCGTAGCGTGCTACGAAACTGCTAAAGAAGTCTTTTGCACATTTAAATATAAATTTTGGAGGGAAGTTTAATGAGATTTTGGTTTAAATCTACTGGTGGAAGCATGGATATAACAGATGGAGGTTCTAATGAAGAAAATAGGTGAAAATATGATTAAAAGGAAAGGTTTTACACTGATCTACAAAATGCGCTACGAAAACAAGCTACTTTCGTAGCGCAGGCTTATTTTCTACCCTTTTACATCATTTCGGAGATGGTTTCTACACAGCTGGAAGATTAAACGATTTATTGGAATATTTAGCAAATATGACACATGTGAAACTGATCCATCAAATGATCAAAGTACTCCAAACTGACAATGAAAGTTAAGGGCTAAAAGGTAGGAAACATGTTTCCTAATTTTTAGGATAGTTTTGTCATCATCAGCAGGATCACATCAAGGTTGAAGACAACATCAAAGTTCGAACTCATGGGATTGCAGCTAGCAAAGGATGAATTAAAGACTAGATAAGGTTGTTAGAAGCATATTTAGGAGTTTCAGTCGTATTAGAACTAGGACTTTTCAAAGGCAGTATAGCTGTCATTTTGTAGTTAATAGCATGTTTCTAGATTGGGAAAGGTGTCAAAGCATGGGAATTTGAATTCTCTAGTGGAGGATGAAAGAATCCTATATTGTAAATGTTCTATATAGAGCATTAGGTTGAATTCCACCAGGTTGGGAATTTTCATTAGCAATAGACTATGTTATTGTATGTCACTGTGTATTTTTCAACTTAATACAGAGATCTATTTTGACAACTCAAGATTCATAAGGAGTTTATGTTTATCATTGTTCTATGGCCTTCCTCAATTATATATTTGCAGTAGTATTTCATGTGATACTTAGAATTCATTTCACAATTCTCTAACTTCCTTCATATACAAATAGACTATGTTTTTCACTGTGTTACTGTTTTATTCATTTAACCTAGACTCCAAATGCCTTGACTTCCATTCTTAACAGACTATGATGTTTTGTTGAAGATTATCTTGACTCCATGGCCCAATGAAAGTTTGCTAATATGTGATACAACCAGTTATACCATTTTATATTTTTATCTTAAAGTTAGCCATCTATCCATTAAATAAAAATCATAAACCTTTGAGAGATCCCTCTCAGGTTGAGGAGGCTAAGCCTCAGCCAAACGATTGGTCTGAAAGAGATACACAAAGTCTACTTGAAGAGCAGCCTATCAAGGTCAGATTTTGTGATAACATATTGGTGCGTCTGCCGAGAGCCTGAAGATTACTCATTCTCGAAATCATGAAGCTAAACTTCTGAAGGTAGCAGGAGCTTAGAAAGCTTTTCGAGGCTGCATCTACCTCGGTGACTCCATACAATTTCAAAATTTTAAAGGTGGCTTCAAGAAGGAGATACACACGGAGCAATCTTGATCCCAATCCACCTACCACTGTGGAAAATCCAAACACTATTTCAAGAGGCAGTCAAAGGATTTCAGAAACATCAGGTACTCCATCCCATTCGAAATCTTTATCCTCTGAAATATTAAGAAGTCCTGAAGACAAAAGAGTTGATGATAAAATTCATGAAATTTTGTTTAGATCAGAAAGTGAAAAGGAACTCCTTGATATTATCTTATACTTGCATAAGAGAGGAATTGACACTTCAGCCCTAGTAACACAAGAAGACAAAGAAGAATTTTGGGAAGCTGTTACCTCTAAGCTGTTGTTAGAAAAAGAGTTTTTAGATAAACTGAAAGAACTTGACCCTTTTGAAGTCTTGCTAAAATCTAAAGCTAGTTTACCCCTTCCAAATTGGAGCTCAATTGTTAGTGGCTTACAAAAACCAAATAGTCCTTCTCATATCAGTTTTGCATCTTCTATTTCTGCCATTCCTAAAACTACTGCTCATCCTTTAAACATAGCTGGTCCTGCTAGATATGCTTCACTTTTCCTTCCTGCTGTTTTACATGATCTCCCTAGTAAATATGCTGCTAGGATTCAAACTTGGGGAAGCAATGAAGAACTCACAGTAGAGCAACATGTAGATCAATTTAATGATTTTATAGACAGAGAAGAGGTTGATGATGAAGATGTGAAGTTAAGATTATTTGCACAAAGTTTACCGGTGAAGTTAGAAAATGGTTTAAATCTCTCACACCGGGAAGTATTCAAACTTGGGATGAGTTTGAAGATAACTTTCTTAGAAAATGGGGAAACAGAACCAATCCAGTTCAAGCACTTACTGAATATAACAGTCTTAGAAGGGCAGTTGATGAATCTGTCCAAAAATTTTCAAAAATGTTTAATAAAGTTTTTGATTCAATTCCAGCTCATTTGAAACCTCCAGAAGCCTTAGCACAAATGAGATATGCTGAAGCATTTGACTATGACTTTTCTATCTTGTTGAGAGAAAGAGAATAACCTGCACTTACTGAAATGAAAAATGATGCAGTAAAGGTAGAGGTAAACATGATAGCTTCCAAAAAGTCAAAAATGGGAAAAACTAAATTTAAACAAGAAGAGAAACCTTCCTATTCAACTTCTGATGATAAATTTGATTCAATGATGAAACTATGGAGAAGTTGATGGATAGGTTGGCTCTTGGAAACACTTCTGCTCCTACTGTGCCACATGAACCTCAATTTAGAAATCCTCAATTTAGGATACCTCAAAACCAACAAAGGCCAAGAGAAAATAGAAATCAGCAAGTTGATCCTCCAGTGAGACCTTCATTTCAGCAGAATTTGGTAGATGAAGAAGATGAGCCTGAAATTCCTGAAGAATCTATTCATTGTCTTGATGAAGAAATGTCAAGAATTTTCTTGACTAAAGAAGAGCATGATGAGTCAAATTTGGTCAATCAATGAGAAGAACCATCAGACTATTTTAAGGGGCATCAACATGCTATTTTTGAAATTCAAAAGCAATACAATCTCAGAAACATAAATGTACCTATTCTTGCAAACAAAACTGAGCCCAAAAAAGATATTCCAAAGGTTGCTAAAGTTAAAAAGGATACTCCAAAGATTGTTGAAGGTAAGAAAGACACTTCACTTGGTAATAAAGACACTCCACTTCCTCCTCCTATCAAAGAAGCTAAAAAATTTGTTTTTGTTTTCAACCTTGAGAATGAAATTTCAAAGATTAAAATATTAGTTCCATTTGGCGAGATTCTCAAGGTAAATGAATATAGAAGCAAAATTTTTAAGATGTTAAATTCACAACTAGGAGCTACTAATATTTTGAATATTCAAGAAGACAATCCCACTATATATTTGGGTCCAAGGCTAGAAGATGAACAAAATGAAGAATTTCCTCCTTTTTATGTGAGCATTAGCATTCATGACATGAATTTACATAATGCTATGTTAGATTTAGGAGCTTCTCATAATCTTATGCCCAAAATAATCATGGAAAGGATGGGGTTAGAACTAACAAGACCATATAAGGATTTGTTTTCTTTTGATTCAAAAAGAGTTCAATGCATTGGTTTAATTAAGGATGTTGTTGTTGGTCTAACACAAATCACTACAAAGACAGTTGTTATGGACATTGTAGTGGCTGACATACCGCCAAAGTTTGGTATGTTATTATCAAGATCATGGGTGGCAAAAATCAAAGGCACAATGCAGATGGACCTTACCTATGCTACTATTCTTTTTTTTTGTGAGCAAAGGAGATTGTATTTAGAGACTAGAATGGATTACATGGTGAGTAGTAAAGACAAACCTCAAAACTTTCTAATTTGTGCCTTTGATACTAAACTTGGATCTGCTATTCTTTTCAATGAGTCAGCTGATAGTGTTGAGCAAGGAATAAAAATAGAAAATCAGCACTCTGAAATTCAACAGCTCGAAAATCAGCAAGTAAATGATGAAGAGATGAAAGAATGGTGGTCATTGTTCTTTGATGGATCAGCAGGAAAAGAAGGGGCAAGAGTGGGGATTTGGATTACAATTCCAAGTGATGAAAGTAATTTTTACTCCTATAAACTGAACTTTGATTGCACAAACAACATGGATGAATATGGATATTTGATTTTGGGTCTAAATGTTTTGAAAAGAATGAAGGCTCAAAATATTTTTTTTTTTGGAGATTCATAATTAGTTATTAGACAAGTTGAGGGTGTTTATCAAATGAAGGATGTAAGGATGAGAGCATACAGAAATCTAGTTTTAGACATGTTGGAGAATTTTCAAGCCTATTCTTTCATTGTCAAAACTAGAGACCAAATATCCATTGTGGATTCTCTTGCTATCTCTACAAGTCTTTTCATTATTCCTTTACATTCTACTGAAAAATATGAGATTGAATTTCGTCATAGACCAGCTATACCAGAAAATATCACCAATTGGCAAGTTTTTGAAGATGATCAACAGGTAAAGAATTTTATTGAGCTGAAAGAAGAATTTGAAAATACACAAGTAGATCAACAAAACATGCTTGCTGAATCTAAAGGAAATTCTAAAGTTTTGCAAATAAATAATAATTCAATACCAAAAGGTCTCATTCCCCTTGAGAAGCTTTTTTATCATAATGATGTTTTCAAATCACCAAAGATACAAGCTAATGAAGAGGAAGTAGAAAGCTATAATCTTGGCACAATAGCCTTGCCTAAAATGATCAAAATTTCAAAGTTTCTTTCAGCTGATATGCAATACATATATATTGAGATGATGAAGAGGTTTATTGATGTCTTTGCTTGGAATTATGTTGATTTAAAGGAGTATGATCCTTCCATTATTCAGCATACTATTCCTATCAAAGAAAATGAAAGACTTTCAAGAAGAAAATGAGGAGGATTAATCCCCTTCTTATGCCACTGATTGAAAAAGAGATTAAGAAGCTCTTTGATGCTAAAATAATTGTCCCAATCAAATTTTCAAATTGTCTTGTGAATTTGGTACCGGTTAGAAAGAAGAGTGGAGAAATCAGAATATGTATTAACTTCAGAAATCTGAATAAGGCTTCACTAAAGGACAACTATCCCCTTCCAAAGATGGATTCAATTTCTGCAAAATATTGTTGGTTCCCAAATAATTTCTATGCTTGATGGTTTCAGGTTATAATCAGATTCTTGTACATCTGGATGATCAGGAAAAAATAGCCTTCACAACACCATGGGGTACATTCATGTACGCCAAGATGCCTTTTGGTCTCATGAATGCGGGAGCCACTTTTCAAAGAGAAATGGACATTTCTTTTTCTGAAGAAAAGGACAAGACAGTGGTTGTTTATCTTGATGATATTACAGTCTTTTCAAAGAAAGAAGAAGATCATTTGAAACACCTAGAAAAAATTATGCTGAAATGTAGAAGATTTGGTATCTCTCTTAATCCTACTAAAATCATTTTTGCTTTAACTACAGGAAAATTACTTGGTCATAATATTTCCGAATATGGAATTAGGATTGATCCTAACAGATTTAATGCAATTCAAAAGGTAGATCTACCTAGAAGTAGGAAAGAGATCCAATCATTTCTTAGAAAAGTGAATTTTGTTAGGCCATTTATTCCTAACTTTGCTGAGATTGTCAAAGATATAACAAGGATGTTAAAGAAAGGATTTGATATTAAATGGATATCAGAAGAAAATCATTCTTTTGAAGAAATCAAGAAGGCACTCACACAAGCATCGGTACTTATCAGTCCATATTTTTCTAAAGAATTTCCGGTTTTTACTTTTGCTTCAGAAAATACAATTGCCAGAGTTTTGCTACAAAAGGGACAGCGAGGTACTAAACAACCTATTTATTTCTTTATTAGAACATTAGAGAATGTTGAGCTGAAGTATAAAATTCTAGAAAAACAGGCCTATGCTTTGGTGAAGGCTCTCAAAGATTTCAGAATTTACATTCTGCATTCTCACATTGTGGCATTTGTTCCAAGTACTGCAGTAAAAGACATCCTAACTCAAGCCGACCCCGATGGCAAGAGGGGAAAATGGATTGCTAAATTGTTGGAATATTACATAGACATTAAACCAACAAAATTAGTAAAGGGACAAGGCTTGGCAAAATTAATGACACAATCAAACTTAGATTGTCTTGATATAAATCTGAATGTAGAAATATCAGAAATTTGTGATGATGAGGAGGAATTAGTGCCTATTGAAGAGAAGTACATTACTTTAGATTGGTATAAAGAGGTGGTTTTTGTCCTACAGAATCACAAAGCTCTCGTTGATCTAACAAAGTCCAAAGCAAGGTTTGTTAAGCTGAAATATTTGAGATATTTTATATTTGACAGAAATCTGTTTTGGAAGGATACTGGTGGAATTTTTATAAACTGCTTGCTGGAAGAAGAAGCTGACAAATTAATTGAAGAATTCCATAAAGGGGATTGTGGAGGTCACCATTATTGGAAGGCTACAGCAAATACAATTCTAAGAGTAGTATATTTTTGGCCAACAATGTTTAAAGACATTTACAAAAGAATTGTTGCATGCCATGAATGCCAAATTTTTGAAGGAAGAAGAAAGCTTGTGCCTTTGCCTTTGGTTTCTATCTATGTGGAAGCACATTTTCAACAGTGGGGATTAGAATTTATTGGAGAGATACATCCATCATCATTAGGACAGCATCGATGGATTCTCACAGCAACAGATTACTTCACCAAATGGATATAAGAAATCCCAACAAGGCAAGCTAATGATTCTGTAATTATTTCTTTTCTAGAGAATAATATCTTGTCTAGATTTGGTTGCCCCATGAAGGTTATAACATATAATTCTCAAGCATTAAAGTCTAAGAAAATGATCAATTTCTATCATCAATACCATATCACTCTTGGACATTCTACAACATACTATCCGCAAGGAAATGGTCTTGATGAATCATCAAATAAGAGCATTGTAAGGATCATTAAAAAGGTATTGCAGGAGAACAAGAAAGCTTGGCATCTGAAGCTGAAGTATGCCTTATGGGCTGATAGAATATGCACAAAGAGGTCAATTGGCACTTCACCATATGAATTAGTGTATGGTGCCGAAGCCATTTTCCCAACATCACTAGGGATACCTGTCATGAAACTAATTCAAAGACTTGAAGAGGAACCAAATTCCATTCATAGAAGGATTAATCAGCTGATAGCTTTATAGGAGAAGAGAAATGAAGTTTATGATAGCCATCAGCATGCTCAAAACAAAATTAAAATTACATTTGATAAGAATACAAACGAAGAAAGTTTCCAAATACAAGACAAAGTGCTGAAATGGGAGGCCAAAATTGAGGAAAAGGGTAAACATGGTAAGTTTGAGAATTTATGGAAGGGTCCTTTCAAGATATCTTCTTTTCATGGAAACAACACTTATATATTGTAGGAAATTGATGAAGGATCATATGCTGGAGGGCATGTTAATGGCAGGTTCCTAAAGCATTATACTTGCTAAAGTTTGATCAATCACTCATGACATTTTACATATTTCATCTTTGTCAGTTTTATTGCTAATAATGACAAGCTGAATCAGAGAGATTGAGCCTGAGGTGAAGGCCATTACAGTTTGAAGAAGATGCTTGTCAACTAAAAAAAAAATCATGTTTTAGTCAAAAAATGGATAGCAGCACTGGAACTATGAGTTCTTAGTGTACCACAAGGGCACACTATCCCAAGTGGAGCCACTATTATCACCATAAAAAATAAAAAAATAAAAAATAAAAATAAAAATAAAAATTATAAACTCTGAAAGTTTACCTTTTTCTAGTCACGGTGTCAAATAGGTCTTGAGTCATTTCATTTTAAAAATAAAAGGGTAAGTGATAGGTTTAGAAGTCTTAAAAAATTATTTTTCATTTCCAAATAAGGTCTTTAAGTCTCATTTCATGGTTAAAAAGTCCCATCATTCATTTATAAGTCATGTTTTTAACCTTTGAAAAAATCCTCTGCAATTAGCCACAAAACCACAGTTTCGTAGCGCGGTCAGTTCAAAAACTCAGTTTTGCACTACGAAAGCACTGCTACATTCGTAGCGCATATCGCCAAAATTTCACTAGGTGTGCTAGGAAAGCGCGGATTCATAGGAAGGTCATGTCAAAGCATAAAAATTGTAATCTGTTAGGTTTTCATACAATGACATCATTGTGAGTCAGTTAGGGGTCATTTCAAAAACGTGTAACCATTCATACTCATCATTGCAATCATAGAGGTGTCATTTATGAAAAGAAGTTTCAAGTTTGAAAGGCTGATATGCGTTACTCACTCTAGTTTTCATAACAAATAAGTGAAACATATATGTTTCAAGTTCTAAGCTTATGGTCATCTTACACCAAAAATATTCTTATCTACAGGCTGATTTCTTTTCATCAAGTGAGGCTAATATTCCTATCAGGTGAGGCTAATCATTAAATTCAGAAGGAAGCAGACAGAAATTTCTGAAGGCAAGAATGACAAAGGAGAAAAAGAATCACAGGTCAGGGAATTGTTTGAGGTCAGAACCTGAAAGCATAGGAGTTATAGCTAAATACAATATAGTGTTAGAGGCTTTCAGAAAGGCAGGATGTTTGAAATTTTGTGAAAAGCTGCAGGGAGGACACAATCAAGTAACAAAAGAATTTTCTTTGCATTTCAGTGGTTCAAGTACAAAAATTGGAATCTTGAATTTGTCAGTAACTCATGAGACTATAGCCCTAGTAACTGAGATACCTAGAGGACAGTAAACATGGTTTAAGGGTTTCAAATTTGACATGGAGGCATGCAAGATGTTTTTAAAGCCAGAATTTACGGAGATGGATTTAAATAATGCAATTCCCAGAAGCTGCATTAAAGATAGCTATGTTAATTTACTCTTCAATATCCAAAGGTATTTCACATGTGAGGGAAGGTATCATAAAGTTTATTCCTACCATTTCAAACTTATATTACACTTTACAGGTATGATATCTTTAGACTGGCCATCTTTCTTATATAGAAGCATTGCTAAGATGGCAGATAAGGTTCAAGTGAAATCTGAAAGATGTGAAACATCTTTATTTCACCATGGTTTAATCAAACTAACGGTATTGAATGAAGAGGCTAACGGTCCTAAATATTAATAGAGATTGGTCATATTTTCTATTTTTATGTGGATTTGGAATAGAAGCTCAAACTCCAGTCAAAAATCCTAAGGAAAAAGAATCTCTACTAGCAGAATCCACCAAACCTGTAGTTGCAAGGACAAAAAGGTTTGTGAAATTGAAGCCTAGGGAACAGGTAGAAAAGACACCAGTTTTCATTGCAGAAACTCCTCCACCTACAAAACAAAGGTTGCAAGAAATTGAAGAAACTACACAGAAAGAGACGGTTGGTAAACAAATTCTACAGAGATTGACTAGGAGTCAAGTTGCAAAAGAAAAAAGGAAAATAGTGCTTTCAGGAACAAGTGATAGTCCAGGTTTGAAATGGAACTTAGATGATATTTTGCAAGCAATATACATAGAAGAATCTTCTTTAGTACAAGCTGGCTTCATAAGAATTAATCAAGGTAAACAGAAAAAGATGAAGTCATCTAAGAAGCTAGAGTTCAAAGATGAAGATGCAGCATTTGTCTTCAAGGCTAGGAAGCCTGCAACTAGACAGTCAAAGAGGATGCATGAGCTTAATGTTGAGGTGGAGAAAACAAATGAAGCATCCACTGTTTGTGAATAATTAATAGATCTTTCTTCACCTATATTAGAAAATGCCAAAAACAGAGTATTCTCAACAAAAACAGTAAAAATCAGTTATGAAGAGATGGAAGAAAAATTAAAATCAGCCAATCATGAAATTTACAGGTTAAAGAAAAGAGCTAGAAAGCATGGCATTGAAAAAACAAGTTTCAAGAGAATTAAATCCCTTTGGGAGGGTGAAAAGGTTTTTATACCAGAAATACCTAGCAGTGAGGAACAATTTTTCACTTGGACTGTACCGGCGATAAAAGAAGCAAAACTTGTGAGAGTTATGAATACTCATTTAAGGGCCAGAAATAGGAGTTTAAGAAGAGAAGTTGAATACTTGGAGATTTAGCTAACAAGATCTCAAGGAAAATCAAAGGAACAGTGAAACAGAGTAATGGAACAGTGCAGAAAAATGATCAATTTATAAGTCAATCTTTTATTAAGGTGAAGACAAAATTTGATGAAGGTCATCTTTTTGAAGTTAAGTTGCTATGTTTATTGTGAGATAATATCAGTCCTTATGAAGTTTAAGTATCCCTAACTCACAAATTTTGAAGACTATTTTGAAAATCAGCTTGCACAGCAGTTTTGTAGCATGCTACGAAACTACTGAAGAAGTCTTTTGCACATTTAAATATAAATTTTGGAGGGAAGTTTAATGACATTTTGGTTTAAATATAATGGTGGAAGCATGGATATAACAGATGGAGGTTCTAATGAAGAAAACAAGTGAAAATATGATTAAAAGGAAAGGTTTTACACCAAGCTACAAAATGTGCTACGAAAACTAGCTATTTTCGTAGCGCAGGCTTATTTTCTACCCTTTGACATCATTTCGGAGATGGTTTCTACACATCTGGAAGATTAAAGGATTTATGGGAATATTTATCAAATATGACACATGTGAAACTGATCCATCAAATGATCAAAGTACTCGAAACTGACAATGAAAGTTAAGGGCTAAAAGGTAGGAAACATGTTTCCTAATTTTTAGGACAGTTTTGTCATCATCAATAGGATCACATCAAGGTTGAAGACAACATTAAAGTTTGAACTCATGGGATTGCAGCTAGCAAAGGATGAATTAAAGACTAGATAAGGTTTTTAGAGGCACATTTAGGAGTTTCAGTCCTATTAGAACTAGGACTTTTCAAAGGCAGTATAGCTATCATTTTGTAATTAATAGCATGTTTCTAGATTGGGAAAGCTATCAAAGCATGGGAATTCGAATTCTCTAGTGGAGGATGAAAGAATCCTATATTGTAAATGTTATATATAGAGCATGAGGTCGAATTCCACCAGGTTGGGCATTTTAATTAGCAATAGACTGTGTTATTATATGTCACTGTGTCTTTTTCAAGTTAATACCTAGATCTATTTTGACAACTTAAGATTCATAAGGAGTTTATGTTTATCATTGTTCTATGGCCTTCCTCAATTATCTATTTGCAGTAGTATTTGTATGTGATACTTAGAATTCATTTCACAATTCTATAACTTCCTTCATATACAAATAGACTGTGTTTTTCACTGTGTTACTTTTTTATTCATTTAACCTAGACTCCAAATGCCTTGACTTCCATGCTTAACAGACTGTGATGTTTTGTTGAAGATTATCTTGACTCCATGGCCCAATGAAAGTTTGCTTATCTGTGATACAACCAGTTATACCATTTTATCTTTTTATCTTAGATTTAGCCATCTATCCATTAAACAAAAATCATAAACCTTTGAGATAGCCCTCTTAGGTTGAGGAGGCTAAGCCTCAACCAAGAGATTGGTCTGAAAGAGTTACACAAAGTCTACTTGACAAGCAGCCTATCAAGGTCAGATTTTTTTATAACAGTATCATTGCTCCACAGGAAATGATATTAGCCCAAAACAATACACTTTTTTAATCTCTTTGGATTATGTTAATTTCTATGTTTCTTCTCTATGTTTTTCACTGAATTTGAGGCCTTAAATGAGTAGGTTAGACTTGTATTTATACTAAGTTTTAGTTATAATGAAAAGTCACATCTATTGGAGGAGAGGTTAACATCTATAGGTAGTTTTTGGTCGGCTAGCATCAAAGAATATAATATTTTAACTTAAAAAATATTTTTCTCTCAAACTATGAAGAATTATAGGACAAGTAATAGCTTGTTAGAAAGAGGAGAAACTCCTCTGCAAGCCTATGCCAGTTCCACCTTTAGATGAGTTCATTTTTCCATCCATAAAATTATATTTCATGAACTATCATAAGTATTTTATTCATGGCAGCCTTTAGGATTTTATGTGTATTTCTCCTTCATTATAGACTTAGGCCATCGAGTTTTTAGGATTAGGGCATCTATGGCTTCTTCATGCGACCTTCAACAATCATATATGTCCTCATCATATTCATCAAGGACAAGGGCTAGGGATCTTTACATGTGTTCTTCATTAATAAGGATTAGGGATTCATTCATGTATGTGGAGGTCTTCTTCATAGGCTTAAGGTTCCATGCACTTAGGACTTGCATAAATATGTTAGGGCTAAGGCATCTATAATCAAGATCTATCCATTTTTTAGATGGAGCTAGGGTTTAATGGGCATTTGAGCTATGATAGGGTACCATGAAACAAGGGATTTAGGGTTTTATCCATTAGGATATGCATGAGGTTAGGGAAACATCACGAAATGGTTATTCATGCATCACAAGAATATTTTCCATTTCCAACAGTGCCATATTGACATCAATGACAACTTTTACCAACAGTATCCCCCTTTTTCATTGATGGAAATATTCTTTTCCTTTCAACAATTTAACCCCCTTTGACATCAATGGAAAATGGGGTGCCCAAGTACTCCCCCTTTCAAGCTACTTCTTGACATGATTCTCCATCATATTTTCTTCATCGATGATATTTATCCATGATAGATATGTTTCTCCCCTGCCATAGTGCTCCTTTTAGTCATTTTTCTCTTCTTTAATGGACTTTCTCCTCCTAAGTCTTTGCATGCCTTCATGGAAATGGATGAGGTAGATGATAAACCGACTCCCCTTGCCTGCATAAACTCCTCCTGCTCTTATGTTTTCTCAAGACAAGAAATATTGTTGCCTTGGAATACATCTACACAATAACACGATTTTCTTCAATGGATTTATTTGCGAGAGATGATCTATCAAGATTGTATATGTGTACTCATCAAGGTTTTAATAGGGCCCTTCATGGATAGCTTCTGCAAGAATAGTCAAGAATCACAAGTTCCCCCTAACAGTATGCATGGTCTCATTTTTGGTAGAGCTTCATCATCAAACACATGGAATATCACCTATGTCAAAGATGTGCTCATTGAATCAAGATGAGTTGATGCCTTGAGTGTTCAAGAGACTTTCTGATCCAATTTTATTCCTTCTTCACACTTGTGTAACTTTCTTTTCTGGCTTGGTAGTCATGGTTTTAGCTTTCTTGGGGATCCAAATTATGTTATAATCAAGAGCCATATGTCCAATAATATGACATTTGAAGCACTCCATATTGTTCATGAATGAGGAATCATTACTTCTTATTGTAAAGTTTCTTCTAGGGAGCTGATGTGTACCATTATATTTGTCTTTGTGGTATGCCCTAAAATTTTAATATTCCTAAATTAGAATGCAGCTAATAGGAATATTAATTTTTCTTTCAATATCTTTTTAGATGAATAAATGGGCAAGGAGGCTCATAAGTTGTTTAAGTAGGCATAAAATCCCTCATAATGTTAAAAGGGATCATGTTAATAACCAGATAAAGCATCCACATGTGTGAACAAGGTCTAAAATTTGTGGACAAATTCAATTTTGACCAAGTCAACAGCATTATTATATGAAGAGTGGATCCTAAATAAAGACAGTTCAATGTAAATGAAGATCAATCTAGCTAGTCAAAATGAAGACACCTTGAGTGTGAAAAGATACAATGCATGAAGATGCAGTAAAGGTTGAATAAATCAAACAACGTTGTACAAATATGAGTGGGACTAATGGAGACAGCTTAATTTGGGTGGAGGAACCTTTGCATGGAAGCAACCTCATAATTGGGTGGGACCCTTGGTGGGGAAACTCATCAACTATATAATGGAGGGGATGGCAACCATATGGGGCATGATTGAATATTATATTTTTTATGTGGTATGTTTAGAATTTTTGCATCCTTTGGCTATTTAGCTAAGTTTTTTGCACTGTTTAGTGCAAGGGTTTTCTCATCTAGGAATTCCCCACTCTTGCTTGGAGATCTTGTTTAAGAAATCCGAGGAGAGCATCTTGTGCTATATTTTCCACTATCTGGTGTTAGGCCAAGTAGTCACCATCAGCAACAGTGCAGTCCCTTCGATAAACTACTTTATTTCTTAAGGTATTGTAGTGGAGGGGATTAATCCCTTGTTTTATGAGCTAATTTCCCAAGAGGAGGATCAGCCTTTTCCCCAGAAAGCTACTAGGAGAGTCTACTGCCATTTTTTTGCATGATCAGCCATATTTATGCATTTTTTCAACCATATAGCATGATTCAAGGATAGATCTGTAGCAGAAAATTTCATGTATATCGTTTCTGTCAAGAAACCCTCCCAGGGTCATCTTGGATCTATGTAAAAAAGACTAGATCTTTGTTTTTATGCCTCATTGATTAATATAATAGAAGATATGATTTGTCTCTATATTTTTTATTATAAATCCTCAAATAACTGTGCTATCACTTTCTATAATAACTTATGTTTGCAGTAGTCTTGGGGTTGCAGTGTTTTTGGGCTATTTTGAGCATGGGAAGCCTGTTTAACTAGGCTATAATGATTTATTTCTGATTTCCTTTTAGATATGGTTGCTATAATGTCATATCTAATGGATCCATGGGCTTCATTTTTCTGTTAATGCTTATAAATCTAAAAAATGTGTTTTTCATGCATGTATTGCTGATTTTTCCCATTTGGGGATATTACAGTGGTATCATAGCCCTAATATTGGCTCAGCCTGTGTTCTTCAACCATTATGGAGTCTTCTAATGGGAAGGAGAAGATCTTCAAGAGAGATCAAAGTAAACTCTTATTTTCTGGAGGAAAGAGGTTCTCAAAACTTCTCTTTCAAAATATACATGGTATAAGCAAAGACATCAAAGAAATGAGGAGGGAAAGGCATGGAAGTCCCTCAACAAGAAAGGTACATGAGGAAAGATATAGTTCCTCATCTTATGGGTTTGAGCATTCATCCACATCATCAGATTTACAACGCTCTATCAGCCACTTGTTCATGACAAAGAAGATGGAGAAAGGAGATGTGCCAAAGAAGGAGACTCTTGGTGGTTATTTGCAAGAGTATGAAGCTCAATCTAAGGGGTTCAAAGATCACTTGAACTTCCAAGGGTTTTGAAAGATCAAAGAGGAAAGAAACACAAGGAGCAAGCAGCATGGTGTGGGTAGATTCTTTCTATCTACTTTTGATGGATCACCTAAATGTCCAACTAGGGTTTGGGTGAAGGAGCTAGACACCTATGTGCAACAACATCAAGTTTCAGAAAATGAAGCCATCAAAGTAGCAGCGCTGCATCTTGAGGGTAAGGCTTATGCTTGGTGGTTGTTTGAATCTTTTTCCTTAAATAATTAAAATACATATACTTATGCAAGGTTCATTAGAAGAATAGTGGAAATATTTGATGAAAAACTTCATGAAATATCTTTGATGAAGAAAATAAAACCAAAACAAACAAAACATTTGCATGGTTTGGAAGGGTCCACAAATCTAACTCCATTTCATAAAACCATTGAAGGGGATGAAAACTTGTTTGATACTTTTCCAAGGGAAAGATCCCCATTGCATGATGATCTTTCTTCTCAAGAGAAAGACATGGAGGTTCCTCTTTCAAGGGAAGACCAAGATCTAAGGTCTCTTATTGATGATGAGGCATTTTCAACTATTGATGAGGAGGAAGAGAATGTTGGAGGTAACAGTGAAGTCATGAAAAGTTCACATCTAGTACCTCATGAAGAGGAAGATGGAGCAATTTCTCCAAGGAGAGAAACTCTTACACTCTTTCAAGGAGTTCCAAAGAATCTCACATGTAGAGATCATGGCACAATCCATGTGCAGTAAGTGCCATCATTAGAAAATGGTGAGATCTTGAAGACAGAAGGAGATAAAGGGGAGGAAAAGCATCACATGATGAGGAGCACACGCCCTTCTTTATTTCAGGTGATTGATACACAAAGGAGGCAGGAGTATTTGTGTAGTGAAGGCAAGGACAAATCTGTCCACACACATGTACATAATTCTCTATACCTTGATGTCTCTTTGCATGGAGACATTCCACCATGGATACCCCCTCATTGGAAGAAGAATAAAGTGTTCTCTCAACTATGTGCAGCAGTGACATATTAAAGGAAGGAGCCTTGAGGGGAGCTACCACAGCGCTAAGAAATATTGATAGATTCCAAGGGGAGCTGAGAAATTTTCTGAAATTGACTTTGCTATCTTCCACTCATCTATTTGTGCTGGAAAAGAAGAACTCAGAAATCTGTGTTGACATGAGCATGGTATCAAAAGGCCACTCCATAGCATTGGAGAAGTAAAATATACTTCTATACATAATGAATATTTCTGAATATGACAAGAGCGTATTACCACTCTTGTATGCATGGGAAAAACTATGGAAGTTTTGGAATAAAGGACCATTTCAAAAGGAGGTTGACTTCCATGAACTCCAATCTTGTCTTGAGCAAGATCAGCTGCAAGAGAGTCAGCAAAAGAAATTTTATATTACTCCAACATGTGACTTTGGCATCAAGCATGTCAAAGAGGAGATCCATGTTATGACAGGGGCTGCATTTCAGATTTCTACAGCATTGTCATTGTTGGGGAGCTTAGATCCTTATTGGGAGTCCCAACTCTTGATGGAATATTCCAAGAACCTCTTCACATGTAAGGTTCTTGATGGGAAATTGATGGACAGGAGGTACAAAGTGGTTAATGGAGTCATTTATTCTCATTATCAAATTTATTTGACAAGAGACTCCAAGTTCAAGGATAAACTACTTAATGCAAGCTATGAGATCTCGCTTTCTAAACCCGCTGGAGTTATTAAAGCATACTATACCATTTTGGATGGATTCATGTGGGAATATTTCAAAGAGGAGATGCACTCTTATATGAGGAAGTGCATAGAACATTTGCTAGTTGAGGAGGAGCATGGCTCTTGGAAAGAGTTATCATTACCACCTCCTTATTACTTGGGTGTAAGAGGGAGCTCATCCATGAGTTACCTCATTGATTTGAATCAAGTGTATGATGAGACTTGTATTTTTGAACTTCATGATGTATCTACTATATGTTGGTATTTTCTTAACACTCATGTACAAATCTTGGCTCCAAGAGGGGGCACTTTTTCTTATGGGCTTCATAGGCCACTTTGGGCCATGAACAATGGCGATGTTGGTCATTCCTTGGGAGATCTTGGAGAGATGATGTACTCTTCATGGTGTGATTCATTAACACCAACCATCATACACCTTCTCCAAGCATGCAAGAATGATGGGGCAGAAAATAAGTGTTGGTAAAAACACTTGTCATATCATATTCTATGCCAGTTAGGAGTAAAATTGTGTTGGTTTCGCTTGAGGGATCATTGTCCTTCTCCATTATTGCATATGGAAGCTAGCATGACTCTAATTATGATTCCATATGTTGAATATGTTCTTATATTTGTTGGGAACATGTTTGGGAGGAAGACACATTGGTTGGATGTGTCGTTGGGGAAAGAAATTCCCCACATTTTTTGCACTACATGTTCCAAAGGGAGCATGGGAAACTATGTGGCCACTATAATATATCACTTGTTTCTTTATGAGGTGGACCATATGATTGATTGGAGCATGTGGTACATGCCTCTCATGAGAAATTGGGAGGATATTTTCTATGAATTACCAATCTGGGAGGTGATTCATTTCATTTGGATGATAGCATGGAGGTGGGAGTCCCTCATTGATGATGAAATTCCCCATGATTGTCATCACTTATATCTTGAGGAGGCCATTGATCAGCAAGAAGGTTTCCATATATACATTCCTTTCTTTCATGATGAGATTCATTTGTTTTATCCACCAAAGGAAAATTTGCACACTTGGGAGGAACCATTGGGAGACAAAATTATTGCAGAAAATATGAAGCAATGGTGGAGACTGTTGGATGAGGAGGCCACAAGAGGAGGAGGGGAGATTTTGAAAAACCCTTGCAGTTGCTTGAGGAAAAGCAACATTTGGGAGGGGAAGACTGTAATACTCCTAAATTATCATGCAGCTAATAGGAATATTAATTTTTCTTTCAATATCTAGTTAGATGAATAAATGGGAAAGGAGGCTCATAAGTTGTTTAAGTAGGCATAAAATCCCTCATAATGTGAAAAGGGATCATGTTAATAACCAGATCAAGCATATGCATGTGTGAACAGGGTCTAAAATGTGTGGAAAAATTCAATTTTGACCAAGTCAACAACATTATTATATGAGGAGTGGATCTTAAATAAAGATATCTCAATGTGAATGAAGATCAATCTAGCTAGTCAAAATGAAGACACCTTGAGTGTGAAAAGAGACAATGCATGAAGATCCAGTCAAGGTTGACTAAATCAAAAAGATTTGAACAAATATGAGTGGGATTAATGGAGACAGCATAATTTTGGTGGAGGAGCCTTTGCATGGAAGCAACCTCATAATTGGGTGGGACCCTTGGTGGGTAAACTCATCAACTATATAATGGAGGGAATGGAAACCATATGGGGCATGATTGAATATTATATTTTTTATGTGCTCTATTTATACGTTCTGCATCCTTTGGCTATTTAGCTAAGTTTTTTTCACTGTTTAGTGCAAGGGTTTTCTCATGCGGGAATTCCCCACTCTTGCTTGGAGATATTGTTTAAGAAATTTGAGGAGAGCATCCTGTGCTATATTTGCCACTATCTGGTGTTAGGCCAAGCAGTCACCTTCAGCAACAATGCAGTCCCTTGGAGAAACTGCATTATTTCTTAGGGTATTGCAGTGGAGGGGATTAATCCCTTGTTTTATGGGCTAGCTTCCTAGGAGGAGGATCAGCCTTTTCCCCGAAAAGATGGTAGGAGAGTCTACTGCCATTTCTTTGCATGATAAGCCATATTTATGTAGTGCTTCAGCCATGCAGCATTATTCAGCCATAGATCTACAGCAAAAAATTTCATGTATATCATTTATGTCAAGAAACCCTCCCAGGGTCATCTTGGATCTATGTAAAAGAGACTTGATCTTTGTTTTTATGCCTTAATGATTAATATAATAGAAGATATGATTTGTCTCTATATTTCTGAGTATAAACCCTTAAATAACTGCGATTTCACTTTCTGCAGTAACTTCTATTCGCAGCAGTCTTGGGGTTTCAATGTTTTTGGGTTGTTTTGAGCTTGGGAGGCCTGTTTAACTAGGCTATAATGATTTGTTTCTGATTTCCTTTCAGATATGGTTGCTATAATGTTAGATATAATGGATCCATGGGCTACATTTTTCTATTAATGCTTATATTTCTGAAAATTTCATTTTTTATGCATGTATTGCTGATTTTTCCCATCTGGGGATATTACAAAAATCCTTTTCCTTGTGCCCAAAATTTGTACAAGAATAGAAATAACCAAAAAATATACTTGGATATCTCGGAGATGGATATTGTATTGATGTACTTATGAAGTATTATTTCCTTGGGATTCTTTGATGATATCCATTACCTCTTGCATCATTGATACCTTCTGCAGAGTATTGCCTTGATGTACTTCTAAGGTCATTTTCCCTTAAAATCCTTTGGTCAAATTTATTTCCTCTTACATTCTTGACACCATTTTCGAATCTTGTTGGAGTAGTTTTTCTTCCATTTTCATATTCACTCTTCTCCTTTCTTTTTCTTGAACTAGGGGCATCAATATTTCTTCCAAGATTTTCAACATCCGTGTTGTTTGAAGCATTAGGGTTTTCATCATTCTTGCTTGAGGATTCACCTGCATAGACAAGACTTGATTTATCAGGAGGATATCTTTGATGACTTAGGATGTCATCTAAGATTTTAGAGCTAATTATATTCTTGTTCAAATGATCAACTTCTTTTCGTAGGACTATAAATTTCTTATTTCATTATCTTGCATTCTTCATCCTTATTTGCTATATGGTTCTTCATTTCTTCCTTTATTCTCATTGTTTCACATGATTGGCACTTAAGTGAGGTGATATCATGGCATCTCTTTCCTTTTCTCTGTCATGGACTTGTCCTTCTAGGAGGACCAAAACTTCAATCACCTTTTCAGCTCCTTGTTCTTTTTTCTTTGCTTCCTATAGTTGAGATTTAAGGGAGGAGGCATCTTCCTTGTATTGACCAATTTTTTCTTCAAGTTTCTTCAATTCCTTGGATATTTTTTCAAGATGTCTTGACAAAGTGTCTTCCCTTTTATTTTCTCTATCCAATTTATTTTTCATGGACATGACTTCTTCATGATGCTTTTTCTTGTTTTTATGAAAATCCTCCTTAAGCTTGGTGACAACCTCGTCTCTTTCTTGAATTTGAAGCTTAAATGGATCAACTTACTTTCTTGTCTTGTCTAAGTAATAGTCACCATATTGTGTTTTCTTCTTGAGATCCTCCTTTTCCTTTTCCAAATTGCTTATCTCTTCTAGGGAAACTACAAGTTTTTCCATGAGATCTTCTTGGAGGTATTCTTCATTTTCTTCATCTTCTAGGTCTTCCTTGGCCTTGATGTCTTCATTCTTGTTTTCAGCTTCTGTGATGGATTCTATATTTCCTTATTGCTTTCCGTCATATTCTTTATTATAGGTCATGTTCAATGCTTCTTTTGAGTTAATATCTTGAAGTTTGTCCCACATACCTTTCGCCGATGAAAATGTTTCCACTTTGGCCTTTATAGGATCTGGTATCCCACTCAAGATTTCCTTAATTTATTTTGCCTTATATTCCTTGGATTCTCCTTCCATCATGCTTTCAATAATCATTGATTCCCAAAATTCAAAACCTTAATCCATCAAGAATAATTTCATTCTACCCTTTCATACTTCAAAATTTGTTCCATTTAACATGGGGACTTTGTCAACCTGATTTTCATCTAAATTTTTGACTGAGGAAGAGACATATTCAAAAGGTTTGGAGTCTTTCTTACATGACCTTGCCATTTGTGTTCAAGGATATACCTTCAATATGTTATTTTTATAAGTGAAGGGACTGGCTCTTATACCAATTGTTGGAAATACTAAGAGGGGGGTGAATTAGTATTTCTTTTCAATTGTTATTTTAACTAGTTATATCACTTATAATTAGAACAAAAAATGAACAATAATAATAAACACTTTTATTAATTATGAATAATGAGTAATTCAATCCTCGTTTTTACAATAAATCAAGTACAATATATTGTAGGGCTTCAACCCTATATGAAGACACCAATCTCCAATCCACCAGGCTCCAACCTATACTTTTCCAAGCACCGACTTGGACTTCACAAGGATCTAACCTCTAGGTCTCCACCCCTATCTTCCCAAGGAACCAACCTTGTCTCTATTAGGCTCCAAGCTCTAAGGCTCCAAAACTATCTTCCCAAGGAACCAACCTTGTCTCTATGAGGCTCCAACCTCTACGGCTCCAACCCTATCTCTAATACATGCTCCAACTCGGTCCTCTTGAGGAATCTTGTCCTTTACAGCTCCAACCCTTTGCTTCAATTATTCAATATAGATTCAATGATTCTTCACAGATCCCAATATCTTCTGCAATGAGCTCTAAAAATATTTTCACCTTCAACACTTCCCTCAAAATAGTCTCCGAGGAACATAGCTCGTCAATGAAAACTTTTTCTTCACATGAAGGTGTCTTTGAGACTCTTCATAATACCCAAAGAACTTTCTTCAAGATTACTTCATGAGAGCTTCAGAAAAGCATCATATCTCCAATATTTCCTCCAAGATAAACTTTTACTAATATTTAATAATGCCTCAAGGTGTGCTCAAGGATATCCTAGAAATACTCCAAATCCACTTCAAGATATATATAAAAATTTCCACCAAGAAGTCTGCACCAAGATGTTAAAATTATCTTCAAAATTTGCTCCAGTGAACTAATACATTTAGTCTCCAAATACACCAGATGTTCTTTAAGGCTTCTTGAACAAGACTTCAATGATCCTTCGATACTACTACAATGTCTAGTCTAAGAAATGACTTCAATATTGCTCCAAGATATTCAATAAGTACTCCAAAAGGGTCCAATCAATTTCCTCAAGGTGTGCTCCAAATGATGTCTATAATTTGCTCCAAATAATGCCTATAATTTGCTCCAAAATATTTCAATGGGATACTTCAAAATGTGTCACTTCAACTATCCTAGAAATGGGTCAACAAATCCTTTAGATTCTACTTCAAGGTATCATCAAAGGTTGTCCCTAAAGGTCTTTCGAAGTACTTCAAGTGATGCTTCAGCACACGTACTTTTATGCCATCAATCTAAACTTCAAAGCATAGGTCTGAAACATTTAACCCACATATTATAGGTATACATGCAACAATTCCAAGCCTTTTGTCAGAGGTTAGAGTTGGTATAGCACTAAGCCAATAATTTGAGCCTTTAACAGGTATATCTAAGGCTCCACATGCCACTAATCCTAGGCTCTTTAGGTAATTGCTCTGCAGGCTTGTGATATAGTCTGTGTTCCACAGCGTTGTAAGTCCAAGCCACCACAAGTTTCAAATCCTTTACATATTAGTTATCACAAGATCTATGGCTTACTGTTTTGCAGATATGAGCTCCATAAGACTGTAACTCGGTGCCTTCTTAAATTAATAATCTGAGCTCCAAAGTCTAAAATTTTGTGGTGGAACTAAGCTCCAATAGGATATTTTTCAGCCTTCAAGAAATTTGATTTAGTGTATCACAGGTTTATGTGATGTCTTCATGTCTTTGAGCTTCAAAGAAAGGGTCTTCTCTGCTCCACAGGTTGAGTTCTTCAATCACAAGACCAACACCTTTTAAATGGTGATTGTTCCAATGTATCACTACACCTGCCACAAGGTCTAAGCCTTTAAATGGTGATTGTTCCAATGTATCACTACTCCACATAAAATAATATTAGCCCAAAAAAATATGATTTTTTAATCTCCTCAGATTCTATCAACTTCTGTGTTGATTCTTCATATTTTTCACCGAATTTGAAGATTTAAACAATTAGGTTAGACTTGTATTTATACTAATTTTGAGTTATAATGAAAATTCACATCTATTGGAGGAAAGGCTAACATCTATAGGTAGGTTTTGGTCGACTAGCATCAAAGAATATAATATTTTAACTTAAAAATTCATTTTCTCTCAAACTATGAGTTATAGGACAAGTAATAGCTCGTTGGAAAGAGGAAAAAATCCTCTACAAGCCTATGCAAATTCCACCTTTAGATGAGTTCATTTTTCCATCCATAAAATTATATTTCCTAAAATGTCATAATTATTTTATTCATGACAGCCTTTAGGATTTTATGTTTAAGGCTCCTTCATCATAGACTTAGGCCATCAAGTTTTTAGGATTAGGGCGTATAAGGCTTCTTCATGTGACCTTATCCAATCATCTATTTCCTTATTATATTCATCAGGTACAAGGACTAGGGATATTCACATGTTTTCTTCATTAATAAGGATTAGGGCTTCACTCATTTATGTGAAGGTATTCTTCATCGGCTTAGGGTTCCATACACTTAGGCCTTGCATCAATATATTAGGGCTAAGGAATCTATAATGAAGATCTATCCATTTTTTAGATGGATCTAGAGTTTCATGGGAATCTTAGCTATGCTAGGGTATCATGAAACAAGGGCTTTAGGGTTTTATCCCTTAGGGTATGCATGAGGTTATGGAAACATCACGAAAGGGTTAGTCATGCATCACAAGAATATTTTCCAACTCCAACAGTACCATATTGACAACAATGACAACTTTGACCAACATTTCTAACATTCATCATGTATAATAGTTTAAGGAATATTATATTTATGCCTTCATGTATCATTCGTAAGTAAAATTCCCTTCTTCTTCAAGAATGCTAATGATATAGAGAATTCTAACGATTCTATATTTATCCATCTATCAAATTTAACAAATATATGCATACCACTTCCCTCTTGTTATCATCTAGGCTTCCTTCAACAACTTCCCTTTTCTTTTCTTGAGGATGAAAATGATTCAACTAAATTGTCATGTTGCACCTCTTTGTCACCATACCTTAATCCTTCTAAATTGTGGATCCCACAGTAGGTCGAATGTGACATTTTCTTCTTCTAAGTAGAGGTGAATCTTTTAACAAATATTTTGATGGAGGATCTTGATAATCCTTAATTCTGCCAATTCTTCTTCCTAATGATGATTCTCTATGATTATAGTCTTTCACTTTCTATCTTGCTATATGACTTTCTTTAACCCTTCAAAATGCTACTTTGGCTATCATTTCATGCTTCTAGAATTATGTCATCTTAATTTATAATGCATATTATTATGAATGTAATTATTCCTACCTTGAATTGCTAGCTTCTATATACTAAAAATAGACTAAATGTATGTTATACCTTCAATATTATAGTTCTTTCATTTCCTCCTTCTTTGACTTATTTTCTTCCAGTTATTCTACTACTTTGGTCACATGGGCTTCACTTATTTCCTTTCTTTTCTAGTTTCCCTTATTGAGTTTAGGACAATTACTTTTGAATTTATCATATTCATTACATTCATATAAATTAATCTTAGACATGTGAATTTTCTTTTGAAATTTATTTCAAGGCTCAAACTTCCCAAATTTCCCTTTCTTCCTTGTCATAGTTGCATATTCTTGTGTTTGTTCATGTGATCCAACGTCATTATTTTCCTTTAATCTGGTTTCTTCAATCTTACATAATGACCAAATCATCACTAAATGGATGGCTTCCTTCTTTCCGTAGATGTTTGATACAAAGTTTCCCCATTCATCTGGTAGTGCATTGATTACAAGAGTGGTTATATATGGATATGACAATGTTTCTCCTAGCCCTTATAGTTGATCTCTTATTTGAGATACCTTCATGACATATGAGGCTACCCCTTCTTCCTTTGATACTTTCATCTTGTACAGTTCAGTTATTAAAGATATTATTTCTCCTATTGTACTTACAAAGAACAATTCCACCAACTCGTCGTAGATTTCTTTTGATGTCTTCAATTTTTCTGCATAGGGAATGAGAGAATCCTTGATAGATTCAATGAGGATTCTCTGAGGCCTTACTTATCCTTACATATAATTTTATATTTCTTGAGATTCCTCTTATGAAGGTTTAGAGATTGAGGCCTTGAAATATTCAATAAATTCATTCTCTATGAGAATTAATTATATTATCTTCTTCCATGCAAGGTAGCTTGACATCCCAAAAAGTTTATTATTCTCCTTACAGAAATAAGTAATTTTCTTTGTATATTGAGACATGAAATATAAAGTAATTACTTGTAAAATTAATATGCCTCCTTGCTGATTATATCTTCCACTAGATGCTTCCTTGGTGATATTCTTGGGAGCTCTACAAGGAGGGATGATATTCCTTCTTCATAATGGCAATGCTACTTATTTAAGATACGAGAAGGTGACCTTCCTCAAAGGTGTTTAAGATGTGATCCATAAATTTAATTCCTTTTATGATGAAGTTCTCTTCTTTCTTCCTTTGAATGATGGTGTAGATTATGAGAGGCTTCCCAAAATACTTCAAATGTTTAGGGTCCTTGAGGTCTTCTTTTCCTCTTCCAAGAGTTCTTCCTTCAGAATTATAGTCATTATGATGTGTTGACTTGTCCTCCTTGATGCTCTTATTATTTTATTTGGTCCTTATATATCTTTCTTCGATTAAGTGATATTTAAGCTGCCTCTTATTGACACCTTAGCTCTGATACCATGTTGAACAATAAATGACATCTGGATTAGGGTGATTTCTCTTTACTTTGATAACTGCTTGAGATGTTATTTTAATTTAACTTGTAATTATCTTCTTCTTTACTTGATTATTATAGTGTTCTTATTTTTTGGTCAATTTAGTGTGTCCTAAATTGCTGCATTTAATTTGTCAATCCGGGAATCGTAAGCTGATGAAGTGCGGCGCACTATATGTGCAAGATAACCTATTTCTTAACTTTTTGTCGTTTTTGGTTTTCTAAGGTGAAATAGAAATTCTAAGATGAAAAAAATTTTGGTTATGTTTGTTCAAGGAAATGATATCCCCTATAATGGATTTACCAACTTGAAACCTTAAAAAGAAATTTGAAATTTACAATGACAAGACTTGAAAGAAAATGAAAATGTACTGCTGAAATGAAAAGGTGCTGCTAATCTAATAAATCAAAACAGTGAACTAGTGAGCATGAAAACCAAAATATTCTTGCTGCTGACTAAACACAAAAGAAACTATGCTTAAGGAAATTCAAAATTGCAACAAAATAAATCTAAATCAGATTACATCAATTTATCTTATGATCCTTCATCATTAGTCCAGCTATGATTTTCGGAAGTAATCATAAACAACTTGAGTAACTGATATCTAACTTGCAGAAAGAAAACTAATATCAAACCATACATTCATGATTCAATCCCTCACCATCAGTCTAGCTGTGGCTTTCGGAGGTAACTGAAGATGTCATGCACAATTTAATATATCTAATTTTACAGAAGGAAACTAATACTAAACTACACATTCCATAATACAATCCCTCACCATCAGTCCAGCTGTGGCTTTCGGAGGCAACTGAAGATGCTATGAGCAGCTTAATATATCTAAATTTGCAGAAAAGAAACTAATACTAAACTACACATTTCATAATACAATCCCTCACCATCAGTCCGGCTGTGGCTTTCGGAGGCAACTGAAGATGCTATGAGCAGCTTAATATATCTAAATTTGCAGAAAAGAAACTAATACTAAACTACACATTTCATAATACAATCCCTCACCATCAGTCCAGCTGTGGCTTTTGGAGGCAACTGAAGATGTTATGAGCAGCTTAATATATCTAAATTTAACTACTAAAGCAAATAAGCAAAACTGAAATGAACAAAGCAATACTGAAATTAAACAGAAACTATGAAAAGCAAATTAGCAGCAGAACAATGTTAGTTCCATGTCATTAGTCAAAAAAGCTATGAAAATGCCCGGGCTGCCTATCTATAACCTGAAACAAGAACACTGATCAGTGATTAACAACATAAAACATGAAAGACAGAAGTGAAATGGGAATTATGGAAGTTTATAAACAGAAATGAAGCAAATGCAATGTATAAACATATGAATGGATTATGGCACAATGAGCTTTAAAGAAACGAAATGAGAACTTTACACTAATGCACAAAACCTTAGCTGAGCAGGGGCCCTCTACACCAGCCTTGGCAACGATCTTCAAACACGAATTTCGGTTAAAAACAGAGTCTTCTTATATTAAAAAGCAGTCATTACAGAAAGGTGATGTTACGGTACAAGTGCAGCGTAATCACATTACAGAGCAGACTAATAAAAGATAATAGAGACTAACATCGACTAACTCTATATGCGTATGCAAATGCATTATATATAACAAAAGAAATATAACTGTCTCCTAAAGTTCATGCTGGTGGAGAACACGTAGACCATTACGTCCACAGATCTAGGATCATGGCCGTGTTGGAAAGTAAATCTACGAGGAGTGGATGCTTGAATTCGACTAAGGAGTCATGTACAGATGTCGATTTATCCTCCGCAGCTTAGAAACGGCCGTATGAATCTTCATGTGACACGAAACAGAGTCCTGCCAACATGAGACTCTATGGTTGACTTCCATGTGGACGCCTTTGACCGCGGCTTCTTCAGATGAGTTTTCTCGAACCAATAGGACACGAACCATGTCCACATCATTCTTGTCCTGCCCATGTGGCTCGTTTTCCTTGTAGACACCTGTAGCATAGAGTTTCACAAAATAGCTGCGGAAAGTTGCAGCAGCTGCGGAAAGTGGCAAGATTCCGCAGCTGAATGAACAAAATCTAAATCAAATAGCAAACACAAAAATATAATTAAAAACCATGTTAGATGCTCTTTTGCACATGATATTGACAACTTGGGAGGTTCGGGTGAGTGAAAAAGGTATAGAAAAGTGTATGGAAAAGATGCAGATTTGAGACTCAACATACCCCCACTGTGAAGGTGTTGCATGTCCTCATGCAACCAAAATTTTGATAATATTTCTTCAGTTCATGTGCCTTGACACTTCAGCCAACACATCCAATCCTCTCCTCTTCTTCCTTGGTACTGCCAACATTCTGGGTTTCTTCATTAAGCACCTAAATTTGATATTAACGAGTGCTCTGCTCAACTTTTGGCATTTCCTTTTCAATTTCTTATTCTTCTTATGCCATATTCCCAAATGTAGCATGGTATTATCATGGATGATTTTGTCCAGTTTGCCTTGTTCTTTCAATGTCTCATTTTCATTTTTGATGTGCCTATTTAAAAGCTCTAGCTCAAAAATTTCATGTTTTAGTGATTGGACTAAATCATCCTGTAATGTATGAGGCTGAATGGACGAAGTACTTGGACCTGTAGCTGCCTTTTCCAAAGATTCTATATAGTCATATACTTCCTACTGCTTGGGGTCTATTTCAGGTGTCATTTTTATTGGGTTGTCCCCAAAATGCCGTGAAGGAGATTTATCTTCAAAATCTGGCTCAGAAGGGCTCACATCAATATCTTGCTGAGAATGGGATGGAGTATGTTCAATGTCTGATTGGGAATGAAATGAACCAGGTTCACTAACTGACTGAGATGGACTATGGTCAGCTGGGGACTGTTTAGATGTCTCCTCACCCAAATCAATGAAATGAGGACCCTTAATTTGTGTTTTCCTCAATTTCCCCTTAAGTCTGCTGCTTCTTCTCACACGTTGTGGTACACTATCATTTTGTTTTTGTTTTCCTTTCTCTGTCTTCTTGGGCATAGATGACTGTTTTTGAAGATAAAATAATCTTTCAGATAACACTTGATGATCTTCTTCTTCAAAAGAAGGAGTTTTATGTACAGCCTCAATAATTTTTCTCTCTTTTGGTGTTATTGGCTTCTTACCCTTGATTTCTTTCTTCTTCCTCTTTGACAGTCTCTCTTCCCTATCAGTTCTTTCAATTGCAGTAGTAGGAGTATTTTGGATTTCATCAATTATTCTTTTTCTCCTACTTTTTCCTGTTGTGCTACCTTCAGGAATTCCCTGAGTAGGAGTAATTTGGGTTTCAACATTTATTCTTTTTCTTCTACTCCTTCTTTTTGAACTACCTTCAGGAATTTCCTGAGGTTCCTCAAAGAAATTTCTAACTAGAAATTGTTCCCATGTGTCTTTCTTTTCCTTTAACTCCTTTTCAATCAGAATTTTTACAAGGCTGTGGTGATATAGATGGGGTTCTACATCTCCAAAATGTTTTTGAACAGTCACGGACATTTTCTTCAAACTATTGAATAGAAAATATGGGAGATTGAGAGTTTGATTATCTAGAAAATTCATCAATAACCTGGTATGGTACATATACATGGACCCAAAACGGCCTTCACATGTAATGAATTTATGAACAACTAGCAGTAAAGTAGCCCATTCCTCTTTCAATGCATGCACAGGAATTCCTCTTTTAAAAACATTTATGTCCATACCTTGGTTTCGTAAGATTGTTCTCCATGCTTCATCACTGATGCTTTTATTCTTAAACCAACGCTCACCCTCCTGAAGAAGTTCCGTGGCTGTTGCTATAGATGCTTCATTGACCGCAAACTTAAGGTCTCCAATCTCTGCTTCCAAGCCATTAAACGACCTTGTGAATGCCTTCGTCACTTCTTTATGATAACCTCTGAATTTCTGGATAAACCGTAGCCAATTTTCTTTCTTCAATATCTCCTTTACTTGCGGATATCCCTCTATAAACTTAGGTCCTTCCGGCTCTGCTCTTAGCAATTTACCCATTTTTTTTCTTTCTGCTCTTCACAAATTTGCCTGCGTGAGGGTTCAAATGGAAATAGAACGGTTGAATGCACATGAACGAGCACAATGACTGTGGGAATGTATCATAAAATGGGAATGAGCACCATAAACGGAATGGAGTGAGACTGTGGGTAGATATCCGAGAGTGAGAATGAGCACAATGAACAAAATGGAGTGAGACAGAACAGAGTGGGGTTTCGTAAACACGGAAGAGACACGACAGAGAGATTAACAAAGTATAACACATTCGGCAGCGTTTTGAATTTTGGTGGCTGCACAATAAATATGAGCATGTTTAAAACAACGGTTATGAATTTATGCGGCTGTAAGAGTCCTTGGTCAAATCAAATACGTCTCATTGTCACCGGTGGAATATTGGATCATGAGTGAAAATCGGGAATTTAATGATGGAACAGTTTGTGAATGAATGCGAGAGGATAATATGAAGATCGTGAAAGGCTACGGAATTGTCAATATAATCATTGCACGTAATGGATAGAGCTCATGGTTCACAACTATATAAAAATGTGTTTTTTTTCAATGCTATTTGAAATAATTTTTATTCATACCTTTGGAATCTTTGCCTTTTCCCTTGGTCTTCAACTAATTGATCTCCATTGGTGTCTTGAATGCTCCATGTCTTCATTTTTTATCCTCTCACCTGCATTTTATTTCATAATTATGGAAATAACGTCTGACTGTACATTCTTTTTGAAAACAGGGTAGTAGCTGCGGAATCTGCTTCTGGCTGCGGAAACTGGAGTCAGCTGCGGAAACAGATGTCAGCTGCGGAAACTGACACAGCTATTACTTGGATGAATGGAAATGAACAGATGAAAAATGACCAGATGGAAATGGTCATGAAAAAGATTTTTATTGATGGAATGGAATGAAATAGATAAAATGAAGTGGAATGGAATGGAATGAAATGAAATGGAATGGAATGAAGTGGAATGAAATGGAGTAGGTGGTGACAAAACTTGTGAAATGAAAGAGAGAGATTTTTTTTGGAAAATATAGAGTGTCAGGTGTTCCTGATTTTCACCGTATATTTTCTGTATAAGACTGCCAATCAATGATTGGTTTTCAGGCTTATACCATATTTTATTTATTTATTTATTTATTTTTATTTTTTTTATTTTTATTTATTTTATTTTTTTTTTAACTGAAAAGAACAAAAGCTAGGCTGGTGGAGAAGAAGAATTCTTCTGTACCAGCCTGATTGCAGAACTTTCTTGAAACAATTTGACAAAATCCTCTTTTGAGAGTGGCTTATGATAAATTTTCAATCTATGGCCATTCACAATAAGAGGAGTTTGAAACTCATCAATGGTCTTGATTCTTACCGCTCCATTGCTAAAGATCTTGTCAATCTCATATGGCCCAAGCCAATGAGTGTGAAATTTTCCTTGAAAATCTTTAAACTTGGAATCAAATAACAATGCCCAATCTCCTTCTTGAAACTTCTTCTCTTTGATGTACTTGTCATGCCATTTAGCTCTTTGATATTGAACTAGATCGGTTCTTAAAATTGCTTCTTGTCTGATCTCATCTAGCTCATTCAACTGCTCCATTCTATGCTTTTGGGCTTCTGATAAGTCCATCCCCAACTGAACTGCTATCTTGAAGGTCTTGACTTGGAACTCAATGGGGAGCAAGACTTCTTTCCCATAAACAAGTTTATAGGGAGAATGTCCTGTTGTATTCCTCCATGTAGTTCTGTAGGCCCACAAGGCTTCTGGAAGCCTTTCTGCCCAATCTCTTCTATGTAGATGAACAGTTTTGGTGATGATACTTTCAAGAACTTTGTTTGTGGACTCCACTTGACCATTTGCTTTTGGATGGTAAGGAGTAGATCTTCTGTGCTTGATTTTGTATTCTTCCATCAACTTCTCCACCAAATTGGATGTGAATTGGCTCCCCTGATCTGTCACAATTTCTCTTGGAAAACCAAAGCGAGTAAAAATATCCTCATAAAGAAAATGAACAACTGAATTTTCAGTAGCAGATACTAATGCTTTGGCTTCTACCCATTTAGTAACATAATCAGTACAAACCAATATATACTTCTTTTGCTTGGATGGTGGATTAATAGGTCCAATGAAATCTAAAGCCCACTTTTCAAAGGGTTCAATGAGTACCTATGTTTGCAGTGGCATTTCATTTGAAAGGGTAGGTTTCCCTACTCTTTGGCAGCTGTCACACCTTTTGACATATTGTTTTGCATATTTGAAGAGGGAAGGCCAATAATATCCTAAAGAAAGGATTTTATAGGCCGTCCTTTTGTCTGCAAAGTGTCCGCCGCATGGTTCATCATGACATGCCTTAAGAATATCAGGCATTTCATCTTCCCCGACACATCTTCTGATCACAAGATCTGGCCCTGTTTTAAACAATTCGTTAGAAATCCATGAATATTTTGAACTCTCCTGAATAATTTTTCGTTTTTCACTTGGAAATAAATGTGAAGGTAGTTTCCCTGTAACCAAATAGTTAGCAATATCTGCATACCAAGGGGTCTTAATAGTTACTGCAAACAAGTATTCATCGGGAAACTTATCTTCTACAGGAGAATCTTCTTTAGTATTCTGAATCCTAGACAAGAAATCAGCTACTGTATTCTGTTTTCCTGGTCTATCCAACACGGTAATATTGAATTCTTGCAAAAGTAAAAGCCATCTTGTCACTCTGCCATTAGTAACAGGTTTGTTCATTAAATATCTAATTGCAGAATGGTCAGTATGAATAAAAATTTCATAGCCTGTTATGTAATGTCTAAACTTATTAATTGCATGAACAACAGCTAAAAACTCTTTTTCAGTCACAGTATAGTTCAACTTTGTGGGAGTCAAATTTTTACTGGTGTAATAAATGGCATAAGGAATTAAATCTTTTTGACCCAACACAGCTCCAAGAGCTGTATCTGAAGCATCTGTAGAAATATGAAAAGGAAGTTTCCAATTTGGTCCTCTTAAGATAGGTGCTTCAGATATTCTTGTTTTCAAAGTTTCAAAAGCTGATTGACAATCAGGATCCCATTTAAATTCACAGTCTTTTGTAAGAAATTTGAAGAGTGGAGATGTTATTTTAGTGAATTTTTCTATAAATCTTCTATAGTAACCAGTAAATCCCAGAAAACTTCTAACATCTCTTTGACAATTTGGAATAGGTAACTTGGAGATGACTTCAACTTTTGATCTATCAACCTTAATCCCATCTCCTGAAATATGATGTCCTAAAACAATCCCTTCAGTAAACATAATAAAGCATTTTTCATGGCTTAATGAAAGGTTTGTTTCTTTACATCTTATGAGAACTTTTTCCAAATTTTCTAATGCCTCTTCAAATGAATTACCATAAACTGTAAAATCATCCATATAAACATCTACACAATCATGGATTAGATCAGAAAAAATTCCTAGTACTGCTCTTTGGAATGTTGCGGGTGCATTACATAACCCAAAATGAAGCACTCGGTAGGCAAAATTTCCCCATGGACAAGTAAATGTGGTCTTATCTTGATCTTCAGGTGCTACCTGAATTTGATTATAGCCACTAAAACCATCCAAAAATGAAAAGTACTTTTTACCTGCTAATGTGTCTAATACCAGTGATCCTTCAAAGTTGCTTTGTTCAATTCCCTGTAATCAATGCATACCCTCCATTTACCATTCTTTTTAGGTACTATAACCAAAGGAGAAACCCATCGGCTATCTGAAATTGGATAAATGAAGTTTACATTGAGAAGTTTTGGAGCTCTTCTTTCACTATCTCCATAAGATTTGGATTCATCCTTCTTTGAGGTTGTCTGATTGGTCTACTGTTTTCCTCAATATAGATATGATGGATGCAAGTCTTAGGATCAATACCTTTCATGTCAGTATACTCCCATGCAAATGCAGTAGAATGTTTTTGCAAAATTCTGGTTAGTTCTTCTTGTTGTGACTTCTCCAAATGTTTGTTGATATTCAATGTTTTTCTTGGAAAAATCTCAATAGTAGAACTACCAAACTCTTCCATAGAGTAAAGAGACATTTGTCTTGATGATAAATATTCTATGTCAGATTCCAACTGAAATTGTGTGGGGTCATATTCTGAAGATATCTCAAAATTTTCTAATGTGTTCAGAATTTGACTATCCTCACTGATTTCAGAAATGGTAAAGACAGGTTGTATAGTGTTCTCATCATCGACCCATTCATTGTCTCCTATTTCTGTAATTGCTCTTGCAGGAGGATAGAAATTGAATTTCTTTGTCGAATTACCATTAGAAATGTACATGTCTCCAGATCTACAACTAATAAAAGCATCAGCTGTGGCCAGCCAAGGTCTTCCTAAGATAATTGGATGTCCTCCTAGATTACTTTTGGGAGTCAAAATCATAAAATCTACTGGATATTCCCAAGAATCTAAGGAGACCGAAATATCTTCTAATACACCATCTGGTTTAATAACCGATCGATCTGCAAGTTGCAATAAAGTAGGTGTAAAAAGAAGGTTAGGAAGTTTTAACTGTTCCATAGTCTGTCTACTCATAATGTTGATAGCAACCCCTAAGTCAATCAATGTGTTTGGAATTTCTATCCCATTTATATGTGTCTTGACAATTGGACTTCCTGGATCTACATACTTCTGCATGGTAATTTTTTCCATCATAATATCTGCAATCTTTCCTACCAGGTGGATTCTTCTTGTGTCTTTTAGTTTCCTTCCTGGTCTTTTGAAACTCAACTCCTTTATTGTTTTTGCTAGAATAGGAATTTCTCGAATGGCTTGTAGCAAGGGAATCTTGATACAAACATTCTTCAATTCATCTAGAAAGTCATAGTTAGGCAACAAGATTTTTTTTTCCACCCCCTTGTCAATTTGTAGTCTTTCAGGAAAACGAGGTGTAGATGAAGATGCGGGTTGCTCAACTATAGGAGTTGTGGATGTTAACTTTTCTTTTTCTTTTTGAATGTTTGAATTTTGAAGAGATTCTTCCTCAGAACCCTTATTGAATTGAAGAGAATCCTCCTCAGAGGTATCTTTCTCTTGAATATCTATAGAAGGTTTTTCTAAAACTCTACCAGATCTGAATTGTACATCGTTGAGAGGAACAATCATATAGGTAGGAAATTGTTGTCCTTCTACCATATAAGTATTCTGAGGATTTTTATTATTAGGATTTGGCAATGGCTGAGATGGAAGTTGATTTGTCTTCTGTTGGTATGGGAGCATGAGTTGAGGATTTGTATTTTGTTGAGAAGGTTGTTGTTGTGGAAATGGCAATGAAAGTTGTGGATTTGGGTTTGGAAGTTGTAGAGCTTGTTGATTTTGAAAAGATGGAGGATATTTATAAAATTGAACAAATCTCCCATAAGGATTTTGCATCCCTTGTACCCATGGCTGATATGAATTTTGATGTTGGGGCCAAGGTTGTTGCCAAGGATTCCAATTTGGTGGGGTTTGAAGATTCATAGGGTTGTTAAACCCTTGAGTTTGTTGTCCTTGCCAAGGTCTTCTTGCAACAAAACAGAGAGATTCTACTGAATTTGGGTCTTCTTGAAAGACAGCTTTGAGTCCAGGAATTGAAGGACAATCCTTGATCTCATGATTCTCTGAGCAAATTATACATGTTTCTACAACTTTTGCATCTAAGGGACATTCCCTTCAAGCATGTTTCTTCCTACATTTCGGACAAAAGATGGCTAGAGCAGCTGTTTTTTCTTTCTGCTTGTTTTGGATTTTAAGGGTGTCTAGCTGTTCACTAAGACTCCCTAAGATATCAGTTTTGAATTCATCAAGAATATTACCAATCTCTGCCCTACTTACTGATCCAGTTGCAGATTTGTTAGCCCTAATAAGAGAAGGATCCCTAGGCCCTTTTTCTGTTTTAGATTTTCCTCTTGAGAGATGGACACATAGTTCTGTTATGTCACGAAGTGGAAGTTGAGAAATGTCTCCTTTCCCCATCATGTTTAAAATATCTATCCATTCATCTCTAATGGCTTTTAATATGAGGGCTTTCAAGGTTTCATCATTTAAGTTGCTCCTCTTTGCTCTTTTTAAGTTGTATTGAAATCTTTCAAGTAAATCTTCCAAATTTTCATCTTCTTTTTGCATCATTTTGAATACCTCATCCTTGTGATTGGTGGGCATACAATAGTCCAAATATCTATCCAAAAATGTTTGTTTCATATCATTCCAAGTCCTAATATATTGAGTGGCTAATCCCATGAACCATTTCAAAGCAGATCCCTTCAATGTTGAAGGAAACAGTTTGAGTTTTTGAGAGTCTTCCATATAGTCATAAGTTCGGCATACAAATTCAAACTCAAACAGAAATGTTTCAGGATCCTCACTTCTCAATCCATAAAATTTAGGGAGAACAGATGGTGAGATATTTTTCATTGTTGCATGAGTTTCCTCATCAACTATAGGGAATCCAAACAAATTGTCTCCTTCCCTATTTCTACCATTATTTCCTTCACCATTGTTGTCTCCATTGTTTCCTCTTCTTCTACCTCTACCTCTACCTCCATCTATTACTTCCTCTGCCATGATATATTCTTTAGAGTCCTTAAAGTCCTCTAGTTCTTCTACCAAGGGAGGATGAGAGAGAGTCTCTTTGTTTTCTAAATGGGTTTTAGTAGGTGGTATAGGAGAATCCTCTAATTCAGTTGTTCCTTGACTTCCAAAAATCTTAAGGCTAGGGGTAGATGGTGGTGAATCTGGTCTATGCCTTGAAGAAGATGGAGTTGTGAAAATCGAACTCTTGGCTTTAGCTATAAACCTTCCCCTAGAATATCTTGCTCTATGCATGTCATTTTTATTTATTTATTTTATTTTTTAAAAAGTTGGGCTAATAATTCTCTTTCTGATCTTCCAGGTCACACTAGGTGCAAGAAGAGAGCATACTTAAGAAATTACTGAACCAATAACTCTCTTTTCTGATCCTCCAGATCACACTAGGTGCAAGAGGAGAGCATACTTCAAGGAGTTATCAAGTTTTCCCTTCTTTTAGAATTTTTGTGTTTTTTTTTTTTTAAGAAATTGGCTACCTAGTTACACTTCCCCGGCAACGGCGCCAAAATGTTTGGTCAATTTAGTGTGTCCTAAATTGTTGCATTTAATTTGTCAATCCGGGAATCGTAAGCTGATGAAGTGCGGCGCACTATATGTGCAAGATAACCTATTTCTTAAATTTTTGTCATTTTTGGTTTTCTAAGGTGAAATGGAAATTCTAAGATGAAAACAAGTTTGGTTATGTTTGTTCAAGGAAATGATATCCCCTATAATGATTTACCAACTTGAAACCTTAAAAGAAATTTGAAATTTACAATGACGAGACTTGAAAGGAAATGAAAATGTGCTACTGAAATGAAAAGGTGCTGCTAGTCTAACAAATCAAAACAGTGAACTATTGAGCATGAAAACCAAACTATTCTTGCTGCTGACTAAACACAAAAGAAACTATGCTTAAGGAAATTCAAAATTGCAACAAAATAAATCTAAATAAGATTACATCAATTTATCTTCTGATCCTTCATCATTAGTCCAGCTATGATTTTCGGAAGTAATCATAAACAACTTGAGTAACTGATATCTAACTTGCAGAAAGAAAACTAATATCAAACCATACATTCATGATTCAATCCCTCACCATCAGTCCAGTTGTGGCTTTCGGAGGCAACTGAAGATGTCATGCAAAATTTAATATATCTAATTTTACAGAAGGAAACTAATACTAAACTACACATTTCATAATACAATCCCTCACCATCAGTCCAGCTGTGGCTTTCGGAGGCAACTGAAGATGCTATGAGCAGCTTAATATATCTAAATTTGCGGAAAAGAAACTAATACTAAACTACACATTTCATAATACAATCCCTCACCATCAGTCCAGCTGTGGCTTTCGGAGGCAACTGAAGATGCTATGAGCAGCTTAATATATCTAAATTTGAAAAAAAGAAACTAATACTAAACTACACATTTCATAATACAATCCCTCACCATCAGTCCAGCTGTGGCTTTCGGAGGCAACTGAAGATGTTATGAGCAGCTTAATATATCTAATTTTAACTACTGAAGCAAATGAACAAAACTGAATTAAAAAAAGCAATACTAAAATTAAAACAAAAACTATGAAAAGCAAATTAGCAGCAGAACAATGTTAGTTCCATGTCATTAGTCAAAAAGCTATGAAAATGCCCGGGTTGCCTATCTATAACCTGAAACAAGAACACTGATCAGTGATTAACAACATAAAACATGAAAGACAGAAGTGAAATGGAAACTATGGAAGTTTATAAACAGAAATGAAGCAAATGCAATGTATAAACATATGAATGGATTATGGCACAATGAGCTTTTAAGAAACGAAATGAGAACTTTACACTAATGCACAAAACCTTAGCTGAGCAGGGGCCCTCTACACCAGCCTTGGCAACGATCTTCAAACACGAATTTCGGTTAAAAACAGAGTCTTCTTATCTTAAAAAGCAGTCATTACAGAAAGGTGATGTTACGGCACAAGTGCAGCGTAATCACATTACAAAGCAGACTAATAAAAGATAATAGAGACTAACATCGACTAACTCTATATGCGTATGCAAACGCATTATATATAACAAAAGAAATATAACTGTCTCCTAAAGTTCATGCTGGTGGAGAACATGTAGACCATTACGTCCACGGATCTAGGATCATGGCCGTGTTGGAAAGTAAATCTATGAGGAGTGGATGCTTGAATTCGACTAAGGAGCCATGTACAGATGTCGATTTATCCTCCGCAACTTAGAAATGGCCGTATGAATCTTCATGTGACACGAAACAGAGTCCTGCCAACATGAGACTCTATGGTTGACTTCCATGTGGACGCCTTTGACCGCGGCTTCTTTAGATTATTTTGCTCGAACCAATAGGACACGAACCATGTCCACATCATTCCTGACCTGCCCATGTAGCTCGTTTTCCTTGTAGACACCTGTAGCATAGAGTTTCACAAAATAGCTGCGGAAAGTTGCAGCAGCTGCGGAAAGTGGCAAGATTCCGCAGCTGAATGAACAAAATCTAAACCAAATAGCAAACACAAAAATATAATTAAAAACCATGTTAGATGCTCTTTTGCACATGATATTGACAACTTGGGAGGTTCAGGTGAGTGAAAAAGGTATAGAAAAGTGTATGGAAAAGATGCAGATTTGAGACTCAACACTTATCATAAAAAAGATACCAAATTATGAAGATCAATAGAACAAGTGGAAACAAGATATAGGTCTTTATCCAAGGCCAAAACTTCTCCTAGAGAGGAAAACCCACAAGAATTATTATCTTTTATAGAATCCACAAATGAATAATTCCAATACACTTACACCCAAGACAAAGACCCCTCCAATACCAAGTCAACCTTCATTTTTGATGATCTTCTATTTCACAAAGCCAACCCAAGTATAACGGCTTCAAAGCTTCATATTTTGGTCTCTATTTCAGAATTTTGATTACTGCTTCAAGTATGCAATTTTCAGCCTCTACTACAGTAGTTGCAATTTTCACATGTGTGGGAGATAAAGGTTGAAATTGGCCTTATCTCTCCTTATCTTAGGGTGGTTCTTTCTCCTTGGTAACTCAACTTATAAATTGATTCTCTTGATACCAAACTTTGGCTCCTTGAGATGAATGCAATTTGGTCTTGTTGCAAGAAATGATGCCCTAATTCCTTTAGCATTCACTCTCTCTCTTCCTTTAGTACTCCTCTTCTTCGCTAACCATGTTTATCTCTTTCTTTTCCTTGTGATAAAACTTGATGGATGATATTCAAATGAGTTCAAGTTCCTTATTATATATAGGCTTCTTGTGAGGGTCAAATAGTTTTAATGAGGTTGACTTCATCTTTGAGGTCGAGTTGTCTTCTTGTAGGATGACTTGGTCTTGGAGGGAGACTTTTGACACTTTTTTACTTTAAATAAATTATTTCACTTGATACAAAATACCCAATAGGGTCTAATACATATTACAATGACTCTTTTGACTTATTGACTTCATCAAAAATCCTAGAAGCACACAATGGGTGCTTTGACCAATAAATAAATTGATGTTGAGCATGAAACCCATGCTATAAAAATAATAATAATAATTTTTCTTTTCTCTTTATATCAAATACATAAAATCAACAATACATTATGAATACCAAACCTAGTTACATATTTCAACATTAAGTTCCCCATTAACTTCTCGTTGTTGGGTATACCCTTATTGACTCTGACACATTTCCCCGAGAGTAGATCTAGAGTAGCACCCCAGCAGGATTTACATCATTGATAGGTGATCGTTTCCTTAGTAATGATTTTCATCATTGGTCATTGATTAGGTGATTTCCCTTATGTTTGATGTAAACTTACATTATCGCACATTTGGATTCATGTACCTTAGGTTCTATTTTATTCGTTAATGGAATTCTTTTCCTCTATTAGTAGATTTCATCATTGGTTGTTATCCAGAGGATCTCCTTCATGTTTTATTCCATCTGGTATATGCAAGAGACATACTTGTTTGTCTTCTATTCAATCTCTTCATATGAGTCCTAAACCATTGGCCTTTTAGTTACGTCCATGTTGATTTATAGGGGATTCCTCAATGCCCATCTTCCATTAGATATTTTTCCATAAACTTCAACTCATTTGGTCTAGGAATAAGGTGTAGACACTCATTTAGTATGTTGGTGTTTGTAGTCATCAGTGGTAGATTCCATCATTGTTTATAGTGGGAATATATCAATGTCCCTTGATCGATATATTCTTTCAAGTGTTCAACTTCAACACATCTATTTGAACTTTCTAGAATGTAATAGGTATATTGACACCCATTATCATCATTGGTGGGTTATATCACATTTTTTAATGGTGTACATAAATTACATGTAATCAAAAACTTCTCCCATGTTTGACTTCAACTCATTTATTCACATTATGTAGATTTGTACCTTCAACGGATGGTTTTAAAGACCTTGGCTTGTGTCAACATTCATATACATTTGGAAGCCTCTTCAATATTTTCTAGTGGGATTCATTATGATATGCTTCTTCTCACTTCAATATCATCCTATATGTTGGCACCAAATTTTTTGGATAGTGCCACACATATTAATATGACTAATTCTTTAGAGGGGGATATGTTGTTCACTTATTTGCTCCAAATATCCTTTGAATTTTTATATCAAGCATAGCTCCATTGTGTATTATTTGTGGCTATGATATATTTGACATGGATCCACTATGCATGTTTTTGGAAGTTATTTTCATTTCATATATATCCATGTTCATGGATATACAGTGTACTTAAATTAGTGACCATCCTTTTATTCCTCTAGGAATGGGTATCCTCACCTTAGAATATGAGCTGTCTTACCTTGTTTCTTTTGCAAGTATTATTCAATACACCATCTAGCGAAGTCTAAATGGGCCCACCCAAAAACATTATCTTGGTTATATATAATGCATTTTAGCCATCATAGACCCTTACAATCTCACACATCAATGGGGTATATATTATAACATATTTTTCCACATTTGTTTTGAGATGCATCTTTTGGCCATGACATCATATCCCTTTCCCTATAGCATATTTTTTTCCCCAAAATATTCTTCAAAAAATATTTTTTGAGTTTCCATATGTCCCTTTTGTTCTAGCATAATGCACAAGATATGTGACTCTCATAAAATAAATTATAATATGTTTGTGAACTTTTGTAAACACAACTTTTTTATGCCTTAAAAATGAACCAAACAAATTTAAATGTGTGCATGTTAACACTCTTTTAGGAAAGGTTTATGATTTAGACTCAAAGCCATTTGCTACAACCCTTATCTCAATGACCCAAAATAATTATTGGGGGTATAAATTGATTCCTTGGGCTAAGGATTCATACATTCCTAATTGTGAAAAAAAATGTTGGTAAATTAGTCATTGATTTTATAACCTTAATTTCCTCATATTTTCTCTATCTCCTTTAACTGTATGCTAAGTCCCCTTTATCTCTCACATTTCTTTGGAGAAGAATATTGTAGGAGGATACATTTAGTGGCCGAGGAAGAAGCGATTTGGAGGATGATTCCATTCAGTTCCTACAGCAAGAATTAGGCAATCATTATCCACTGTATCATTGTTATTTCAATCAATAAGAAACTCATATTTTAACCATCCATTTCAGTGTTTATATTATATGCTTTATAATTATGCATTGGAGTTTGGATTTCACTAACAATTTATATTCAAGTTTATTTTGATATGGCTACTATCTACTTTCATTTCTTGTGTTGAAAGTAGGTCTGAATGTGAGGAGTGAGATATGGAGATCAGATAATGGCATCTAATTCAATTGTCTAATCTCTTGTTATGCCTTTGATATTTATATCGTACCTTACATTATTTCTTTATTTTTTGGGTATTTTCTTCAAATTTCTTTCATCTGATATTTTGAGGCTTTTGAGCCTAGCCCTTGGGAAGATATTCATGTAACAACTGTTGAAAAATAATCATTATAATTTATTCTTGTTAAGGAATTATACAATTGGAGGAGCTAAGCTAGGTAATCAAGCAACCTTTATTATTTAGATTGGATGTGATAAGAAATCATGTATTTGCAACTTATGTCAGACACAATATACTTTTGGTGGTTATGAATCATCAAACATTAGAGATACAACGTTAAATTTTTAGGTGATTGAACTATAGGCACCGATAAGCATGTGAAAATTAAAAGAGATCAATGTTGGAACATCACTAGGTTAAAATTGATTTGGGTAAGAGAATAGGTGTTAGGATAGACACTATGATAAGAATAATGCAAAATAAAGTTATGCAAAAATGATTCAATCAACAAATTGAATTTAGGTCACTTAAACAAATGATTTATTAGAAATCCTTAAGGCTTGACGGGCATGGTTTTCCCTCTTATATGGTTGTACCAAGATATTTTTCAAGTGTAACTGCACTCTTTGGTAAAGTGCTTCATTCCCTAGTGTGTGTATTTTTCCCCAGTAAGAGAATACTTAACCCAACTTCTACCACTCCTATCATAGGGGTTTAGGCTCCATGGTTAGGGTGAAGGACTCCTCATAGCCATCCTTTCCAGAGAAGAATGTGCAATTTTTAACCTTGAGTCAGGTGCTAATATCCCACATATTGTTTCCAAGTCTATAAGAGCATATTTGGTTTTCTCTCGATATCTGACATACTTTTATCTTGATGAACTATTATCGCCACCATTTGAGCTTGTTCTTAGGCCTACCCAATAAAATCTCTAAGCATTTGAAACATGGGGGTAAATTTGTGGATTTAGTTGGTTATATTAATGGGTAACCTTTTGGATATTCAAAAACTCTTCAAGGGAAAGGGATGAAATATTTCAGATGTCATAGGAAAATATATAGGCTAGACATCTTACTTTACGAGTATGTAATTGTTTTAATATCCTAACCTTGAAATATTTCATTATATGTTATTCGCTTGCAGGGGGGTGGATCTACTCCTTAATATTCTATTGATATTGGAAATTCATCCACCAACAAAGGGAAGATTTGGATGATTGTAGGTCCTAACTAGACCTACTTCCATTTAGTATGGCAGCTTCCAATTGAAATGTGGGCTAGTTATCCACCTGTTAAATGCAATGAATTTAATGTTGGAAATAATTTACTAAAATAAAGTTAAAATATTTAGATATATAACTGCATATACCTTGATTGGTAAAATTTAATATTTATTATCCTAACTAGGAACATAAACTACATAAATTATATACATCATAAAATAATAAATTACTAAAATAAAATAAATAATTCATTTACTTAGCAAAACCTAAAACACTCATACATATAATGTTTTCAAATATTTAATTATTTGAAAGAAAATAAAACACACTCTCATACTTAATTAGTGACCAACTGAAGAACTTAACCATATCATTCAAAATAATTTCACACGAAAGGAGTGAATGATTTGAATTCTATCCATTTACAAAAATGCAACAATACAATCGGCTACATTCAACCAATAGCTCCATCCAACAAGACACTAGCCTTCAATATTTCATTAAACTTAACAAAAATATACAATCATGAATTATAGAGTTTTATATACTCTCCTCCTTGTGAAAATATCACCCTTTAAACTCCCCATCCAATACCTTTCTTCCAATGTTTTAGTTACACCAAGTTGTCCTGAAAGGGATATTTGATTATTTTTCTACTACAATAGAAGAAGATTTTGTTTGGGTTTCACCTTATTTTACCTTAAAATACAATTCCCATTGGCTATAGTTGTTCATCATATGATAAATAAGCAAAGGATTTAAATTATCCAAACTTAATTCACATAGATAGATTTTGTGAATAATTCTCATATTTCTATTTGTTATTTTTGAAATGAAAGTAAAATTTCCTTGGAGCCTTCGATAGGGGTTTTTATACATTTCTTAATTGAATCATTGTAACATGTACACACTATCATATCTTTGTTGTTCTAAATTTGCAATGCACAATTGATGTGGAGATACACAACCTAGATACTCAACATGTGGCATGTTGAAGTATTTAATTATATCAATAGTATAATCCAATGGTTTGGAACCATGGTGGTTGGAATCATCAATCAATTGGTATTAGACCAAGAATATAATGACATTTGGATTTTAGCTCTTTCCATGCTAATTTTGCTTAGAATAGTATACTATTCCATTTCATTTTGTTTACTTCCCAAATCTATATTTTGTAAAAATATGTTTCAGCATTCTTTTTCTCTTCCACTTGAATTTCTATTCCATCAAAAATCTTGAGTAAATTGTAATGATGTTGCTAAATTTAACTCAACTTCTTGTAGAAATCTTCTTGAATATCCTTTAGTTTAGAATTAATAGATAAATCTTATGACCTAAAGAGTTCAATATGAATTTGTAGAACATTAAAATTTCCCTTGACTTTCCCTTGATATTTCTCAAAATATTCCTTCAGTTTTAAATCTTGTTTCTTATGGATAAAAGTTATTTCTTTAAATTGTCCCTATTTCATTTTTTATATTTCTCGCTTATGTTTATTTTTAGAGATGGTGATCTATGTAACGTTTTGTTCCCTAATTTTTTTAATGTATTTATGTTTATCCTCTTCAATAAAATAATTATAATTTCTTAATATTTCCTCGATAAATGTTACTAGTGATTTTTTTTCTTTTCTAGTTCTACTATAAGTTTATTAATATTCCATGCATTACCATTAGAAAAATATTCCAATGCAAATGGTTTTTCCTTGGCAACATTTTATGGATCTAACCCTGCAACATTCCACACCATGACTTGTCTTTATGACTCTTCTTTGAAGCTCCCCAGTTTCTTGTTCTTTGGTATTCCTTTAATAATCCCCCTTTTTTAGTTAAAAAATAAATAGTCACCAAGGGCTACCACAAACTCTTTTATAGGTTCTAATTTTTCCAAATCGAGCAATGTAGGCAACATTTCTCCTTGGAGGGTAGCAATTGGTGTAGCAATAATAGCTTGAGTACATGTAAAATACATTTGTGGATATTCAATTGCAACACATTGATTTGGATTTCTTTCAATCAAAATTTCAGCAATAGACCCTGGGGTTTGCAATCCTTCTCCTTTATTAGGATTTTCATAGCCTTCTTTATTGAGCTCCTCCTCTTGTTTTTCCTAAGAAAATGATTCTTTACTTTGCTCATCATCATGCACATCATGTGTAGATTCTTCATTTATTTGTTCATCATCATTCATATCCCAAGTTGGTTCTTCTTGGTTTCTTTCTATACTTATTATCTTTTTCTTTTCTTCTTCAAAAAAAATTTTGTCTATATTTCTGAAAGGATAATAGATTTTCCTTTCCATGAATATCTTCAATATTTTCATTTATTTTAAGGACAAGTTCAAAAGTATCAACAACTTGAAATACAAGATCAAATGGACACTTTTCATGATGGTACGACTTAAAATTATTATTTGATTTGGAATGTCCCTTAACAATTCCATTGAGATCACGTATCCTAAAATTATAAAAATACATCCAACGGTATCAATGTTGTTTAAACTCTTTTATAACATCGAAATTACTTAGCAGAGTATATAATCTAATATTAATTGGAAAACATGGCCATGGTTTCTTCGAATGCATGATTAAATCATGAGTGATCACAGATACCATTGCTTGAAAAGAAATTTTTCTTAACACTAAATGGTATGGAACAAACTTTGGTAATGAATGAGGTGTTGATTTACAACCATAAATCTTGATACAGGAAAATTTTTCATTTAGAAACCAAAAAAATCTCTTTAATCACCTCTTTGTGCCTCAGTAAATCTGAGAATTTGTTTATTGAATAACAAATTTTAAAAGGGAATTATCAAATTGTCACTTCTAACATAAAAGTGTTTATTACGCTTGGAACTCTAGAGTATTGTGATGGGGGAATTCTCAGTCTCAATCTATGTGTAATTCACCCAAAATTCTTTTCCCGGTCAAATCCACACTTTGGCTAAATCACACCATTCTAATTACTTGACACTTCAAATAAGACTATGTACTTTAATATCTCAATCTGAGATTGAGATATTAAACTAATTCTCACTTTGGTTATAAAACCACACACCCCCTCTTTCAGTAAATAATGCAAAAGCTTTTCTTTCACAGGTTATAAGACCCCGTAGCATATAAAATGCTCCTTTAACAACACCTGACCAATATTTTAATTCGATTTTCAACTCTCTCAAATAAAATAACCCTTGGCTATTTTAAGCGAGGCACTCCTTTAATAATACTTCCACAAAGGACCCAGTCTTGTATCAAAACCCTTAGCACGCCTTATAAACATATATATATATATATATATATATATATAGAGGGCTCCCCTCAATCCAAAGTTTCATCCTTAATTTGTTTTAAAATGAAATAATCCTCTTTACTAATCTTACCACAGGCCTTGGTTAAACAACCCGCGCCTGACCTTTTACCCAAGGCTTATCAACTGGCAATGATATATGCTCCTTTCCTTTTTAAAACCGGTCCAACACACGGTTATACATCCAACCCAACCAACACATAAACTCCACTTTGGTTAGAACCGAAACCTAAGGTCACCATATATGACAGCGCGTCCCCATAGATATAATTGTATCCCAAACTGTAATAAAATATCAACCTCCGCTATATATATATATATATATATATATATATATATATATATATATATATCAACAAATATATATACTCAACAATTCAACGTTAAGGAAATATGGATGCACCTTGGACTTAGGATTAAAACCTAGCACTGACCTTTGAACGTTTGGGCCCCACAGCTTGTTGCCTCGCATTAAGTGTCGGTGGGATCAAACGGCCCACAATTCATCACGTTGCGATCAACGATCCGATGAACAGAATGCAGTTTCGCAATTTTTTAAGGTCCGAGCGTTAACGCTCAAATTTTACGCGAAATTCGCAGTTTTTCAAATCCGCTTAGGGACACGTGGCGCTCACCTTGTGATATCGCGTTTATTTTGTAAAAACTGCTTACTACCTTATGACTTGAATGAAAACCACACCCTGCTCCCGAATACCGCTATCACTATTCACTCTTCTTTTGGTTATGTTTCTCTCCACGCTCCAGGTTCCATCTAACTCCATCAACATATTATAAAGGATTCGCCTCCAGCTTGTTTTCTTTGTGGAAGTTATGAACAACTCCACAATGTCGCCAACCACTGACTAAAACACTGTCTTTGCACCGCGGACAGAGTATCATTGTTTCTTGGATGACAGGCATACTCCGCTACACTCTATGGACGGAATCGATCCTCTCACACAGGCTCCCTTCATTCACTTCACACACTGGGGCAGAGCCACTATTCGGCCTTCTACAACCCTTTATGCAGGATGATTTCCCACAATATTATACAACTAAAATCACTCTACACACAGAGTTGATTCGAAGGAACCCTTATGCAATTAATTCAATTCAACACAGATCACACATATTCCAATGGTTCTTAATATGGGTTTAACACATAGCCCTCATGCGCTCACATCACTCTGCTTCTCATATCCTTGTTTATTGAATTTGAACTCAAATACACAGAATCACATTCTTCACACAGTAGGCGCATAAATCCAATTTGTTGACATAACCTTTAACACAGAGTTCTAACACATAAATATGCAGGCAGACTCTTAACAATTTACAGAGTCTTTCTCATATCAGGTTCATGGGTATTCAAGACATATGCACACATGATTTAATCCAACAAATGCACAAAAATGCTGAAACAATTCTTCATTATACAGTGACACTACTTACAGCTTCTGGCTCGGCCATATTTTCAATAAATCGACCCTTCTGTAACCAATCTTCTGCAGATTCTCCTACAACCCTACGCAGCCCTATGTAGCTCTCTATGCAGGCCCCCCTATTATGCCTATTAGGCTTATTTTTATACAAAAGCCACTGAATCAACTCAACTCCTCTAACGCTCAAAAACTCTTCAAATCTCTAATTTTTTTACTAACCTTCTGACAGACAGAGACGGACTGTCTCTTCCTGTGCCCACTAATCATTCGGGCAGTTACATTTTCCTTCACAATTAATTAAAAATAACCCAACTATAAATAATTACATGAGGAAACAAAAACATGAGACCCGCTTTATGTTTATTTATGTACAAGGATTGTCTTGAGCCTAATGCCCCTGCATCATATTGAATAGTAAACATGCACAAGTAATTGAGAAGGAGACCATTGTCATTTCATAAATGGAAAAGGAATTTGAACACACATAGTATCAACTAAGTAGGAAGACATGAAAAATACTACACCATAACTAGATGGAGCATCCTATGATTGCTTAATAGATTTATGAGTGTTGGAGGAAAAAATATAGGCCTAATTGAAAATAAAATCTCATCTGACAATCTCATGGCCAAGGGGAACCCATTCTAACTTAAAGAGTTGGGTATCCTTCTCATTGTCATTAGCCTACACAACGTTGTTGCATCTAATACATAGATTTGTTTAAAATACTAAATTTAGTACAGTCTATTGAACATTCCTTGAATGACTTGGGGTCATACCATCATTATTTTACTAAATCAATCATATCTAGCTTTTGGGCTTTGAAGGATTCTAAAAAATATATTTAAAATAACTTATGGTGGCGTTAATTTATACATAATAGCTAAATTATATCATATAAATAATACTTTAACTTAATGAGAAGTACTTACCACTATAGAAAAAATCCATCTAACCACATCATAATAAAGCAAAATTGCAAGCTTGACAACTATATGGTGAACGTCTAATTTTATCATAGCTATATATAATTCTCTATCCATGTCATCACTCTCAAAAAATTATGCATACCTAAAGACTTTGTAAATTTTTCACAATTATAGCATCCTTTACATCCTGTGTCATGGCTTATGTAAGAGAAGAAGAAAACATTAGGGTTATTGTCCTAATTAACCTCTTTATCCTCTGAATCTTTAACTTTAGTCTACTTTCCTTTGAATTTCTTAGTATTTCATCTACCTAAAACCATAGTTGCAAAAGAAAATAATAAATGTTTAACATAAGCTCAAAAAAAGAATACATTTAATTTTATTCATTCAAATAATAAAAAATACTTCTTACTGGAGTTTACTAAAACTTGTAATTAGATTATGATATTTCCTTACTATATGAACAACTTCAATTATATACGTAGAGAATTATCACATTTTTTTCAATGGAAAAGCATGAAAAATAAGGGTTTCACCAAAAAACTATGTGTAGCAGATGAATGAACCTCGGGTTACTTCACTAAGCACCATTGATCTCCCATGATGGGAGTTTAGTTCATGGTTGGAAAACTTAAATAATCACGGTAAATGAAAGTTTTTAAATAAAAAATTGGTAGAAAAGCTCAATAAAATTAATGTATTATAATCCATGTTGCTGGAATCTGGAATAAGTAAAGGTTTAAAGATTGACCATGATGACTACCAAATATCTGACGTTTGATGAGCAGGATAAATAAAAAGATGGTTTAATAGGAATCTCGAATCCAAATGCTATGTCAGATGGCATGTTGGATGACATCTCAGCTATCACATAGGATGGCTATAATATGTCGAAAACATGTCTCCAATATCCAAATATATTCGTGATGGTTGACATAAGGAGAAATCTGTAAGTCTACACTTTTGATATCCAACATCTAGATAAAATTTCACTATCAACTATATGGATAAATGAATATCAGATCCGGATGATACTTTTGATTTCCATTAGCTGCCACATGTTAGAACCTAATCATGATCCATGTCAAATTGGGATGAAACATAAAGTGCATAGTAGGGAAATAGTTTAGAAGAACAGATGGTATTGGACCATGTAAAAGTGTCAAATCTAGAGCCAACGTTAAGCTTTGACTTGGGGACATATGATCCGAGATCAAGTAAATGCATCTAAATTATATTCAAAATGAAGGTGCAAATATTGGATGACATGTCAACTTATAATAGAATTAATTAAAAATAATAAGCCAAGTTATATTCTGTTATGAATTTATTATATTATCCATGAACAACCAATAGACTTAAAAGTTTGCAATATGTAATTAAGAATCCATAAAAATAGTTTTACATAAGAATAACATCATTTGTTAGTTGATTTACCATTACCATAATGACATTATTTTTTTTACATTTGGGTAAATTTGTAATAAATTCTATTGAAACTTCTTTTCAATGTTGGATTGGTGGGGCTAATGGTTGTAGGAGCCATAGGGTCTTAATTGTCTCTTTGTTTTGTTGGCATACCATACATTTAACCACAACCTTCATCACATATGCTTTAAGACCTTCCTCCAAACAAATCATTCTTGATCATGTGTTATGATTCCAAGAACCCTAAATGACTTCCTACAAGATAAGTGTGTAATTCCAAAAAGGCCTCATGTTTGAGATGAGAATTTTTCCATAAGTATAATTGATATTGATAGCACAGAAAATTATCCTTATACATAACTTTTTAATGCATACGAGTCCTTTTGTAGTTGCTAAATGATCTTGCATATCTTCTCATCTTGCTTTTGTTATATCTTTTTTGCTTACATCCAATTAGATTGTGGAATGGAAATAACACATAACAAACCTTTTGTGTCTTCCACTTTCCTTGAGAATGTGTATGCCACAGTATTTTATTTTCCATTTTTGTAGATAATTTCAAAGTCACAACCTAGCATATGTGGATCCCATTTTTCTTTCTCTTCTGAATTCAGTCATTTTTCCAAGAATTACTTCAAATTATCATGATATGTTTTCCTTTGAAGTGTTTTCCCATTAAGTATGGAGGGTATTTATTAATTGTATGTAGCATGGAAAACATTTATTTTTCATATATGGGTCTGAGTAAGGTATTTCCTTCAAATTCACTACTTTCAAAGGAAAGGGACCTTCCTTGTTGCACAAAAATTCCACCAATGCCATCACTTGAGACATCACAGTCCATAATGAATGTTTTTGTGAAGTCAAGTGTGGCTAGGATGGAAGTTGTACACATAGCCTCTTTAAGTTTTTCAAAATATTTGGCTTTTTCCATAATCCAAGAAAATTCTTCCTTCTTCAATATTTTTTTTTTTGTAGGTGTTACTATTTGAACATATTTCTTTACAAAGTTACAGTAATATCATATCAATCATATGAATCCTTTGATTTTCTTCAAATTTTTGGGTATTGGTCATTCGCTCATAGCTTTGATTATGTTAGGGTTCACTTTGACATCTTCATGAGATGTGATATGACTTAAATATTCCACTTCTTGAACCCAAAACGAACACTTGGAAGGATTTTCATATATTTTTTGTTCTTCCAATAGTGTTAAAACCCTGTCAACATGTTGTACATCATCTTCCCAAGATTTTTCGTAGATTAGTATTTAATCAAAAATACAAAAACTGATTTTCTAAGGAAGGGTTAGGTAATATAATTCATCAAGCTTTGAAATGTTGAAGGTGTATTAGTAAGTCCAGATGGCATAACCAAAAACTCATAATGACCTTCATGTGTTCTAAGGCTATTTTGGGAATGTCTTATTACTTCATTCTGATTTGATAATATTCTAAAAAAAAATCCAAATTAGAAAAAAAATGGCCCATGTAATTCATCTAATAATTCAATAATGATAGGAAATGGAAACTTATCTTTGATGTTCATTTTGTTGAGATATATATAATCTGGGGACATACACCATGAACTATCATTTTTTGTAACCATCACCACTATTGAAGAGAAAACACTTTGGATAGGGTTGAGTGATTCTTGCCTCTTAATATTTCTTGTATCATATTCTCAATCTCACTCTTCTATGCACATGGATACCCAAAAGGCCTAATGGTAGATCGTACACTTCCATGTTGCAAATGAATAGCATGATTGTGATCTCAAGTAGGTGCGAAACCCTTAAGAATCTATTCAAATACCTCAAATGATTGATGATAACTTTTTGGAGACCCACTAGAGAAAAGGATATAGCTATTTGAGCATATAATGAACATAATTGTGCAATTACACCAACGTACCCCCTTTTGAGTAATTTTTCATGCAATTGGAGTCTATCACATTAGCGGGTTTTTCTTGGATACCTCTAAGATAAATTTCCTTACCTTATGAGGAAAATATCATGAAAAGTGTTTTCTAGATAAATTCCTTCTACAAACAGAAGCAATCTCCCTAGACCTAGTGGCTTGATCTAGAAACAATCAATACAAATTTGCTATGCTTTCCTTACATAAATTTGTAATATGGAAGAAATACTTACTTGGAAACCAATGTAAACTCACTTCTTCTCCCTGCTTTCAATATTTAGCTCCAACTCCAAATGCTAAAATTGGAACTTGCAAATCATCCAAAACAAGAAAGAGAACCAAAACATATAGATAGCATATACAAACAAATCTAAACATGAAGCCAAGAATTCATTGTTTTACATATGCATAAATGAGACATAATGTAAAGGAAAATAAGGAATTTTTGTATTAATAAAAGTAAGAGAATATTACAACCCTTGTAGGCCTTGAGATTGTAGATCTCTCCGAGCTATCTTTTCCTTCCTTTGGCACAATGTCAAGGCTTCAATTACACCTCAAATACATGGATGGATTATGGACCTCTAGACACAAATGGGAAACATGAGGGCATAATTAAGAGTCTCCAAAATCCAACCCAATCCTAATAGCAAGTAGTGTATTTATAGGAGAAATGAGGAGGTTATAGATCCATTAAACTAGGGTAAGATACACTTTAGAAGAGAATAAGCTCCATGAGATAAGTGATAAGACTTCATTTGGAGGAATTCGAGAACATCCTTAACAAAGAATGGAAACTTCCATGATAGAAGCCTATAGAAGCGAAAGCTTCGAAATTATATTTAATTTTTTCCTCATTTCAAGGGTCGTCGCACTTGTAGTGAAAGCAACTTGTGTTGATCAGTAGTTTTCCTTTTGATGCAACTTGTGTCACCGTACTATCTAAACTAAGAAATTGTGATGAGGACTTAAATTAGGGTTTTTAGCCAATAGAATGCATAATTCTTGGAACTTATGGAAAATATGTGCTTTTGTCTTTGTAGGGGATGATTCAAAAGTGCATATGGATTATGATTGATCTGGATTCAAGTTCATTTGGTTGAATGTGACAAAATGGATTCTAACATATTTCACCCTAAAGTACAAAGTCAAAAGTAGTGATTGAGGACTGAAAGTTTTGGATAAAGAATAGACATGTTGAGATCATCAATTGTATGTCACAATAAATTATCATCATGATATCATTGTTGATGTAGGCATACCCATACTCAGTGTATAATCCATTTTACATGTATAATAATAAAATTCATGTCCATTGATGACATATTGTCGACCCATGCTTGGATTACCTTTGCATGACTATAGCCATCATACTTTTTAATCTCGTATGAAATCATGAAATTGTATCTTGGATAGATGAAACTAGATCAGGGATCTTCTACCTCTTCACTTGATAGTACGAATCTAACCATGTGAATAGATGTGTTAGAGTAGAACATGGTAGACACCATCTGATTACCAGCCAATGATGAAAGTTGTTAACAGATGTGAGGAACCACCGATAGTGATAATATCCATCAAGGTTCTAAGTGAAATCTATGAGGTGTGAATGAATGAGTTGAAGTCAAACACCATAGTATAGATACCATGCGGGGGAGATACCACCTGCATATTAAGAACATTTAGGGAAGTTGGATGATTGGAAGTCAAATCGGTACCAACGAATGAAAGTTGATCAATAGTCACAATTTTTCCATTATGTGGGAAACACATCACTTGAAAAAGTGTGGACACAACAACATTCATAGCATAAACATAGTCTCACCCAAGGAGTAAATTTAAATCCAAGGGGCCTCGGGCTACCACAACTTCAATACATATAGTTTTTCCTTCTAAGGTCATAGGAAGTTGAGGAAGGATCCCTAAAGGTTTACTAGTTCTTCTGTTGAAAGAAAAAAAATTATGGGTAATGGAAACAAGCTGAGGGGGACCCAAAGCTTTTCAAGCATTCGAGGATATAATGCTAATAGAAGCACCCTTATTAATAACATTGTGATATAGGTCCTTAACACAAGACTTGACCATGACTTGGAAAGACAAGTAAGAAGGGAGGCAAGGTTCTGTAAATTTATTCCAATAAAATACAATAATCTCATTGCTTGGATAGGGTTTCGTGAAAAAGGGAGACATGTACCCTTGTTTGGCACAATCTGAAGAAACAAGAAGAACCTGGGAGGTATGAATGTCACTCTCTATGAGGATAGAAGGATCAATTGAATTTTGAATTGAGTCAACCTCTTTCTCAACCAATTATTGATTGGAAACAAACTCATGGGATTCACTTTCAGAGAGAGTGGGATTGACTATAATGATATCAATCATTTCATCAACTAATGGAGGATTGGGGGAAAGCTTTCATTAGCCAATTGGGATTTTTTGGTGAGAAGCAGTAAAGTTTCCCAACACTTTGGACACTTCATCCATATAAGGGAAAAGGTGAATTTGATGATTCCCTTCACATAACTTATAGGGAAACATAACTTTTCCCTTTTTCCTAGAAACCTTATTATCACTAGCTAATGGTTTGTCACCAGTATAATCTCCAGAAGCAGATGAAAAGGGATGATGTGCATTTTTGGACCACACTTCTAATACTTCGGCAAAACCATTTTAATCTCTAAGAAGGTGGTTACCCTCACAAATATTGCAAGGGAATTTAACTTTATGAGGATTTTTGAAAGGTTTCTCGGTATTAGTTGCATTCGTAGCAATGATTGTGTTATCACCCAAAAAATCTCAAAAAAACATCATTTTGTTATGTTTATTTTTGGTCATGGTTCAAATTAGGTTTATAATTCAATTTAGGGTTTGGTTAAGGGTAGGTTAGATTTGTATAATATCAAAGCCCATCCTTAAGTTCAAATAAAGTCTTTTTAATGTCCATTCATTGTCAAATATCCATAATTTCCATTTGTGAGTCATTTCCTAAAGTCTCATGTCAAAACTGGTCAAATTATCCAAGAAACCTTACTTTCATAGCACCGCTAGTTCAAGAAAGTTGATTTGCGCTATGAAACTGCTGAAAGTGATGAAGCAAAAACTCTGTTTTCTGGTTTTTAGTAGTCAACTTCCAAGGAGGTTTTTGAGAAACTGAAAATGAATTTAGGAAAATGGAACAAGGTTTTTCTTACTAACAAACCTAGCTACGAACACCTCTCTCTATTTCCTCAAATTCATTATGAGGTGGGATAAATTGATAAATTAAAATGCGCTACGAAACTGCTGTTACAAAATGTCATGTACATGACTATTTAGCAGTCAACTTCAAGTTCAGCTTCTGGCCAAATGAAAATGTATTTTGGAATTATGAAAGAGGTTTGTATTTATCACAATCCCAGCTATAATAACCTATCTCACGTTTCTCATATGTGTTATCAGTGGAGAGATAAAAGGCTTTCTTTGAATCCCTATTTTTAGAAACATAGTTTTCCTATTTTACACATTTTTTTCAAAGGAAGTTTTTGGACAGCAAGAGATATGGTTCAAAAACCAAAGAAAGGTTTTTATTCAAGACTTAATGGCCTACAAAATCCTCCTTTATTTTCACAAAATACATCATGGAGTAAGAGATATAGGCTCTGTCCCAAGACCTATTTTTCAGGAAAAACAAGAAAAACCAATAGGCAAACCTATTGCAAATGAAGAAGGGACCTCAAGAAGGTTGGCATGACTCTGTTTTTAAAATGATATGATGAAATCAGGTCTATTTTAAGTTTTTTTCATATTCACACTTTACATTTTGGAAAAATTTGGAAGAATCTACATACTCAGCATTTCGTAGCGCATTCAGTGTAAAAAAGCATAAAAGCGCTACGAAACTGTTGTAGCTGCTTTTCTTGCTCATTTTGGTCAATTTTTGAGAGGTTGAAGAGTGATTCAAGAGCTGAAACTGATATGGGAGATGTATTAAGGGGTAAGTGAATTGATGCAAGTGTAAAGGATTCATTTTTTGAAGAAATAAGACTTGAAATGATAGTTTTTCAAAGGCGCTACGAAACTGTTGTGTTTTCGTAGCGCAATTTATTATAGCTTTCTTAAATAGTTTTTGGAAGTGGTTTTGACATGTTGGAGGCTATGGATAGGTGAGGAGACATACTAAGATAATCTCCAACATCTAAGGACCACAAAATAAAGCTTAATTGATGATAAAATTGTTCAAAGAATGCAAAGGGTGTGATGCCTAAAAACAGGGTATGGTTCCCTGTTTTTGTGGAGGTCAAACAAAGTGGACATGAAGAGTTGAAGCCCATCATAGAAATTCGACTATGTGTTGTTACAATTGGAAAATTATGTAAATGTAGGTGGATAAGGTTGTTTTAGATAAAAATAAGCAGTTTGATTCCTTTTTGGATTAGGACGGTTAAGTAGATTAGGTGTCTTTATGTAATAAATTCCATATCTTACAGTTATGCAAGGTGTCAGTTAGTGTCAGTAGTTGGAAATTCGATGTATCTAGCCTAGAGGTAGATCATCACATGTTTGTAATATTTCTATTAAATACCAATGGGTCAAATTAGCAAAGGGTTGGACATTTTTAGCAAAAATACTGTGTTTATTGTAAGTAATTGTTTTCAGCTTAATACAGAGTTTTCTACTTGGCCAACTCAAGATTCATGAAGAGTTCTTGTATTTTATTGTTTTGATGACATCCTTTCAATATCCTATTGCAGTGGTGTTTTCTTATGTTACTCAGAATTCATCATTGATGCTCTGACTTCTTTCATAGACAAACTGACTGTGTATTTTACTGTTTCACATTTGTATTCCCTGACTTGAACTCCGATATGCCTTGACTTCCATGCTAGGTAGATTGTTTGGTTTTTCTGAAGCTATTATGACTCCATAATCCCAATGTACACTTGCTAATGTGATTTGAAACCATTTTATTTCATTTATCTTCTTTACCCCATATAGAGCTAGCCATCTACATTTATATCAAAAATCATAAACCCTTGAGAGAGCCCTCTCTGGTTAAGGAGGCTAAGTCTTAACCAAAATATTGGTCTGAAACAGTTACATGAGATTAACTTGATTGGAAGCTTATCAGGTCTAATTTTTTGATAATATATTGCTTGGTTTCCCCCTTTATTAATTTGCTTCTTCTTCTTCTTCCTTTTCTTCCTCTTCTTAGCCTCCTAGTTACTAGCATTAATACTTTCACGAGGCAAGGAATAAGAAAGGGAGGAAGAGATATTGGGAGAAGAAGGAAAAGTTTAAACTTGAGGATCAGCTTGAGATTGATGTTGTTCAGGTGTAGGACTTAGTTGTGATGCATTTTGTACATTTGGAACCAAAGAGGTTGGAAAAACAAAAATAGTAAACCTATGGTAAATTCAAGAAGGGTCAATGTAGCCATATAAGGAGCACCAATATTTCCAAAATAGATACCACTTGCATATGCAGGTGTGAGCATGGGAAGAGACACCACACTAGAGATATGCATCACACTTAATACATAGGAAAAATTCAATGCATCTCACTTAATACATGGAAAAACTGCAATGGATCACATTGTCTCAGAAGAAAAAGTGTGATGGGGCTAATTTCACTTAAAACATGCAAATCCAACCCTAGCAAAACTTGAAATCAGGCTTACCTAATTCCAATCACAATTTGAACAAGAAAAATAGAGTCGATTTTAGAGGTCCTAAAAGGCTAGGCAAAGAAAACCAGTAAAGAACATCTTGTTCCCCAGTATGGTCGCCAAGTTTTTTTATGGATAAATTCCTTCTACAGATAGAAGCGATCTCCCTAGACCTAGTGGCTTAATCTAGAAATAACTAAGACAAATTTTCTATGCTTTCCTTAGAGAAATTTGTAATATGGAAGAAACACTTACTTTGAAATCAATGTAAATTGTCTTCTTCTCCCTACTTGCAACACTTAGCTCTAACTCCGAATGCTAAAATTAGAACCTGCAAACCATCCAAAATCAACAAGAGAACCAAAAAATACATATAGCATATACAAACAATTCTAAACAATAAGCCAAGGATTCATTTTTATACATATGCATAAATGAGACATAATGTATACAAAAAAAGGAATTTTTATATTAATAAAAGTACAAGAAGATTACAACCCTTGCAGGCCTTGACCTTGTAGATCTCTCCCAGCTATCTTGTCCTTCCTTTGTCAAAATAGCAAGCCTTAAATTATACCTCAAGTACATGGATGTATTATGGACCTCTAGACACAAATGGGAAGCATGATGGCATAACTAAGAGTCTCCAAAATACAACCGATTCTTAATAGCATGTAGTATATTTATAAGAGAAGTGAGGAGTTTGTATATCCATTAAAATAGGGTAAGATCCACTTTCTGAGGGGATAAGCTTCATGGAATAAGTTATAAGACCTCATTTGTAGGAATTCAAGGACATCCTTAATAGAGAATGGAAACTTCCACGGTTGGAGTCTCTAGAAGCAGAAGCTTCAAATTATTTTTAATTTGTTCCTCATTTAAAGGGTAATCGCACTTACAATGAAAGCAACTTGCACTGACCAGCACTTTTCCATTTGATGGAACCTACGTCATTGCATTTTCTGAACTAAGAAAGTGCGATGGGGACTTAAATTATGGTTTTTATACAATATAATGCAAAATTCTTGGAACTTCTAGAAAATACATGCTTTTTTATTTGTAGGAGATGATTGCAAAGTGTGAATGGATCTTGATTGATCTAGATTCAAGGTCATTTGGTTGAATGTGACAAATGGCCTATAACAAAAAAAATTGAAAAATAAGGACCATTTATCCCGATGATTTTAACCATTGGAACCCTAATACAACATCAACACAATCCATTTGAATTGTAATCATGGAACTATCCAATAAATACTCCCCCATTTTTAGTATAATACAATGGAACTTCCCTGAACAATTTATAGTACCTCCATCTAGAATAATTACTCAAAATTAGGGTGTTGGAAACACAAAAGAATTTTAAAAAAAAATTCCAATTTATAATTGATGAGGTTATGGGTACTACCTAAATCAATCAGCGTTGTACCTTTTTCCTTTCTGATATATCATTCTATCTTGAAGGTTTCTAGAGTATTGATGCCAATGAATACATGACAAGATATTGTAGGAGTAATCTCTTCAAGCTCTAGATCATGTGATGGTCCCAATTATTTATCATCTTCATCTTCATAGTCTATGTAGAATAATTACTTCTCACTACATTTATGCCTCTTGTTGTACTTGAAGTACAATTGAAACATAATCCATTTTCACTTATTTCATCCATTTGTTGAGGTGTCGACCGTGTTTGCTTAGAAGAGGGGGCATGTTGTTCTCTATAGTTTTTAACGACCAATTTTCCAATATCCATATTTTAACCTTCAACTTTCCTTTCTAGAGTGAAATTATGCTCTATGCATTTAGGTTCCAAGAGGCACACCTCATGTTGGATGATTTCCTTGTTCCCATAAATAGGTCTAACAAATTATCTTCTAAATTTTTATTTACCCTAAGACAAATATTTTGGAATTGTTTAATGTGTTCGTTAATTGGACCTTTTTTCCAAATATTTATCACTTAACTAAAGATTATATTTCTCCTAATATATTCATATTTGCTATCAATTCCTCCATAAAAATAGATGAATTTATAATAGAATGCTTATTTCTTTTGCAAGGTGACTGATACCATACAAATTGATATTTTTCTAAGAACATGGTTGCAATATTTACCCTTTGTAAGGCTATCACTTGGTATATATAAAAGCATTGCTCCATCTAGAATATCCATGTTATAGTATCATTACCATCAAATTTTATCATATCAATCTTTGGAATGAATTAGTTCCTTGGTACTAACTTGAAGGTCTGATGATGTAAAAATTAGAGTGAAAAATCACGATTATGGTTTTGTGATTCAATATTTGTGATCTCTAATTGTAATAAAATACCCTCCCCCCCCCCCCCTAGGTGTTTGAGTTCCAACATAATTGTTCTCATCATTTTCATGATTTCCTTAGATCTTCGTATCTTCTAGGAATTCATGGATTTTTGTATTTCTTCCTTGATTGTATTCATCTTCTTTTCTATATCATCGATCTTTTTTCCCATTGCTTTTCCACCTCTTCACTATACGGAGAAATTTATTCTCTTTTTTCTTGAGCCATAGTATAGATCTTTGGGGGTTTAGTTGGTGTAGCATGTTTTGAAGCACCCTTAATATCCACGTGAGAAGAATAATAATTCTCATATTTTCCCTCTTTATCACAAATTTTGAATCACCAAACAAGATCTCCCAATAAAAATTTGAGTCATTTGTAAACTTTAATTTTGATACTATATGGATGAATGACCTCTATCTTGATATATCTCTGATATTTGATCCCTTTTGTGTCTAAAAGTTTGGCATATATCACCGTAATATTTCTTCTCTACATTTCCACTAGTCTAACATATTTTATGTGCCAAGTGAAAGTTTTGGTAACTTCATGAAATCTTTTTAATTTTTTACCACTTCCCAAAACCAAACTTGTACAACATACCATGTCTTCAATTTTTTGAATCTAATTCATGAAATTTCTCCCTAAGGTACTTTATCGCATACTTGGCCATATTGGTGCCTGATGAGGTGGTGTGGTATTAGGAAATTATCCAATTTCCCTTCAAATTTACTACAACTCTAGTTAGTGAAAATATAATATCGTTACCGGAAAATATTCTTACTATATATATTATAGACCTTCATCTAAATCAAGCGTGTAAACACACCTAAGGAACCATAGCGCCATGGAAATCACACAATATTGTAGAAATCACAAGGTGCACAATAATAATAAATCCAACAATATTACATTGCATATATACATAGAATTTTATATAGAGTGGATCACGTGGTCACAACATATATTCCCACACAAAAAAATCAAATATGTTGAATTATATATATGTATGTACCACCAAATTCATAAGGTTCATAGTATTTCAATATGTCAATAGAACATTTAGATGACTCAAGAACATAATAATTTGATCCATGTATACATATGAAAAAGACATTTCATTCAAGCATTCAAAATACATGCATAGCCATGGCCTTGGAATTCACAGCATTACCATATGTAAACAGTGCAAACACTAAGTACTTATATTTTAGGAATCCATCAACCAACTACGAACCTTAGATGTTCCACCAAACCATAGACCACACTAATGCTAAACTTATAATAGTAGGTCACCCCCAAGTTGAGGCTATGACTCAAAAATCATACATGCTTCCCAAAGCCATATACATATCCAATGCCGAATGTAAGTAGGCCCAAGGTACCAAAATTTTATTAATAATATCATACCCACATTAACCCATACAAACCAAGGTAGTGCACCCCCTTTTTTTCACCCACATTCGATCGGGTTGTGCCACTACCCATATAATGTTTCCAACTTGGGCCGGCCAATGATATTTTAGAGCCCCATGGCTTCCAAGGGTATTATATTCCCTCAAGTGTCTCAAGGTACCCTCTAGACCCATATAGGGACATGTTTCCCTAAAATTCTTCCTCCATGACCCAATCTATTTGTTAATTTGGAAGCTCTGTGAAAACTTCCAACCATGGGATGAGATTTCTCTTTTCGAGAGGACCAATTTTGACTATTGAAGCGCTCAATTTGGCCAAGGGAAAGTGTATTTTTGAAGAAAATCCTACATATGCACATTTGATCAGGTCGTCCCTTAAGCAATTGGACGCCCTTGGAAGCCTATAAATACAAGTGACCTCAACCTCATTTGGACACACTCATCAATATACCTCCTCTTTATTGGTTCATACAAATTCCAGTAATTTGTGATTACATGAATTTGTGTGGTATTACAGGAGTATGTCTGCTATTACAAGAATTTGTGTGTAGTTACAGAAATTTGTGTATGATTACAGGTATTCGATATTCCAATAATTCGCATGTGGCTAGAGGAGTTCACGTATGGTTGTACGAATTTGCTATTATAGTAATTCGCATGGGGTTACAGGAATTTGCATATGATTATAGGAATTTTCTATTACAGGAATTCGCATGTGGGTACAAGAATTCGTGTATGATTGCAGGAATTCGCAATGTGATTACATTCATTGTTGAATCTCTTGGAAGGTTTATTTGACCATTTACTATGACTCATTATTGAAATTGGATTATTGTACTCTTTATTGAAGAGCTCTATGGATTATCCACAGTGTTATAGAACATTTGTCGACATTTCGAATCCCAACGGGGATCCATCTTCAAGAAAAATTTCTTCCTAAATATGGATCCCCGTTTGGATTTGAAACGCCGACAAATGTTCTATAACATTGTGGATAATCTAGAGAGCTCTTCAATAATTGATAACCATGGGAGCTTGAAAACCATAATATTGTACTCTTTATTAAACATTTTAAGACAATATAATAGGAAGAATAATTTGAAAGGGATTTCCCCATAGCAGGTTTGTCCCTGGTCTCCAACCAATCCTGGTGTCTCTATGTGTGAATTTTTTTCTTCCATTGTTCATTTTATGTTCTGTTGCATTGATGATGACATTGTCTTTCTATATAATTGCATATGGTGTTGAATAATGTAAAATTGAATAATTATATGATGTTGTGGGGTGAATTCAATATGTAAATGATAAAATTCAATTATCTAAATCAAAGAACAATATAGCAGTACGAGAAATTAACATGGTATGAGAGTCGGACCGAAGAAAATTCATTGAAGGTCACCCCTATGAAGACACCATTAATGGAAGCAAGATAAGATGGATGAGACCTAAAATAATACTAGGGTTTGAAGGAAACCCTAGGAAATTTATTTAATATGGTTTGATGGATATTATGAGATTAGGGTTTGGAATAAACCCTAGATTATGAAAAAAATTGAGATATGCAATTTGGAAACCCTAGCATGCTCATTGTGAAGATGTTATAGCACTTGTGAAAAGTTTGATGTAGCCCTAGATGGGATAGTCTCAATTAGCCCTAGTTGTTGATGAAGTTGGTTAAAATATATTGAAGGAAACAATGTCATAGCGACAATAGTCAATCATGACTCTTGGATACCAGTTCAAGAGGGAGATGGTCACCTCTCACTGCCGATAAGTACTTTTCCAATTTATGTTACTTATTTATATCTTTAATTTTGTTTATATTTATTGATTTGATCATTGATTATACTTCCTGCATGTATATTTGAGTATTTTAATACTTCTAACCTCCTGAGGAGATGTGATAAGTGGATCCTTCTTGAGGGGAAAAGATATCTAGTGCAGGAAGTGAGGAGCTATAGTTGTCCATGACAAGTGATTCAAAGTGAAAAGGTATTTGAATGTTATAAGGTATGTATAGTATATTGTTTTAGCTGAAATCTTGGATGACAAGGTAAGCACTAAGGTATGATGGGAATATCATCTTCATGAACTACTCATATATGATTATGAAAGTAAGTTGTATTTTTATGTTATATATATATTGGTTCTCTTGATATTTGGCAAGCATCTTAACATGATGAATTTCCTGATCAGATAAAAGGATAGCACATTGTTTTTCATATATGGTAGCTTGATACTATTGATAATTCTTCAGATAAGCATGATGGAAATGTGACAATGAGATCGATTCTCTTGTTGATCTTGGTAGATATGACACGTGGTAAAATTGAATGCCTTCAATTGATGTTGTGATTATGATACTTGAAGTTTAAAGATACACTTATATGACACTATCCCTTGATGAATGTTTAATGACATGATGATGACTTGTTGAGATATATCTAACATTTTTCTTGTAGCATGAAAATATTATGATAGACAGGTCAATAGTGATGATTGAAGAGGATTCTCATTCAGAGCGAGAAATACTTCGTGAGATTTTAACACCTATTATTATTTGAAAATAAGAAAAATGATTGTTAAAGGAAGAATTGTGGTCATGAATAACCATATGATGTTGTTAAAGAAGTTTTGGCAACGTCTGATCTGAGCATAAAAGGTTTCTCCTAGTCGAAGCCCCAAATGTTGGGAGAAAGGCTTAAGGATGTGGTTATAAGCCTCCCAACCACATGGAAGAAGGCCTATGGGTGTGTTTGATACTATAGTTTATAAAATCTAAATCCTTATGCACAAGACCGGGAATGCACCATGTGTATGACAGTCCTATAGACATGTTATATAAGCAGGGAAGTTTTACACAATGTTTGACTTATTATAGAGAATGTGAATGTCTTGGCTAATCTTGTGTTTGCATGAGACTGAAATATGCATATCAATATATTGTTTTCCTTGGCTTTATCATTTGAGTTAGTATATAACATAATTGGCTTGACTTAGTATCATGATGAGAAATATTGGCTTGGATAACTAATGATGTCTTAGAACTTTGACATGATGCATGATCGTTCATAGATATGTTTTGGCTTATGGATTGATTGAATTCATAGTGATAACAAGTTAGAGTTTTGATCTAATTGGGTACTTTTTAATGGTGATTTACCTTGATGTGACATGACAGTATGGGCATAGTGACTCTCAATGATTTTGTATTGACATCATTGACATTTGGCACATTAATTAAACAATAGTGATTTAGTATGCAGTAATTTTATGGATGGAAAAAACTTGTATGACTTAACCTTCATGTACGCATTTATAATATGATTCATATTATGATCATGAGGTTGGATTAATAAAATTTGACTGGATACTGCTTGCTTAATGACAATTTTTTACATTATAATATATAATATTGTAACTTGGTATTTAGATGAGAGCTCTACCTATCACTTGATCCGAAGATTTTTTATAATGACATTGGCAGAAACCTTTAATGGCTTTGATATTATTTTTGGTTTGGAATTTAAGCCTTGATAAATAGACTTAGTTGATTTCATTTCATTTGAGGCTGAGTATATTGGTTTCGTCTGTATTATGTTTGCAGATAGAATTGTATGATTTAAAGCAAGCCTCCCGAGACTAGTATGTCTACATTGATAGTTACCTGGTGAAGCCAGGAAGATGTGTTGATTTGAAACTTTACTTCAAATTGTTCCAAGGTATGCCTTTGATTTTAGTTTTATATACTGATGGTCTATTCTTGACAGATAACGATTCTATGATGATCAAAGTAAGAGGGAGTTTTTCTTTGAAGTTCGATATGAAGAACTTGGCATGATGAAGTTTGTAAAAGGAAAATATATCATGAAGTTATTGGAAAGATTGTGTAAAATGGGAAAGAAAATCCTTGAAAACATTAAGTGAATTAAATTTATGCAAATATATTGTTAAACCTGACTTGGAAATTGATAGTTAATTGAAGCATTGATGTTTCGTACAAACACATGTTTGTATGTGTGTGTGTGTGTGTTTCATAGAACAACCTGAGTGTATTCATGATTGAGTTGATTCATACACATTGATTTATTTCCAAGCACCCTTCGAGATATTTTCATGGGATGATCAACTTTTGATCTAATATATCCTTCCTATGATATGTGATTGCATGGATGTATTGATGTTGTTTTGGATCGTTATTGATAAGTTGAGCACATATGGGTGTTGCCTTAGTATGATATTTTCCATGATATTTTTGGATGAAAATCCCATAGATTTAAGAACGTCTGAGGTTGAATACAATGTTGTTGGCATGGCTAGTTGTGAGGTATGTTTAAGAAGCTATTTGGAGAGTTGTTTGAGCAGGTTTTGGATATGAAAGGGATAGATTGCGATAATAATGAGTGGTATCCACTTGGCAGAGAATCTCGTATATAGTTGGGACTAAGATATCTTCAGTCAGTGCTATTGTATGAGAAAATATTAGGCATGTGGTTGTTGCCTCCATGAGATGGAGGATAAATAAGGTATCATTTTTTTGTGATATGTATTTTGTTCTAATTTTTATTTGATGTCTTGTATTGGAGACAGTTTTTATTAAGACATGATGATTGAACTCTTCGGTGAGTTTTTCTAGTCGATACAAGATATGAGCATGATGATATGTTTCATATCTATATATAGCATGATTGATCAAGAAAAGTGAGCCAAATCTTCCCTGTTGTCTGAGCTCCCAGGGTGAGGAATTTAGATGGAGGGTGTTAGCACTCCACCGGATCTCCGAAGGCTAAAAGGAGACCAGAAAAAGTAACCACAGAACACTTTGACCTAAAAGCTAGCCCTACTAGGCTGAGAGGGCTCTCTCAATGAGATTCACAACCAATTTCACTAGATCTAGAGATTTTAGGCTAGATATAATAGGCTCTAGGGTTTTAGTTGATTGGTATTTTTGTGCTGGATGAAAATGGACCTTTAGAGCTAGGCTTGAAAACTCTGGTAGGGTTAAAAGAGCAAAAATTGCAAGGGAATAAAGGGGCAAGGTAGGAAAGCTTGAATGACCCTTTAGGCTTTATGATTATGGTGTAGGATGAAAAGAGAGATCATAAATAAGCATATAAGTATGAATTCATTCCTTAAGAAGAAACTAAACACAACATCATATCTTATCAAAATAGGGCATGTATTACTCATGAATCTTGCTTAAAAACCTTTAAAGATAATGAGTGAAAGTAGTATATATGTAAAGGAAAGAGAAATCATTCAATGGAGTGACTTACAAAAGAGAAACATAGCCAAAAAAGCTCACCACATGAATCCCTATAATTAAGCTACAACTTTTCTCTATATTCATTGTATTTTACTTTTTCAAACTAAAATACACTAGTTCAATGTCCAATGTTCTGACCCTTCAAAATGATTACAAAAGGCCTCATATAGCTACCAAGGTTGAAATCCTCCCTTGGAGGTCTAATTTTCCAGCAAGAAATTTAAATTCATGCATGTATCTGAAGTCTGTTACACACTAGGGAGGTTACACAAAAAATTCCTCCTTAATCTAACCACTAAGAGACATATCCTCAAAGAAATAAATGGACAATAAGACACCTATTTACCTCCATTTTTACCACTTAAATTTACATTTTGACCTTTTCATTCATCTACACACTTTTTCACTTTTACAAAAGCCAAACTGGAAATTGGAGAAAATTACACACTCAAATTTTAATAAAAATCTCAAAAATTTGCAGATGCACAGCACCAACTTTGAGGACAGTTTTGGGCACCTTTCTGAAGTCAAAATGGAAATATGATAGAATGGTAAACTATCCCTAACTATCTAGTTTCTAGAACACTTTTAATTTTTTTAAATGACCCATGGGAAGGCCTTTAAAAAATCATTCTCCCAAGGTGTCTCTAGATGCACGACGCTTGTCAAAAACAAAGGCGGAATGCTTATTTTTTACCTCTTTTCTTCATTTTTCTCAAAATCTGAACCCTTTCTGGAAAATATAAGGAAATTTATTTTGAGAGCTTTCCAAAAATTGTCACTTTTATCACAGAGTTTACAGTAAAACCACAACGCTACAGTTAAAATCGCCTAGTGAAATTAATTTCCAGAATGATGATATTATGATTCATGGTCTAATCTTTTAAAAGCTCTTTTCCACGCCTTTTCTTCAAAATTTTACAATGTTTTTGTTTTGTTGAGTAGTAAATTTGTTGCACTGTTTCACTTTGATATGTTTATGTTGCTAATATTCTGCTTCTAGAGTCATAGTAGAGCTTTCTAAAGGCTTAATGGGTGTTGAATTATTTTTAGGGGCCATTTTAGAATCCAATACTGATATCTATTCTAAAATATTCCCTTGGAATCAATTCAACTTGATTCTTCAAACAGGACTTATGCAATTCAAAAAAAAAAATACACACCTTTTACTTGCATTTGAGGAGCTCGATATTGAAATTGAATCATCTCTATAATTATGGATCCTCAATATTTGAAATTCAGCCCTGAAGTAGCCCTCTGAAGCTTCTTTCAAATGCCACAAGTCTGATCAGATTTGGATTCTTCAAGGCAAATTTATGTCCAATCTCCCACAATGACCCAATTTTGGACTCGTTCAGTAGAGCGAACTTGTACGACTTCCCATGTGTCACTGTTTCCTTCTTTGGCTCTGAAATTGATAGACCAAAAACTAAAATATGTGTGATTGTGGCCACTTTTTACAGAATTCCAATCTGATGCCCAGAGAGAGAGCTATGAATATTTTCCCACAATCACCTCTTTGAGATGAAATTCAGAAGCCTCAAAAAGCCCTAACTTCCACAAATCCTATCTCCGAAAATATTTCGAACCAATATCTGAAATTTTTCGACGACGTTCCTTAGGATTGTGGCTTCACACTCTAAAAATTCAGCTTCTGAACCTTCGTAGAAAAAATTTTATTACGAAAATACCATGATGACCTATTTAGGTTAAATTTAGGAGCCTGCAAAATGACCTAACTTGCACAGATCATATCTTTGAAAATATTGCAAACCAAGCTCTAAAATTTTGTGATGATGTTCCTCGGGATTTTTTCTTCGCACTCTAAAAATTTCAGATTCTGAACCTTTGTAGAAAAAACGTTATAGCGAAAATTCCATGATGACCTGTTTGGAGCAACGAAACCCTAGAATCTCAAAGGTATGATACCAAATGTTGTGAAACCAGCTCCAAAAAGAGAAGAAAAGAGATATCAACGCCTTAGAAATAAGCCACTTAGAGGGGGCAACCTCCAATACATTACATGAATGAACAATTCTTGGATGATTCAAATTACAAAACCTCCTTTTCATATGATAGGAGTCCATACGAACAATCCAAACGACCTAATAATAATAATCAAGGGAAAATACAATAAATATGTGGGCTTGCTACAAGGAAGCAATAATAAATGTAATAAGGGGGTTACACTAACAACAATAAGGGACTATACTAGTAATATAGGGACCTAACATTTGACCAAAAAAAAACATTTGCTCCAAATCTACCCAAAATTGGTCCAGATTTGTTGGATGAGATGTACTATGAAATCATGGAAGCATCAAAAATAAAATCAAGTTTTCCCTTCTCCCTTTGGTTCATTAGGGTTTTCTTAAGCTTGTCTTGCAATTGCTTGATTTTGATGTGTGTAGTTTGATTTTTGTTTGGTAGCGGGCAATAATGCGTTTGTGGATCTTGTTATCCATGTTTGCAATAATGTCCAAGAGATTTTCCAAGTGAGTATTGACCTTCTCAATCCAAAACACCTTGCCCTCATTCATCTCTTTGGCAATCCTCTCTTCAAAATTAAGCTCCTCATTTGTAGGTTTTTTCTATTTTTCTCTTTGCAGTGCCTTCTTGAGACTGATGATTTTTCACCTCTTCCTCTTCACTTATTTTTCATGCTCATCATGCTCAGCCACTTCCTTGCCTCTCTCATGTTTTTTTTCCCAAATAGCCTTTTATCCAAAATCAAATGTTGTGTCTTAAGTTGACTGTTATCTTGTTCAAGAAATGAAATGATGAATTGCGACCTTGCCAAATTGTCTTGGAGCTCTTTTACATGAGCATCCTTGTCTTTGATTACCCTCTGCAATTTTTTCTTCTCATTATGTTCCTCCAAGTCCAGAAAGTAAAATTCATGTTCCTCCTCATCATGCATGGATGTCTCATGTTGTGCTAATGGTGATCCCTTTAGTGAAATTGGTTTAGCCCCTTCCTCTTTCCAAGGAGCAAACACAAGCCTCTTGTCTCTCTAATAGGTGAGAGTAACCTCACCCCTAAGCCTCTTTGAAACCTCAACAATTTTTCTTGATGATCCCACCTCCATAGGTTATGCTGACATGGCAGGTGATATGTTTTGTTATTGAGTAGGTGTATTAGTTGTGTGCATCTGCAAAGTTGTCTCAATGAAGGCATCCCATGTCAGGTTCTTTTCTACAAACTGATGGAGAACTATGATCTTCAGTAAGCTGTGGTGAAAGAGGCTAGGGTAATGATCTGATTTCATGAATTTTACCTCTTCTACCATCTTTCTCACACTCCTATACAAGAAATTTCATAAGTTTAGGGACTTCATTGTTGTGAAGTGCATGACCAATCTAATATGATATCAGTACAGTTTGGAAAACCTGCCCTCACATGTGAATAATTTCATCACAACCTTCATCAATGGTGCATACGTCTCCAGAAAGTATATGAATGGAAGAATCTGAGAATGAGTCTCTTTGTACTGTGATTTTATGAAGGATTTGTACTACTCAAGGTCAAGGTTCATGCCTTTGAACCAATATTCCCCATGGTTTGGTATCCTTGTGGCAAGAGAGATGACATCAACTAAAAATTTGAAATCAATCCCTACAATGGTGGCCTCTTCTCCCTTCAAATTGATGGCAAACAAATATGTAAGCTCCTCATCGTAACCTACCTCCTCCACCCTTGGACAAAACCCTAGGAAATTAACATCTTCAAGAAATTTTCTGATGAAGGGTGAGAAAATGATTCCATTGAAATATGATGGCTCGTACCTCATTATCTTCCCCCCTTTATGTTGTCTTCTCTTCTCTGATGTTGAGGAATATCCTTCCATGATTTGAAAATCATAGATGATAGGAGGGCAAAAAACAGGGAAAAATGAGTGAAGGGATGAAATGAGGGAGTTAGGGAAGGGAGAGGGGGGCATAAAAATTTAGGGAGATGGGCAGGGATCTTAGGAATTTTTAGGGATTGAATTGAAGGTAAATGAGTGAGGGGAGTGAGCTAGGAAATTCAAACACAATCCTATCTAGGAAAATGGCCCAATTTGCTAGAATATGGCTAGGGTTTGTAGGGAGATGATGTAAAAATGGTGGGAAATGGTTTGTGAAGTATGGAAATGGTGTATAACTAGAAAATAGAGGGATAGGGACAATGGTACTAGGTTTTCACAGCTTCAATTCATCATTTTTCAACCAAAAGCATGAAATTCCTATAAAACCCTAAGGAACTCAGCTTGTTATTATTTCTTGGTTTGCAAAGGAAGAGAGGGCATAAAAATGAATATACTTACTTGTTGTGATGCTTGGAAGATGAAAAATCTCGAATGGAGCTCTAAAAAATTGATTTGGGTGGTTTTTGAGCAATTTTGGGCAACTCTGCCCCATGTGCAGCATATTTCATAGATGTGTAGTGCCTATGCACAACACAATTCATCTATGCGCCTCGCCTCCTCAAAATGCACAAAGCAGTTCACAGATGTGCAGTGCCTCCCAATTGTTTCCACTTTGAATTGAAAAAGTGTGTTTTTCTCACCAAATGGAGGATGAGATTGATAATGCGGAGAAAGAGGAGGTAAATGAAATGAATTTGTGTCTTTTTGGCTCTTTTATAAGCATGAAATGGCTTTATTTATGTGATAATAGGCCCCACATATCTCTTGAAGCAAGACTTTCATTCTCTTTTTGACTTTACAACCTTGGACATTTTGTAATCTAAAATTTTTGTATCTTCCTTGTAACATTGAACTGCAACTTTAGAACTTTGAAGTACTTATTACATATAGAAACATAAAACTAAATTTAAAAATCACAATTTATTGAAGAAACTTGCTTTATTACTACTCTTCCAATTGTCGAATTTTATGCATGAAATGGCAGTTTGGTGACCTTGAAACCCTAATGACTTAATGGAGACTCTAAACTGAATGAGATCATGGTAATGATGACTGAAATGATGATGAAAATGTCTAAATAATGATATACTTAGCTTATTTGATGATATGGACCAACATTTAAAATTTTGGAAGCAATGGAAAATAGTCCTAAACCTAATGCCTAGTGACCAATTTTTTTCTTGAAGACCTAGTGAAATAAAAAAAAATTGACTATGGGACCCTAACAAGACATGATAAGTGTCCATTTGATCATTAGAGACAGGATGCAAATACTGACACTAACAATGGCTCTAGCTAGGGATGGCAGCTCCTTGGAGGTGTCAAGAACATTGTAGGCTAAGTAGCCTAGCCACTGGGCATGGAGTCAAAAGTTAAAAACCAAACTAAATACTGAAAAATTAACATGATAAATTGATTGGCTCCAACTAAAATAAAAACTTACAAAAATTATTGATGACAGCATATCACCAAGACTTGAGGACTTCAAATCCTGATGACAACCACCTGCTTGTTGAAGACATATGTACAATCATGAGAAGTGATACTTCCATTGTAACCAATCCAACAGATGACTACTTATTTGAATTATGCTCTCACTTTCCTTAAAGAGACAAAAAAAAAAAAATTATAGGAAACTCCAAGTGTGTACTGAAAATGTCTTTATGATCCATAAATTCAAGAAAATATATCATCCCTATTGACTGCATAAAATCAATGTAAGGATCTTCAATCATTTGAAATGTTACCTTGTCTTGAGATCCAGCAGAAAAATTACAAGTACTCCCTTCATTTTGATATGAAATAATACTTGGTTGTTGATACTTAGGAAGGCATAGGGAAGTATGACCTTCTGTTATCTAAGTGTTGGTTGTAAATTATTGAAGTATGAGCAACTCCGATTCTATCTCTGGCATATTGTCTATCTCAGACTTGTACCTGTTCCATTCATATTCTAAGTCATATTTGAACATAAAACATTCTTCAAGATTATTAAAAATGATAGCCCTACCTTCTTCCTGAAATAAAATAGTCCATGTTAGTTGATCTCTTTGCAGGAAATCATCATCACAAATTGGCTTACTCACAACAACTTCCTGTATAGTTTCATCAGTCTCGTGACTATCATCATTTAAACTTAGATTTTCATTTTCAATAATGGAAGAAGTTTCACTAACACATTATTGACTATGTTAACACTCCAAAACTACATTAGCTTGGGTTGTAACATTATTATTCAGTAGATGATCTATCTCATCTTCAGACAGAGGAGAAAAATGAGTTTTATAGCAGTAATTATTGGCTTGATGATTTTCATTTTCAAGATCGGGAATGGTAATTTCTCTTTTATGGTCTAAGTCTGTTTCGTCGAAGGAGGAAGCTACTATTTCTTGTTGGGAGGAAAAATCATAAAGGGATTCTATGATCTCATCATCTAAACACTCTTCATCCCCATACAAATTTTCAAGAGACTCAATGAAATTTTCAGAAATCTCACAACAACTATCAATCATTGACAAGGAATAATTAGAGCTTTGATGGTGTTGAAATAAAACTCAATGAAATTCCTTCAGAGAATATAAACTATTAGATGGTATACCTTCATACCATTTTCTTGCTTTTTCCTCCAAGGTAGCCATAAACATCTTCATAAGACAATCTTCAGCAAACTCAATCTTTAGTCTATGAATATGAAAATTAAATTTTACCAAATGCAAACTAGCATCTTCTCCATCCTAACCTTTAAAATTTGGAAGTCCTATTTTCCAATCTCTACAAGGAATCTGATTCAGAAAACTAGGAATATGAGCTCGATTCATATGATCATACCTTCGAGAAGTTGAATCCATCTTGAAAATAGTGAGGTCACCTCTTCAGACTACTAGTTCTTGAAAATCGGAGTCACAATGAAATTTCTAAATACTTGGATTCTTCGACACTAGAGTCACTAGGTGAAAGATGTACAGCCTTCTTGAGCCTGATCATTGTTCATCATCAGCAATAATATCTGATCCTTTTCGTTTTTTCCCAGGGAATATATGTCACCTCGCTCCACGATAATGGCGCCAAAATGTTAGCACTCCACCGGATCTCAGAAGGTTGAAAGGATACCAACAAAGTTAACCCCAGACCACTTTGACCTAGTAACTAGCCCAACTAGGCTGAGAGGTCTTTCTTAATTAGATTCACATCTAATTTGACTAGATCATGGAGATTTTAGGCTATATATAATAGGCTCTAGGATTTTGGTTGATTTGGATTTTTGTGATGGATGAAAATGTACCTTTAGAGCTGGGCTTGAAAACTTTGGTAGGGTTACAAGAGAAAAAATTGCAAGGGAGTAAAGGGGCAAGGTAGGCAAGCTTGAATGACTCTTTAGGCTTTATTATTATGGTGTAGGATGAAAGAGAGATCAGGAACAAGCGTATAATTATGAATTCATTCCTTAAGAAGAAAATAAACATCACATCATCATCTTATCAAAACAGGGCATGTATTACTCATGAATCCTACTTAAAACCTTTAAAGACAATGAGTGAAAGTAGTATATATGTAATTAAAATGGAAAGCATTAAATGGAGTGACTAACAAAATAGAAACGTATTCATACAAGCTCACCACATGAATCCCTAAATTTAAGCTGCAACTTTTCTCTGTATTTACTGTATTACTTTGTCAAACTAATATACACTAGTTCAATGTCCAATGTTCCAACCCTTGGAAATGATTAAAAAGGCCTCATATATCTACTAAGGTCGAAATCCTCCCTTGGAGGTCTAATTTTCCAGCAAGAAATTCAAATGCATGCATCTATCTGAAGTCTGCTACACACTAGGGAGGTTACACAACAAATTCCTCCTTAATCTAACCACTAATATACATATCCTCAAAGCAATAAATGGAGGATAAGACACATAGTTACCTCCATTTTTACCACTTACATTTACATTTTTACCTTTACATTCATCTACATTCACTTTTTCACTTTTACAAAAGTCAAACTGGAAATTGGAGAAAAATACACAGTGAAATTTTTATAAAAATCTCATAAATTTGCAAATCCGCAGCGCCAACTTTGAGGCAACTTTTGGGCACCTTCCTGAAGTCAAAATGGAAATATAAGAGAACGGTAAACTAGCCCTATCTGTATAGTTTCCATAAAACTTTTAATTTTTTAAAATTACCTATGAGAAGGCCTTCAAAAAATCATTCTCCCAAGTTGTCTCCACATGCGTAGTGCCTGTCAAAAACAAAAGCAAAATGTTAATTTTTGACCTATTTTCTTCATATTTGTCAAAATATAAGCCATTTCTGGAAAATATGAGGAAATGGGTTTTGAGAGGAGGGAATAAGCTTTCCAAAAATGTAATTCACTTTTCATTTGGAGCCTTGAGTAAAAAGTGCAATGCCAGCCTTAGTGAATATTTTTGAATTTTACAAATTTTCACCAAATTTGACCAAAAACAAATTGCTCCAAATCTTCCCAAAATTGGTCCAGAGTTGTTGGATGAGGTGTAAAATGCAATCATGGAAGCATCAACAATAAAATAAATTTTATGTTCTCCTTTTTGGCTGATTAGGGTTTTCTTAATCTTTTCTTGCAATTGCTTGATTTTGATGTGTGCAATTTGATTTCTTTTTTGGCAACAGGAAGCCATTCATTTGTGGATCTTGCTATCCCTGTTTTCATTGTCCAGGAGCTTTTCCAAGTGAGTATTGACCTTCTCAAGAGAAAAATCCTTGTCCTCATTGATCACTTTGGAAATCCTCTCTTCAAAAGTAAGCTCCTCATCTGTAGGGTTTTTCTCTTTTTCTCTTTGCAATTCCTTCTTGAGACCCATGGATTTTGGCCTCTTCCTCTTCACTTTTTCTTCATGCTCAGTCACTTATTTTACTCTCTCATGTATGTTTTCCTCAAAAAAACTTTTCTCTAAAATCAATTGTTGTGTCTTGAGTTGACTATTCTCATGTTGAAGAAAATAAATTACTAATTGCGACCTTGCCAAATTGTCTTGGAGCTCTTTGATCTGAGCATCCTTTTCTTTGATTACCCTCTGCAATTTTTCCTACTCATCATGGTCCTCCAAGTCAACCAAGTCAAATTCATGTTCCTCCTCATCATGCATGGATGTCTCATGTTGTGCTGATGGTGATCCCTGTAGTGAAATAGGCTTAGCCCCTTCCTCTTTCCGAGGAGAAAATGGAAGCCTTCTGCCTCTCTGATAGGTGAGAGTAACCTCAGGCCTAGGCCTCTTTGAAACCTCAGCAAGTTTGCTCGAGAATCCCACCTCCATAGTATGTGCTGACATGGCAGGTGATATGTTTTGTTGCTGATTTGGTGTAGTAGATGTGTGCATCTACAAAGTTGTCTCAATGAAGGCATCCCATGTCAGGTTCTTCTCTACAAACTAATGGAGAACTATGATCTTCACCAAGATGTATTGAAAGAGGCTAGGGTAATGATTTTTTTTCATTACTTTCACCTTTTATGACATATTTCTCACACTCCTATAAAAGAAATTTCATAAGTTTAGGGAGTTCACTGTTGTGAAGTGCATGAGCAATCTAATATGATATCGGTATAATCTGGAAAACCTGCCTTCACATGTGAAGAATTTCATCACAACCTTCATCAATGGTGCATATCTCTCTAGCAAGTATCTGAATGGAATAATGTGAGAATGAGTCTCTTTGTACTTCAATTTTATGAAGGATTTGTACTGCTCAAGTTCAAGGTTCATGCCTTTGAACCAATATTCCCCATGGTTTGGTATCCTTGTGGAAAGAGAGATGGCATCAACTGAGAATGTGAAATCAATCCCTGCAATGGTGGCCTTTTCTCCCTTCAAATTGGTGGCAAACAAATCTATAAGCTCCTCATGGTAACCTACCTCCTCCACCCTTTGAAAAAACCCTAAGCAATTGACATCTTCAAAGCATTTTCTGATGAAGGGTGAGGAAATGATTTCATTGCAATTTGAGGGTCCATACCTGAGTATCTTCCCCCTTATATGTTTTCTTCTCTTATCTAATGGTGAAGAATCTCCTTCCATGATTTGAACCCCCTAGATGATAGGAGGGGAAAAAAACAGGGAAAAGTGAGTGAAGAGATGAAATGAGGGAGTTAGGGAAGGTATATGGGGGCAAAAAAATTGAGGGAGTTGGGTAAGGATATTAAGAATATTTAGGGAGTGAAATGAAGGTAAATGAGTGATGGGGAGTGATCTAGGAATTTCAAACACATTACTATCTAGGAAAATGGCCCAATTCGGTAGAATAGGGCTAGGGTTTGTAGGAAGATAATGCAAAAATGATGGGAAATGGTTTGAGTATGGAAATGGTGTATAGCTAGCAAACATAGGTGGAGGGACAGTGGTACTAGGGTTTCACAACTTCAATTGATCATTTTTCAACCAAAAGCATGAAATTCGTATAAAACCATAGGGAACTCAGCTTATTATTATTTCTTGGTTTTCAAAGGAAGAGAGGGCATAATAATGAATTTACTTACTTGTTGTGATGCTTGGAAGATGAAAAATCTGGAATGGAGCTCTCAGAAATTGATTTGGGTGGTTTTTTTAGCAAGTTTGGGCAACTTTTCCCTACGCGCAGTACATTCCACAGATGTGCAGCATCTATGCGTAGCACAGTTCATCCATGCGCAATGCCTCCTTCATATGCGTAGCCCAGTTCACAGATGTGCAAAGCCTCCCAATTTTTGCCACTTTGAGCTGAAAAAACGAGTTTTTCTCACCAAATGGAGGATGAGCTTGATAATGAGGGGCAAGATGTAAATGAAATGTATTTGTGTCTTTTTGGCTCTTTCATAAGCATGGAATGGATTTCTTTAAGTGATAATAGGCCCCACATGTCTCTTGAAGCATGAATTTCATTCTCTTTTTAACTTTACAACCTTGGACATTTTGTAATCTGAACTTTTTGTATCTTCCTTAGAAAATTGAACTGCAGATTTAGAACTTTGAAGTATTTATTACATATAGAAACATAAAATTACATTTAAAAATCAAAATTTATTGAAGAAAATTTCTTTATTACCACTCTTCCAATTGCCGGATTTTATGCATGAAATGGAAATTGTTGACCTTGAAACCCTAATGACCTAATGGAGACTCTGAACTGAATGACATCATGTTATTTATAACTGAAATGATGATGAAAATTTTTGAATAATTATATACTCGGCTTATTTGATGATATGGACCAACATTTAAAATTTTGGAAGGAGTGGAAAATAGTCCTAAACCTAATGCCCGGTGACCAAATTTTTTCTTGAAGACCTAGTGAAATGACAAAAATTTGACTATGGGACCCTAACAATACATGATAAGAGTCCATTTGATCACTGGTGATAGGATTCATAGACTAACACTAATAGAGGGCTCTTGGGGTTGAGGTATCTCTAGACAATAGGGTCGTAGATGTTTATCCCCTATCTATCACTTATAGGGTCGGAGATGTTAGCTCCCCTATATTGGTCTATTTAGAGTATACCATAGTCGACATCATACCCACAAGCTGGTCTTGATGGTAATATTGCTCCCCATCTAGCCAATGGGTTGAGAGAGTGCTTGGGCGTGTACAATTCAAGCTAATTATGATGCAGGTGTTCTACCACATGACTCTTGAGGGTCATTGTTGGGAATATCAATGGGAAATAGGATGGGTTGAGATTTTCTCCCATATGTAATGAATATTATTTCTCTACATATGATGGAAGATGTTTTCTCCCCTATAACATGACTTGGGGTGACATTTTCCAAAATGAGCTTCACCACCGTCATAAACATGAGGTGAGAGTGTCTCGTTGTACATTCCTCATTGTCATTTTCGGTTGAGACTAAGATCCCCATTGTGGTTTCAAGTACATATGTACTCCCTAATGTTGTTCTAGATTAAGCTAGGCTCTTTGATGTTGATACAAGTCATAGAAATGGCTCCCCACTGATGTTTCCTTGGTAGTAGCATTGGGCTCCTCGCTGGAAGTGATTCTGGGTGGTAGAAGTGGCTCCTCGATGAATAGAGGGTTGTATAATGAACTCCCCTCTGATATAAAATTATTTTGCTTTTAGATTCGAGAGTGTTGATCATATGAGCAGATACAATCAAGAGATAAGCAAATATGAGTAGTGCCAACACTTGATGATGAGATACTTGAGAAAAGGTATGATTTAATGAAAAGATACATGCGATGATTACGTGATGCATTTGGAATTTCTCCCTAGATAAGAGGGTGTTTTAGCTTTCCATCTCGGTGAAAAATTCCAACCATGGGACAAGATTCCACTTTTCAGGAGGACCAATCTTTACTATCTAAGCGCTTAATTTGGGCAAGGTAAAGTGTATATTTGAAGAAAAACCAACATATACACATTTGATTAGGTCAGCCCTAAAGAAAATTGGAAACCCTTGGAAGCCTATAAATACAAGTGACCTCAACCTCACTTATCTATTTTTTTCACTATTTCTGATTGCCCGAGATCGCACAAAGACGTGGGGAAAGAGCATATGTAGTAAAAAAGATCCCTTCTTCCTGTTTCTGATTTGCCGAGATCGCACACAACGTAGAGAAAAGAGAATACACAGAGAATAGGGTATAGATCTGACAAATAAATAAAACCTAAAAACCGAAATAAACAGAGGGAACTGAAATAAGCAAAACTATTAACAAATATAACTGCAAAACAGATACTTTACTCCAGATCTAAGCTGACATAACTTGGGCAACCAAAAACCTTTTCGCACGAAACGAAATGCATTCCTCACTGTAACAAACGCTCCAAATAGAACACGACAATTCTCTAGGCCCAAAAACATCCAGAAATAATAGATCTAGAAAAATGGCAGTCGCATGCAGTCAAATCGGCTTCGTATTTGGATCAACAACGGATGCGGCTCTAAAAAATAGCTCTGATACCATGTATGAATTTACAGGGTAAGTTTCTTAGATCAAAAAACAAATGACATCGCTCACAAATAGATCACAAATCAGTACACCAGTATTATCACGTGGTTAAAACTCTCGAAGAGGGAAACAGTCCACGACCTGAGCCAACGCGGCCACTTTAGGAAATTTATTAATATAAAAAAAAAAGTTACATATTTTTCTCTCATAAACAGTTACCAAAAAAATGACCCTCCATGCTCTTTAAATAGAGATCATGGACCAATCAAGTGGTAAGCCATGAATCAAGTGTCGTTAATACCAAGGAGAGAGTGAACAGTCGGATCACTACAAATCGTGACCGTCGGATTATAAGTTACAAATGTACATATTAAAGAAACAAACTTTACCTAACTCTACACTAGACTAAGTTATTCTTAAATATTTCCTATGTGTCGGAATATCCTAACAGTTTCCCCCGTGATTGGTATGTATTCAATACTACTATTCTTAATAATAATGCAATTCCTGATTTTGATGAAATATTAACAAGATGCACTCAAGAGGAGACAAGAATGATGGAGAGAGATCATTCCTCTAATGGAAATGGAGGTGACCCTACTGCCTTCATCGGTCATGCAAAGAAGAAGAACCATGGTGGCTCGAGAAATCAAAACCATGGAAGAGCGGGGCCCAAAGGAAGGAAGGGAAGATGTTACACTTGTAACAGGTTTGGCCACTATGCAAGAGAGTGTCCCAATAGAAGGGACTCTCCTAGGGATGATGACAACAAAAAATTCAGAGGGAATGGAAATCAAAGGAACAACAGGTTCAAAGGAAAAAGGAAGGCTCCCTCTGATCATAGTGGAAATGGGAAACCTTTCAAGTCTGATGTTGTTGATACTAAGAAAAATGAATTTATTCTTGTATCTTCCCTCTCTACCCCATCTCCTCCTGACACCCTAGATGTATGGTTGATTGATAGTGGTGATTCAAGGCACCTCACTGGTTATAAAGAAGCCCTCTCTGATTTGATTGAGAAGGATACAAATCTAGAAATTATCCTTGGAGATAATGCCACTTATCCCATGAAAGGGACATTTACTATGACCCTTCATCTATCTCAAGGTCAAGTCCTCCGTTTACAAGATGTGTTGCATGTACCTAATTTTAAGAAGAACCTTGTGTCTATTTTGGAAATGGAAGACAAAGGGTTCAAGGTGGCATTCGTTCATGGAAATGTACACATCTGGAAGAATAACTTGAAAGAAGCTCTTACTATTGGTTTTAGAGTTGGTACACTCTTCCAGGTTGGATGAAGTCCATTGGGGGCTATGCCATGTGATACAACTCTTCAAACATAGTTATTGCACCAAAGGTTTTCACATCTTCATTACAAAGCCCTTCCCGGAGCAAGGAAGGTGGTGACAGGGATGCCTGAATTTAAAGATGATCATGAAGATATATGTCAAGGTTGCGCCGAAGGGAAGCATACAAGGGAACCATTCCCCTCAAGTGTCACACAAAAAATTGATATCTTGCACTTGATACATTCTGATTTATTTGGTATGCTTCCCGTGACATCCTTGGAAGGATGTTCCTATTACATGACTTTTACATATGACTTCTCCCACGAGACCTAGATATAATTCTTGAAGAAGAAGGATGAAGCATTCAAATGGTTTCGTATCTTCAAGGCCTTGGTGGAAAATCAAACCGATAAGAGAATCAAATTTTTGAGGACCGATAATGGGTCCGAGTATGAGCCAAATGAATTCAATGAATTTTGTAGTGAAGCTGGAATTAAGAGGGAGACCACAAATTGGTATACTCCTGAGAAAAATGGTGTTGCTGAAATAAAGAACACAACCATTGTAGAATCTTCCTGTGCCATGCTAAATGTCCAAGGTCTTCTGAGGTTTCTATGGGCAGAAGTTGCAAACTGTAATGTTCCAAAATTTTCATGAAGATAATTGGAACATTAATTTCTTCTTATTTCATCTAGGAGGTGAATAAAATGGGTAAAAGGCCCATGAGTATGAATAAGATCCTTCATAATGTGAAAAGGATCATTGGAGTATTTTATTTTGCACCTTCCAGTGTGAAAAGGGGCAATTTACATGAGGACAAGGTCAAGTTTGACCAAATAAACAACGCTGCCTAAGAGGTGTAGCTTGCATGAGAAGATATCGCAGTTAGAGAGGGAGGAATATTCTTTGTGGAATAAACCCTAATGTGTGGGGTCCAAGGCAAAGAGGCATTCACTTGCATAAAATGAGGAAGAGGCAGCCATAGGAGACATCTTGGAGCATTTGATCATTTGTCTGCTTAAACATATTTGCAGTCCTGACTGTTTAGCTTAGTTGCAGTGCTACTTAGAAAGAGGGATTCCTGTTTAGGATTTCCTCTCCTTCTTGAGAGGCCTCTTGAAGGAGTGCACTTCATTTTCTCCACATCTTGGCTCAAGGCCAAAGCCACTATTCAGTCACTGCATTATTTCTGCTGAAGTATAACGTAGTGTTGTTGGGTGTTGTAGTGGAGGGTTCCAAAACACCTTTCCTTGGCTTATCTTTCAGAGGAGGGAGCTCATAATTCTCCGGGAGGTCAGTGAAGGAGGTTTCTAAGCTAATTTCACATCTTTGGCACCAGGCCAAGTATTCTCTATCTCCTACAGCGCAGTCCATTTCCTTGACTGCGTTATTTAGAGTGCACTTGCAGTGGGGGATTGTAACACTAGATTGGAGGGAGAGATCTTCAGGGATTGGATCAGCCTTTCACCTAAGAGATCCATTGGATGAGATCTATGCACCATATACAACATATTCAACTATCTTCATCCATTTCTATTTTCTGAGTTGCAGCTGCTGCCCAGCAACTCCGACATTTCTGTAGATTTTCCATTTGTACATGTATTGAAGCCAATCCTTCTAAGGATTGTGCATTACTGTTGTATTAGTGTTTTCAGGGGTTGAGAGCTTGCTCCCCCTCATTTATTTGAGTTGATATTGATATATCATTCTATTATCATGTATCTTGTTGCAGTATCTCCTATAAACTGCATTATTTTAGTCATATAACATTCTGCATAACAGTATTGCTTCATTGTCTTGTACATGTTTCATTGAGGCTTCCATTGCCTAGCTGGAGTGATTGATTCTTCCACACATTGTATACATTTGCTGCTATATCAGATATTTTTTGGCTATACATATCTTCATGTGTTCAAATCTATAGAATAACGATGTCATTCCATTATATGTGCTTACATTTGTTGTAGTCCCTCATCGGGCACTTTTTGAGGACATCTAGTAGTGGGAGATCTGTTTAACCACTATAGAAGGATTTATTTGGAGCCTCCTCTTGGATTTGGCACTTAGACACATTGATATAAGGGATCCAGCTCTGGATTTCAATTCCTATAGCAGCCATTACTGGAAAATGATTTTTCCAGTCATGCCTTGCTAGCTGTTCCAGATTTGGAATATTACAGTGGTATCAAAGCATAGTCTTGGCTCAGCCTGTGAGTCTAAGCCCAAGAGATCAGAATATTGAAGAGGATGAGTTTCATCTCATCATATTTCAGATCTATGAAGAACCTCCCCAAGGAGGATAAGCAGAAAGAATAGGAAGAACCCTGCACTTCCTATTCTCATCGAGAAGGAGACAAAGAAATAAGTAGGAAAAAGATTCCATCTTTTGGAGAAGAAAAAGGGGATAAGCTTACAAAGCTTCTTCCTAGATCTGCACATATTATTCATGAGGATTTCAAGAAGATCTGGAGGTAGATGCATGAAGAATATCCAAGAGAGTTTGAATCTAAAGAAAACTCTAGACTTTCATATGAGGAGTGTGAGCAAGCAGCTACACACCCTAACACACAGCGCAGTCACATGCCCAGGATTGCCAGAAGAGAGATGGAGAAAGAAGAAGAGGTTGCTATGAGGGAAACCCTTAGTGATTTCTTGAAAGAGTATGAGTTTCAAATGTAGAAATTTCGAGATCATCTCAGTTTTTCAGAGTTTTGCAAGATGAAGGTGAAAGGAAAAAAGCAGCAGGATAGATTTCATCTATCTACCTTTGAGGGTTCACATACATGTTCAGCAAAAGCTTGGGTGGAGGAGTTAGAGACCATCTTGCAGCAGCACCAAATTCTTGAAGATGAAGCCATCAAATTTGTAGCGCTGCATTTGAGAGGTAAGGCTTTTTCTTGGTGGATCTTTGCATCTTTTTCTTTGAGAAATGTAAACATTGCATCTTATGCAAATTTCACTAAGGCATTAGTGAAAATATTTGATAAAAAGATTCATGAGAAACACATGGTTGGAGTAAACAAGAAAACTCGAGCAAAACCCTTGCATGAAAACTTGCACCATACTTTGCCAGAAGAAAGGTTTTCATCTCACACCTTTGAGCAAAGGAGCATGGAGATCTCTTTTTCAAAGAAGGATCAAATCATTGGGAGGTTTCCCACTCATTTTGAAGAGATTGAGGGAAACAACGCTGTTAGATCTGGAGTTGATCTAGCACCTCATGTAGATTAAGGATGAGATCTTGCTCTAAATTGAGGGATGCTTGCATCTTTGCAAGGAAGTCCCCAGGATCTCATGTGTGGAAATTAAGGCACAACTCATGTTCTATCTGTGCCATTGTTGAGGAGGTGTGAAACCAGGGAGACACAAGGAGGAAGTAGGGAGAAGACCCAACATCATGAGATTAGGAGTACACATCCCTATCCATTTCTGGAGGTTGATACACCTAAGAAGGTGATTGCATTGCGCAGTGGAAGCATGGAGAGTTTTCTCCATCCATATATTCAGTCATCTCTTGTTGAGGATGTCTCATTGCATGGAGACATTTTTCCGGGAAGACCACTAGACCAGCAGAGGAGGATGGATGCTTCACATGTTGAGGCACCACTTAGAGATTTCAGAGGAGTGGGAACCTTGGAGGATTTTGATACAGCGCTGGGAGTCTGGGGTAGACTCAATGAGAGAGAGAGAATTCTCTCAACATCATCAGTACCCAATTCCATTTCATATTCTGCGTTGTGGCAGAAGCAGCAGGGGAAGGATAGCAACCTTACAACTTGCATCTTTGGCATGGGAGATGTCAGAGAAATTGGTGACCATATTACAGGTGCTCTTCATGAGAGATCCTTAGCGCTGTCACTATGGAGGATAGATCCATATTGGAACTCCTAACTTTTGGTGGAGTATTCCAAGGATCTTTTTACTTGTATGATATTGGATGGCCAGTTGCATGAGGAGGCATATTCAGTCAAGGATGGGGTCATCTTCTATCATGGTATGATCTTCTTTCCTAGAGCTTCCAAGCTCAAGGAGAATTTGCTACAAGCAGCTTATGAGGATTTACTTTTCAGCCCCACTTGTTCTATGAGAGCATTCCACACCATCATGGAGGGGTATTTTTGGATGTGCTTTGAGGAGGAGATATATCAACATATGAGGAGATGCATGGATCAGGTGCAGATGGAGGAGATACATGACTCTTTGGGAGAGTTAGCACAACCACCTCTTTCCACTTTAAGGATGAGAGGAGACTCATCTATGAGCCACTCCATTTGTACAAGTAGAGAGTATGGTAAGGGTATCCATTTTTGTTTACATGAGCATTTATATGATATATGTATATGTCCCTTAACCATGCATGTGCAGGATTATGCTCCGAGGAGGAGTATTCTTCTTTCTAGACCATATGGTTTAGATAAGTCCATGAGCATGATTGATGGCCATTCCATAGGAGGACTTGGGGGAGAGATATATCATGGAGGATGTTGGACAGTGCGCAGCAAACTGAATAAACACAACAACAGCAAACTTAATCATGCACACAAAGACAAAGGTTTACCGTGGTTCACCCAAACCTCCTGGGCTACGTCCACACAACAGGGCATTGGCAATCTTTATTATTCAAACAGGAGATTACATAATTCACACACACTCTCCAAAACAAACGTATGGATACCTGTTATATAGCAGGAGAATCTAACAGCCTCATAAATCCTCTCAACTCAAATTTAGGATGCATTAACTCCCTCCCAACAAACTGGAGCTAATCTAGGAACTAATTCCTAATTTTTGTCACCTACTGAGATTTTTCCTATTTTATTTAAAACATAAAATCTCAATAATCTCCACCTTGACAACAATTAGCCTGATGCCCTGTTATTATTATTTTATCTCTTCTGCAAGCCAAGAGAAGCCAAACACCAACGCAGCTTCTCCAACAAAACTGGTTTCGTGAACATGTCTGCACAGTTTTCCTTTGTATGCACCTTTTCAAGAGAGACTCCCCTTTCAGTAATAACCTCTCTTACAAAATGGTACTTAATTGGAATATGCTTTGATTTACTATGATAGGCCGGATTCTTAGCCAAATGTATTGCACTTTGACTATCACACAGTAACCTGATGTTGTCCTGTAACCTACCAAACTCACCAAGCAAACCTTTCAACCAAACCACCTCTTTGCAAGCATGAGAAGCAGCAATGTATTCTGCTTCAGTAGTGGATAAAGCAACAATATTCTGTAGCTTTGACATCCAGCTAATAGCTCCACCTGCAAGAGTAAAGAAATACCCTGAAGTTGACCTTCTCTTATCCAAATCACCTGCAAAATCAGAATCAACATACCCGCAGACAAATTCACTACTCTTATTGTAAGTGATACAATAACTACTTGTGCCTCTCAAATACCGAAGCACCCATTTCACTGCTGACCAGTGTTCTTTACCCGGATTTTCCATGTACCTGCTGACAACCCCAACTGCATGTGAAATATCTGGTCGAGTACAAACCATTGCATACATTAAACACCCTACTACATTGGCATATGGAATTCAAGACATATAATCCTTTTCTTCATCTGTATTAGGACATAAACTAGAAGAAAGCTTAAAATGGGAAGCAAGAGGGACTGACACAGGCTTCACATTATTCATACCAAATCTCAAAAGTATCTTCTCAACATACTTCTGTTGTGATAGCCACAGCTTACCATTACTCCTGTCTCTGAAAATCTCCATGCCCAAAATCTGTCTTGCTGCTCCTAGATCTTTCATATCGAATGTCCTTGCCATCTCAGTCTTCAACCTGTTGATTTCTTCAATGCTTTTGCTTGCTAAAAGCATATCGTCAACATACAACACTAAGATAATGAACATGCCATTTTTCAATTGCTTGAAATACACACAATGATCATATTCACTTCTAACATATTTCTGACTCAACATGAAATAATCAAACTTCTTATACCACTGCCGAGGCGACTGCTTCAGGCCATATAATGAATTCTTGAGCCTGCAGACAAATTTCTTATTGCGATGTTGAACAAACCCTTCCGGTTGCTCCATATAAATTTCCTCATCTAGATCTCCATGTAGAAAAGAATTCTTAACATCTAGTTGCTGTAACTCTAAATCAAACAAAGCAACTAAAGCTAACACAATTCTAATTGAAACAATTTTAACCACTGGTGAAAAAATCTCATGAAAGTCAATGCCTGCTTTCTGAGAAAACCCTTTTGCAACCAGTCGCGCTTTGTACCTGTCCTCCGTATCATTCACACCTCGTTTCAGCTTGAAAACCCATTTACACCCCACAGTTTTCTTGTCTTTCGGAAGCTCAACCAGATCCCATGTGCCGTTCTTACTCAAGGCCATCATTTCGTCCTTCATGGCTGCTTTCCACTTGTCACTATTCGAACCTTCTATTGCTTCCTGATAGCACAGAGGTTCATTGTCATTAGCAGTAAATGCAACTGAAGTAACATAATCATCATACCTTCTCGGTGGCCGTTTGATTCTTGCCGACCTCCTTAAGAATGTTTCTGGCTGACTGCCATCTGTAGGAACTTCTTGCCGATCAGTATCTGAGACCTGTTCATGATCTAAACATGAACCCTGTTCATGTTCTGATTCTGAAACCTGTTCATGACTAGTATCTGAACTATGGTCATCATGACTATCATTAGAAGTGCTATCAAACTGAATGTGCTGAAAATCAAATACATCATCCTGTTTCAATCTACTATCTACATCTAACTGTACAAGAGAGGATTCATCAAACTTTACATCTCTGTTGATGATGATTTTGCGGGTAGTAGGATGCCACAATCTATATCCCTTTGTTCCAACACCATACCCAACAAAGATATACCTTTTAGACTTTGGATCTAACTTAGTTCGCTGATGTTTAGGCACTAGAGCATATGCATCACAACCAAACACTCTGAGTTTAGAATAATCACAAGGATGTCCTTTCCATACCTCTTGTGGAATCTTGCAACCTATCGCTGTCGATGGAGATTGATTTATCACATAACAAGCTGTAGCCACCGCTTCTGTCCACAACTCCTTCTACAAACCAGCGTTACTCAACATACTCCTTGCTCTCTCTAGAAGAGTCTTGTTCATGCGTTCAGCAACTCCATTTTGCTGAGGAGTATAAACCGTGGTCTTATGTCTCTTGATCTCTGCATCCTTGCAATAGCTGTCAAACTCCTTGGAAGTAAACTCACCACCATTGTCAGTTCTTAAACACTTTATTGTTCTACCAGTGCTGTTTTCTACCAATGCTCTAAACTGTTTGAAAATTGAAAAAACATCAGACTTTCTTTTCAACATGTAGACCCACACCTTCCTAGAAAAGTCATCAATAAATGATACAAAATACGACGAACCACCATATGACGCTGTAGGGGCTGGACCCCAAAAATCTAAATGAATATAATCAAGTATCCCTTTACTAGTATGTTTGCCTGTTTTAAATTTTTGTTTACTTTGTTTGCCAAACAGACAATGCTTACAGAAATCTAACTTTCCAGACTTTAGATTAGGAAGTAACTTGCGATCAGCCAAAATCTTTAACCCTCTTTCGCTCATATGGCCCAACCTTTGATGCCACAGGCGAACGGAACTACTGTCATGTTCAGACACTGTAGACACATGATCTGACCCTGTTCTTCCTTCTAATTGAAATAGATTTCCTACTTTCTTAGCTTTCATTACTAGTAAGATACCTTTATAGATTTTCATAACTCCACCTTGAATTACAGTTTTATATCCATTCGTATCCAATACTCCTAAAGAAATTAGATTTTTCCTTAAGTCTGGAACATGTCTCACATCTGTTAATATTCTAGTTGTGCCATCAAACATTTGCAGTTGTATACTTCCTATCCCAACAATATTAGATGTGACATCATTACTCATGTACACGACTCCATCATTAACTGATCTATATGTCTTAAACCATTCTCTATGAATACACATGTGGTTTGATGCACCGGAATCTAACAACCAATGTTGACCATGATTTGACATATTAACAGACAACACTTCATCACTCATACCTGAACCAGATGCTGAACCTGTATCTGTCGCATTTGCCTCCTTCTTCTCTGTCGAAGAATCTCCTTTCTTCTCTGTTTGCTGTCTCTTCCAGCAGTCTTTCTTCAAGTGCCCCGATTTGCCGCAAAACCAGCACTTCACTTTGCTCTTCTTCCCTTTCGACTTTGAACGCGAATCGTTGCGCTTACCAGAGCGTCTTTCTCTAGAACGACCTCTAGCCATCATTGCCTCTGATGTAGAGGTGTTAGCATTCGACTTCTTCCTCGTCTCCTCAGACAACATGGCTCCAACCACATCGTCAAACTCAAGGACAGCTGCATTACTGAAGCTTATGGAAGTAACAAAGTGATCCCACGATTCAGGCAATGTACACAATAGAGTTATTGCCTTATCCTCTGAATCAAATTTTACATCTAGACTTTGTAATTGTACCAATAGAGTATTGAAAACATTCAAATGGTCAGTAACCGAGGTACCTTCCTTCATCCGCAAACTGTATAGCTGCCGCTTCAGGAGAATCCGATTTGTCAAGGATTTCGTCATGTAGAGCTTTTCAAGCTTTATCCACAAGCCTGCGGCGGTCTTCTCTGACACAATGTTGAACATAACGTCATCTGCCAGACATAACCGAATTGCGCTCAGAGCTCTGTCATCCAACTCATCCCATTCGTCCTCCGTCATGGAAGAAGGCCTTTTGCTCCTCCCCAACAGCGCTTTCGCCACGCCTTGTTGAATCAGCATATCGTGCATCTTAAGCTTCCAGATCTCGAAGTTGTTTTTGCCATTGAATTTCTCAATTTCAAACTGGGCATTTTGAGTTTTCGCCATCTTGTTTCAGCAAAAACACAGTAATCTCCAGAACCAATTTTCAAATAAAGAATGCCCTTTTAATTAAAAAATGCCTTTTAAAAAAAAAAATTGCCCTTGCCTTCCTTTAAGTGCCTTTCCTTTAAGTGCCTCTCACTGCCTTTTAAAAAAAAACCTTCACCTTTCTTTCATACCATATCCAAATGGTATTCAACAAAAAAAAAATTACAAATCGATTTAAAAAACACTTTTACAAAAGTGCACCTTATAAACTCCACCCTTTTAAAATAAAATCGATTTAAAAGTCCACCACTCAAGTCTTTTAAATAAAATCAATTTAAAAGTCCACCACTCAACCTTTTAAATAAAATCGATTACAAAAAACATTGAAACATGTATATCAATTTTAAATACAAATCGATATATATAAATCGATTATATATATATATATGACTTTTTGTTTTTCCAAATTGATTTATGAAATTCCAAAACGGCTTATTAATCAAAACAAAAAATTTGAATAACAGCGTTGACTTTAATTTATATGGCAGCGTTTTAAATCAACGTAGCAGTATTAACACGCAGATCTGAAACAGCAACGCACCAGGAAACAGCAACAGCATTAATCGGCTTTTAATACCTCCACGCAGCTTCACACTAGCATTCGATTGAAGGCTCCAGCAATCACCAAACTCCGATCCGCAGCAATGTTCAACGCACCTCTTTACGCAGGTGACACCTCCCCCATTCAACGCGGCCAGTTCAACACTGGTTATACAGCGGCTTAACAGATGCACACGACTTCTACCACAGTGTATGGTTCTCCACGCAGACCAGCGCTCCACACAATGAACACGCAGGTCTACACAGCACGCAGGTATACACACACGCATGAGCACTCCAATATACCAGCATCGATTTTTTAATAACTCCACGCAGCCTTCCTTCACTGCGCGCTCCTCCAACACTCTCTGATACCAATTGTTGGACAGTGCGCAGCAAACTGAATAAACACAACAACATCAAACTTAATCATGCAAACAAAGACAAAGGTTTACCGTGGTTCACCCAAACCTCCTGGGCTACGTCCACACAACAGGGCATTGGCAATCTTTATTATTCAAACAGGAGATTACATAATTCACACACACTCTCCAAAACAAATGTATGGATACCTGTTATATAGCAGGAGAATCTAACAGCCTCATAAATCCTCTCAACTCAAATTTAGGATGCATTAACTCCCTCCCAACAAACTGGAGCTAATCTAGGAACTAATTCCTAATTTTTGTCACCTACTAAGATTTTTCCTATTTTATTTAGAACTACACCACCTACCAGACATGCTCATTGGTCACCTAACATTATTCACTTCCTCCATGCTTATGAGGATATTGGAGCAGCAGGCAAGTGGTTGAGAAGCCACACTTTTCATCAGTCTCTATTGCAGTTGAGGTTCAAGCTGCGTTGGTTGCACTTGAGGGACCATTTTCCTTCTCACTTATTACACATGGCAGCAAGTATGATTCTCATTTTTTCTCCCTATGGCTCTACTGTTTCTGTCTTTATGAGGAGCATGCTTGGGAGAGAGACACATTGGGTGGTTGTGTCCTTTGAGGGATAAATTCCACACACTTTTTTCACTACATGTTCTAATGGGAACATGGGAGATGATATGGCCACTAGAGCAACTCATTTGTTTCCATATGAGGTGAGCCATATGATAGAATACATGCCATATGTTGATGACTTTCAACTCATCATATATGGAGATACTTGGGCCAGCATGATTTGCAGCATTGGAGGAGAGATCCTTGGAGATCTAGTCTTCATCTTGCCACTTGAGGGCAAGTATTTTGCAGCCCAGGATCAGCACTTTCTCTACACTTATCATAAGTGGAGATATGGACAGCGTGGGCTAGGCTACATTTTCTACCATGCGCATAATTTCAGCCCACCTTCTTTGCCAGAGCCAAGGGTGGAAGACAATTTTCGGGAGTTGCCTAGTTGGGAGGTGACTCACTTTGCATGGCTAATAGCGTGGGGATGGAGGATCCATATGAGGGAGATAGCTCCCATTATATTTTAGATCCCATTCCTTAAAGGGACCTCTAGAAATCACTTTGTTATACTCTTGAGTATTTCACTTTCACATGATGATAGCTTGATAGCTAACTTACATGCTGAGGAGGAGCAATGTGGAGGCTTGATTGATGAGATAAAATCACTTTCCTTGGAGGAGATCATAATATAGGGATGCTACAGGGAGAGGAGAATAGAACTCAGTATATCCTTTCACTTGCTTGAGGACAATCAATCTTTGAGAGGGGAGGACTGTAATATTCCAAAATTTAAAAGGAGCAAATTGGAATATTAATTTTTTCTTATTTCATCTAGGAGGTGAATAAAATGGGTAGAAGGCCCATGAGTAGGAATAATATCCTTCATAGTGTGAAAAGGATCATTGGAGAATATTTTTTTGCACCTTCCATTGTGAAAAGGGGCAATTTTCATGAGGACAAGGTCAAGTTTGACCAAGTCAACAATGTTGCCTAAGAGGTGTAACTTGCATGAGAAGAGAGCACAGTTTTGGAGGGAGAAAGATTCATTGTGGATGAAACACTAATGTGTGGGGTCCATGGAAAAGAGGCATTCACTTGTATAAGAAGAAGAGGAGGCATCCATAGAGAGATATCCTTGGGCATTTGATCATTTTTCTACTCAGACAAATTGCATATTATGGTTGTTCAGCTGAGTCACAGTGCTACTTAGCACAAGGGATTCCTGTTTAGGATTTCCTCTCCTTCTTGAGAGGCCTCTTGAATGATTTCACTTCAACTTCTCCACATCTTCGCTCAAGGCCAAAGCCACTATTCAGTCACTGCATTATTTCTGCTGAAGTATAACATAGTGTTGTTGGGTGTTGCAGTGGAGGGTTCCACAACACCTTTCCTTGGCTTATCTTTCAGAGGAGGGAGTTCCTATTTCCCCGAGAGGTTAGTGAAGGAGGTTTTTGAGCTGACTGTAGATCTTTGGCACCAGGCCAAACATTATCTATCTCCTACAGCGCAGTCCAGTTCCTTGACTGCATTATTTCTGAGCATCATTTGCAGTAGGGGTTACACCACTAATTTGGAGGGCAAGATCTTCAGGGATTGGATCAGCCTTTTACCTGAGATATCCATTGGATGAGACCTATGCATCAGATGTAGCAGCATCAGCTATCTTCCTCCATTTTCTGAGTTGCAGCTGCTACCCAGCAACTCCGGCATTTCTAGAGATTTGCCTTTGTATCTATATTGTAGCTAATCCTCTTTAGGATTGTTGTATTATTGTTTTCTGGGGTTGAGAGCTTTCTCCCCCTCATTTCTTTGAGTTGATATTGATATATCATTATATTATCATGTATTTTGTTGCAGTGTCTTCTATAAACTACGTTATTTTATCCAGGGCTTTTCATATGCAGCAGTGCTCTTGTATCTTCTTGTATATGCTCTATTGAGGCTTCCATTGCCTAGCTGGAGTGATTGATTCCTCCACACATTTTATACATTTGATGCTATATCAGATATTTGTTGGCTATACATATCTTCAAGCGTTCACAACTATAGAATAACGTTTTCATTCCATTATATGTGCTCACATTTGTTGCAGTCCCTCATCAGGCACTTTTTGAGGACATCTAGTAGTGGGAGATCTGTTTAACCACTCTAGAAGGATTTCTTTGGAGCCTCCTCTTGGATTTAGCACTTAGACATATTGTTCTAAGGGATCCAGGTCTTGGTTTCAATTTTCGTAGTAGGCCACACGGAAAATGTGTTTTCCAGTCATGTCTTTACAATGCTCTAGATTTGGAATATACACTAACACTGCTATGTACATTCAAAATAGATGCCCACATTCTGCTTTGGACTCCAAAACTCCTGAAGAAGTCTTCTCTGATAAGAAACTTGATGTTTCTCATTTTAGAGTTTTTGGTTGTCTTGTTTACTTTCATGTGTCAAAAGAAAAGAGAAGCAAGTTGGATGCTTCTAGAAAGAAGGGAATGTTTGTGGGCTACAGTGAAATTTCAAAGGCATATAGAATCTATGTGGCTGGTCAAAGAGAAGTGGAGATATGCCATGATGTCACCTTCAATCAAGATGATGCCCTTAAGAAAGTAAGAAATATTCTTGTAGAAATTTTTTGAATAATGATTAATTATCCACCGAGACTATCCTGATCACATACAATTCGAATTTATATGCAACACATAATCTCTTCCAATCAATCATCAATTTGCGGAAATAGAAACAGTCGCATGCGCACATAAACACAATATGTAATGGGGAAAGCTTATAGCTGAAAACCCCCAGCTATTTGTATATTATAATAGAAGAGAAACATGTAACAATCTCATTACAATACTCCTCACAAGTACTCAGTACTATCTCATAAAGTTACACACAAACTAGCTCAGTTTTGAACAAGTCACAGGTTCAAAACTCATCCACTAATTGCCTGCCTCTATTGCGCAATCAAGGCTGGTCTAATGAGAGATCCAAGGTTCCAATCTCCTTGGCTTGACAGCGCAATCCTCATGGGAAATTTCCTCCAAGTGTGGTGCAAATCTCATGCACAACTAATGTCACAACTGATAGCTATCTCAACCCTTTCATCTACCTCTTTCACTGGTCTCCACTGAACTGTCCATGCACTGTAGTGAACCGATGTGTTCTTGAGTTGAATAATGAGTTAATAATTAGTGAATTAAATAATATTTAATTCACTCCACTCATTACTAGTTGATTAGCTAGTTAAACTAATCACAACTAGTTCAACTAAGTTAAACCGAACACAACTCCACTATCCTCTCCCATTAACTCCACTCAAAACTGGCCATCGAAGTACTAACTGAAGTCAACCATGGCTGAGCTCACCAAACCATAAGAAAAGCGTATTTTCCGGGAAGTTGCATGTGCCACATCCGTAGCTCAAACTGAAGTGCTCCAAGAGAGTAAACTATTGTTTAGAGTCCAAATATTATTAAGGGTAAATAATATTTGACTCCCCTATTTTAGGAGAGTAGCCTCAAAATAGCCTTCGAATTCTTCGACCTAAAATAGAGTCTCATCTATTTTTACTAAATACTACCAATGCTCCAACCAAACCGGAATCCCCGAACCATGCTCCATAGTCTAAAAATAGACTTTGGGCCAAAAATACCCTGCGGGCCCACTTGGTGAAGGCAACTTCATTTCACCAAGCTCCATCATCTCGCTGCATTTTTAACACTCCCTCTCAGCAAGATATGGATTATCTAAAACCCCTACCCTACCTCTGTGAAACTCGAATTTGCTCCTGGTGAGCGCCTTCGTCAAGATGTCTGCATCCTGATCATCTGTGGGAACATATGAAAGCATCATGATTCTCTGCTGAACACAATCTCTGATATGATGGTACCTAATGTCGATGTGTTTGGACCTATCATGAAATATTGGATTAGACGAGAGCTTGATGTAGCTCTGGTTATCACAGTAAATCACTGTAGGCTCCAAATGCAACCTGAACAAACCTGCGAGGATCTTCCTCATCCAAATAGCCTCGCATGCAGCCAAGCTAGCTGCCATGTACTCGGCCTCTGCTGAACTGAGTGCCACGGATCTCTGCTTCCTGCTGTACCAGGAAACCGTTGTCGACCCAATGCTGAAAACTCCTCCAGAAGTGCTCTTCCGGTCCATTGGACTCCCTGCCCAATCTGCATCAGTGAAGCCAGAAAGCTTCGCTCCATCCTCCTGTCTGTACCATAGACCATATCCTGATGTGCCTCTAATATAGCGTAATACATGCTTGCCTGCCTTCCAAAAGAGCTTGGTAGGCTTAACCATAGCTTGCGAAAGCTGGTTAACTGCATAGCATATATCGGGTCGTGTATTGACCAGACACATAAGCGACCCCACCAACTGTCGATAGACAGTGGCATCCACTACCTCCGCTGAAGTAGCATCCTCCTTCCTCCAACCACCAGGAAGAGGAGTGTCAACAGGCTTGTAGCCTTGCATGTTGAACCTCTCCAGAATCTCCCGAGCATGCTTGCCCTAAGAAACAAACAATCCTCCGCTGCGGTGCCAAATCTCCAATCCCAGGAAATAATGAAGGATGCCCAAGTCCTTCATCTCAAACTCTCATGCAAGATCCTCCTTGCATGAAAGTATCAACTGCTCATCGCCAGTCAAAATCAGATCATCTACATACAATACGATGATCAACAGCTTCCCCTCCACCACAATCTGATACAGGTTTGGATCTGCCTCACTCTTGGAGAATCCAAGCCGGGTGAAGTAGCTGTCTATCCGAGTGTACCAAGCACGAGGTGCTTGCTTCAGCCCGTACAGTGCTCTCTTGAGTCGGCACACATGCGACTCACCGCTGAAGATCTCAAAACCTTCAGGCTGCTCTTTATACACCTCCTCCTCAATGACTCCGTTGAGGAACGCAGTCTTCACATCCATCTGATGAATGTGCCACCCCATCTGCGCTGAGAGAGCAAGGATCGTCCGTATGGAAGAGTACCTTGCGACAGGTGCAAAAGTCTCCTCATAGTCAATCCCCTTGATCTGTGAGAAGCCACGGGCGACAAATCTCGCCTTGTACTTCTCCACACTCCCGTCAGCCGCCTGCTTCACTTTGTAGATCCATCGCGAACCCACCACTGATTTCCCCTCCGGTCTTGGGACAATCTCCCATGCACTGTTTCTGACGATCGAATCATATTCTTCGATCATGGCATCTACCCATGCGGGTTCCTCCACAGCTTCCTCAAAAGAGGATGGCTCCATCACAACACATTGACTCACAAGAGCCATGTATCCAGTGTACCGATCCGGTGACTGTCTCTGTCTGCGCTGTGCTGTAGGTGGTCCTACAACCTTCTCTGCATCTCGAGCCAGTCGCTCAGCTTCTGTAGTGCGCATGCACCCTCTGATGGTTGGCGCTGCATGGGTGGTTTCTTCCACCTCCCGAACTTCCTCTTGTGGCTGATCCACATCCGGAAGCTCCTCCTTAGGAACTAACAGCTCCTCATCTGCATGCAAGTGTAGCTCCCTCTCAAGCGAACACTGCATGGCTTTCTCCTCCTGAAATTTTATATCCCGTCGCACAACAGTCTTTCGACTGTCTGAAAAATACACCTAGTAGTTGTGAGGTGTATCAGTGTACCCCACAAATATTCCAACCTCGGCAGTTGGATCCAGCTTCCTTCTCGCATCCTTCGTCACATGCATGTAGACAGGAGAACCAAAAATCCGCAAATGGGAAATATCAGGCCTCTTGCCAGAATAAGCCTCCTTCGGTGTACTCATGCCAAGAACCTTGTGAGGACAACGGTTCTGCACATACACTGCTGTATTGCATGCCTCAGCCCACAAGTGAAGGGGTAGGCCCCGATCATGCAACATCGCCCGTGCAGCACCCACGATCGTTCTGTTCTTCCGCTCAGCCACCCCGTTCTGCTGTGGGTTATGGGGTGCGATGAGCTCTCTTCGAATCCCTTCTGCGCTGCAGAACTCCTTGAATTCAGCCGAGATGAATTCACCACCGTTATCACTCCTTAGAGCAATCACCTTCTTCCCCGAATCCTTCTCGACCAGTGCTTTAAACTCACAGAACTTCGCGAATGTATCGCTCTTCTTCTGCATGAAGAAGATCCAGCACTTTCAAGAGAAATCATCAACAAAGATCACATAATACATGTGCTTTGTTGTCGAAGCAACTGAGAAAGGACCACACACGTCTGTGTGAACTCTCTCAAGGATCGTCGTGGCGCGACTATCCTTCTCGTGAAAGGTGGCTTTCACATACTTGCCTAAAGTACACCCCTTGCACTGATCTGACTGTGCAAGAGTGCCCTTAGGAAGTCCAGTAGATATCTGCTGCAGAATCTTCAAAGCTCCATGGTGAAGGTGGCCCAATCTCCTGTGCCACAGTTCGCCCTCATCATCCCGGCTCACCACTTCTCCCGCCTTGCATGCCATAGCTGCGCAGCCATCTACCTGCAACTGATAAAGGTTCTTGGTTTGAACCCCTATCTTCCGGGTCTCTCCAGTAGTCTTACTGCGCAGGAAGGCTTTTCCTTCGCTGAAGACCACATCATACCCTTTATCCTCCAACATCGCTACTGAAATCAGGTTCTTCTTCAATCCAGGTACATGCATGACATCCTTTAAGACAAAGGGTTTACCAGACTCCCTCTGAAAGGATACGGTACCGATACCAGTCGCACTGTATCTACCGTCATCGCCCATCTCGATGTGCATACCCAAATCCTTGTCCTCCAGATCTGAGAACAACTCCCGATCTCCCGTCATATAAAATGACGCACCGCTGTCCAAGAACCACACCGATCCCATCACACTTGAAACCAAGCATGCAATCAGTGAAAAGTCAAGCTCGAACTGTGAAGCCAAAGCTTCTCCATCTGCAGATCTTCCCGCTTGCTTGTTCTTCTTCTTCTTTGGACAATTGGTAGCATAATATCCGTGATCATGGCAGTGAAAACACTTCACTTTCGCCATATCCTGCTTCTTGCCCTTTGCACCAGAATGAGAGGTTTTCTTACCCTTCCCTTTCTTTGCTTTGGCAACCAAAGTGCAGTTTTCTTCATCAGCTCCCTTTGATGAAGATCCATCTCGAGTAGTCCTCCTTATCTCCTCCTGCATGAGATCCGCCCAAAGGCGCTCCCATCCCGGCAGCTTCTCTCGACCATTGACACTATCTTGATATGAGTGCCAAGCCTTCGGAAGACCAAGGAGAGCCAGGTCGACCATATCCTCTTCATCGACAGTAACTCCCACACTTCCCAGTTCATCTCTGCAGTGAGTGAACTTCGTGAGGTATTTAGCGATACTGTCGCCCTTCTCCATCTTGATGTTCCTGAGCTTGTCTTTGAGCGCCAGCTTCCTTTGGTCACTCTTACTCTGGAATAGATCCGTCGAAGCTTTCCACATTAAATATGGAGTAGCCTTTCCATGCAGGCTGGATACAATATGATCCTTGACGCCCTCCAACAGGATCCTTCGACACTTCGCCATCTTATTTTGCCATGCATCGACTTCAGCAGGATCAGTGGGCTTTTGGACATCCGTATCTACGAACTCCTTGAGACCATTATCTTCTAATACTACTTCCATGCGATCCTTCCATGCAACATAATTCGAACTGCCTTCAAGAGCATATTCGAGTCGCAAACCGTTGAAAGACATTTTCAACACTGGCACCAAGAAAACAAAACTGCTGCAAAATTTCAAATTCCACCTCAAAGCTCAACCGCTCTAGATCTGTGAGAACAAATTATTTCTAGCACGGAGATTGACTGCAAGGGGCATTTACCAGACCTTTCACTTTCCGAAGAAAGATGAATCCGAAGGCTACCTGGCCCGCATGCAGACTCTGTCTACCGAAATAAGTTTGTAATCACTATGATGATCAATCTCTACTTCAATAGCTCCGATACCATGTAGAAATTTGCTGAATAATGATTAATTATCCACTGAGACTATCCTGATCACATACAATTCGAATTTATATGCAACACATAATCTCTTCCACTCAGATCATCAAACATGCGGAATTAAAATCAAGCGATAACACATCAAATCATCATACACATTAACACAGTATGTATGGGGAAAGCTTATAGCTGAAAACCTCGCAGCTATTGTGTATATTATAATGGAGGAATCATGTAACAAACTCAGTACAATACTCCTCACAAGTACTCAGTACTATCTCATGAAGTTACACACAAACTAGCTCAGTTTTGAACAGGTTACTGGTTCAAAACTCACCGCCAATTGCCTTGCCTCTATTGCGCAATCCAGGCCTGTCTATATAGAGATCCAAGGTTCGAATCTCCTTGGCTTGACTGCACAATTTTCATGGACAAATCCTCCAAGTGTGGTGCAAATCTCATGCACAACTGATGTCGCCACTGATATCTAACTCCACCCTTTCATCTACCTCTTTCACTAGTCTCCACTGAACTGATCATGCACTGTAGTGAACTGATGTGTTCTTGAGTTGAATAATGAGTTACTAATTAATGAATTAAATAATATTTAATTCACTCCACTCATAACTAATTAATTAGCTAGTTAAACTAATCTCAACCAGTTCAACTAAAATAAACAAAACACAACTCCACTAGTTGTCTCATTAACTCCACCAAACTTCTGCCACTGAAGTCCTAACTGAATTCAACCATGCATGATGCCATCAAACCCTTGGGAATAGCGTAATTCCTCTGTCACATGCATGAGCCACTTCCAAGGCTCGAACTGAAGTGCTCCAAGAGAGTAAACTGTTGTTTAGAGTCCAAATATTATTAGGGGTAAATAATATTTGACTTCCCTATTTTTAGGAGAGGCAGTCTAAAAATAGACTTCGACCTCTTCGACCTAAAAAATAGAGTCTCATCTATTTTTACCAACATGACCAATGCTCCAAGAATCTCAAACTGGAATTCCCGAACCATGCTCCATATGTCTAAAAATAGACATAGTCTAAAAATAGACTTTGCGCCAGAATTCGCCTGCGGGCCCACTTAGTGAAGGTGACTTCATTTCACTAAGCTCCATCATCTTGCTGCATTTTCAACACTTCCTAGCTCAAAGGAATACAAAGAAGAAGAAGAATCTGGAAGGCAGGAAGAATCGAAGGATGAATTGACACCCGATGTTGAAGAACCAATGGATCCTATTGATCCACCTCCTTCAAATAAGAGAAGACCCTCATGGCTCAGGGACACTCTCAAAGATGCCGAGAGACATATTTCCCCAAGGGATAAATTCCGTGAAAGCAAGAGGCCGAATAGATACCAAGGGTATGTAGCAACTATGAGTACAATTATACAATCTGAGCCTGGATCATTTGAAGAAGCTGTAAAGCATCAGGTTTCGAAGGATGCTATGCACAAAGAATATGAGTCCAATCATGTGGAAGGTTGTAAGATTCTTGGGAGACGGTTCAAATAAAATCAGCATAGCATAAAGGTGGACCAGATGAGAAAGACCGATGAATCACTTTCTGATGGTTGACATGACTCATGGAGGAAGGTGATGGATGATCTATTCCCTATGAAGCCAAAAGTTTAAGATTCCTCAATGTCTAAATCCATGACATCGAGGCAAGGAATTCTTCATGAGTAGCTAGGTGTCTCACCATTGCTGTTGCAGGTGCCTGGTTAAGAGGGAGATTGGTGGTAAGTTTCTTACTTGGAAGAAACTTGAATTATGTACTTCCTGAGTTCAAAGGGAGTGACATATACGATTCTCTAATTCATGTCTCATGCACTAGACTAGGACTAACAACCATAAGTCTTAGTGAAGGCCATGAGGAGATAATGGATAGACACATCATTCTGGTCATTACCTGGAAGACAGAATGGAGGATTGGCTAATCATCTGGCATTTGATACTCTTTGAGAATGAGATAGGGAATTCAAGATAAGAGTATTCAGGGACCGATATTCTTTAAGGGTTGGCTACCCAAGAGAATAATATTCCAAGAAGGTCATACTCTGGGAGCACCTGGGTGGAGTATGTACCTTGGAGAGACAATGTCTATGGTGTCTATAAGTCATTTCTCACCAGCATTTTAGCCCATTGTATCTTCGAGAGATGGGGATATTAGTCAAGGCCTTACGCTAGGACCATTCTGGTTGATATGATGCTATACATATGCGATTACCAATCCGATTCTTCTTATAAGATTTTTCAGATTGAAAGTGACCCTGTACCATTATGAATACCTCCCTACTTAAGAGGGAGTGTTGGAAAGTATAACTAGGTTCTATCTTCATATTGAATATGTAATTATGTATTTATTTAATGAAGAAGACAAAGATAATAAAATTTATTTTCTGGTATGCTTGCTTCATGGGTTTCATGAGCAAGGTTTTATTATAGGTCAAACAAATTCTTCTTGATGTCTTTTAGGGATTTTTCATCTTGTCATAAATGTACTAATTAAGAGTCATTCATATGAAGAGTCAATTCAAACTAGTATGCCTGAAGACCTTGTCACATAAGCCTTGAAGTCATGGCTTAGAATGTTGCTCAAGATCAACATTGAAGTACCTCCTTAAGACAAACTATGAACAGTGGACAAGTCAACTCAGATACCCCTGAACAATTCATCCTACACACAAATTGCAAGGTCGGCCTAAATCACAGAAAGGAGTACACTATAAAAGGTAAGGTTTGTGGTTCATTTGGGGACACAATCTTGGACAAGTCTGAAGCAGAATGTGAGGTACAATATGTGGTTGATACATCGAAGAGAATTAATATTTCAACATAGGATGAAGTAAGCATAAGACAGAAGTAAGAATTATTGTTCTTAGATTCAAGTCTACAATAGGAGTGCAGATTGTAGTGTGTAAAAGAGGAGGAGTATGTCATAGAAAGGAGGTCATCTTCAACGTGAATCAAGGTAGTTATAAGTGTATCAAAATTTCTATATTGATCTAAAAAGGAGCCTATATACATCTCGGTCTTGGGTCAACATATCTCAGAAAGGAACAAAAGGTAAGTTCTGCAAGTAGGAAGGCTACTATAATATAAATTAGGGTTCGGTCTTGAACCTTAGAGATATCTAAAGGGTGCTAAAAGTAGGCCGAGAAAGATATTATAGGAGGAGGTCGGGAGAGAGTCTAATGGAGAGGAAGTCACTGAGTAGAGACCGAGGTCTCTAGTCTTGGTTAAAATCGGTGCAAGACGGTGCAAAGAAGAAGGATAATCTTAAGGAGTCAAGGAAGAAGCAGTGATAAGGTCTTGGAGGCATACAAGGGTCTAGGGTATGTGTCATGGTCATGGTACTTGTCATTTGAAAGTCTATAAGAATATTTTTGTGGGTTTTCGTCTCCAAGATGGAGAGGTTTTGGCCTTGGCTTGAAGAGCCTAAATTTGTGTATCTTGTGTTTTGGTAATTGACTTGAGGAAAGACATAATAAGATAAGAAGATAAGACATAAGTAAAAGAAGTAAGATCACAATTAATTATCAAGAAAAGAATCTGAATTAAACCTCGCCCTACCTTATTCTCCACAAAAGGATGAAAATGGAAGATAAAGGAATCCTTTTACTTAAATTTTTTACATTACCATGAAATGACTTGAGATTTTTTAGAGTGGTTTCAACCTAATTTGATTTCATATGGAGAAGCTAGATTTTTAGACATCACTGAAAATCCAACATACTTCATGGTATTCAGGATTTAAATATTTATGTGATTGAAATTTTTCCAATTGATTCTGTCATGCGCGAGGGTATGAGATTGGAATTTGATCAAGTGCATGAAGCCCTTTAAGTACCTTGACGTTGGTGTCATTGATTGTTGAAATTTGTTGATGTTGGTGGTATTTATTGTGAACTCCTCTACCACGACCTTAACAAAAATGTACCCCTCATTGAAAGGAAAATAATTGGCTAGACATGCTAAGATTTTTCTACAATATTATAAGGTTGGGGTGATGAAAACTTTGTTGAATTTCCATGATATTGGGTCTAGGATATAATTTTATAATCTCTAATGCTTCCAATCCAAGAATCTCAACAAAGATACTTTGCACAACGAAATATAAATATCAGTAAATCGCACATGCACAAGTATAGACAACTTTTTACAAAATATGGTACAAATATGTACAACAACCCAATCTTAATTATATTAAACCAACTGAATAATACAATAGTATTGGGCTCCCATACAAGGGATAATGGCCCTCAATTATCCACAAGTACAAGGATACAATATATAATGACAATCTCGCTGCAACCTCTATTTCATATCTCGTCTTGCCAGTCCTTCGCTCTGTTCTGCTCTCTAGTGCCCCTTAGTACATCAAGATACAAAAAATAGAGTCTCTAAGAGGGATGCCACATCACTATTGTAATTCACTTATGCTACAATGAACACAAGATGATCCAAACTGCTCTTCTAGGCTGGCCAATCCCTGAGCTACAATCTACTAATCTAGCAGTCCACTAGTCCATCAATGTACTGCACATTAGGCTCATCAACTTCACCCAACCTTAAACTATCAAGTTGTCCTTATGACTGCTTGACAAGGGCTACTTTGGGTCACCAACACGCCACCCTCCACCAGTCCAATGGCACCAATCCTTCCACTGTAAGATCTGATCCTAGTAAGGGTTTCTTAACACCCAAGACAACCCCAACACATGGCTCCCATAGACTGCAACAAATTTGATCCAAATCTGAAACTTCACTATAGAATATTCACACTCATCACGGCATATAACCACACAGTTTTCCCCCTCCTCTCTGGCTTCTACAGGCTACCATCCGTCTATAAAAACAATAAACTAAGAATGCTAAACATGCCTTTTAACAGAGATATTTTTTCCTTATTGACATGGGCTTCTTGTATTTCCAATCTGATATTTTTCGGCCCTCCTAAGGCTGATTGTAATTACATTTGTAGCCCAAAAACATAACCAAAACACCTCAAAATATCCTTGCTTGGTCCTCCCTTGACTGTCCCTTGACTTGGTGTTCCTTGACCTCTGTTCCAACTCCTTCCATACCTCAACCTAGTCCATAAAACATCATTGTACAATTTTGCAACAAATCCACTGTCTATTCAAGAGAGATCATGCCCAGAAACACAATATTAATGACCAAAACTTCTCCTCTTCCACACAACTATCTTCTCCACTAATTTGGCCTGCTGTCACAAGAAACTAGGGTACAAAACAACACTCTTTCTCTTCTTCACTAGGGATCAAGTATGCGTCTGCCTCATAGGTAACTCTCCTTTCTTGTTTTCACTTTTCGATGCCTAAAATGTGATTCAATCACCTCATATTTATATCCAATATGAGGGCTCCAACGAATTGCAACAAGAGGGCTTGCCAACTGTCAACAAGCCTTTGTCAACTACGTCGACTTGTGCAAAACCCAATAGTGACATTCAAAAATTATTAACTCATGATCTAGAGCTCTGATTTGAGTTATTTTTGAAGCATTGGATTTGCCACACCATCCTATATCACCTCAAATTGTCCCATGCTCACATGCCGTATGGTTTTGGCTCAAATTCTTTGGGTAAAAAACCCCAACCTTGGGTTCCAAGCCCACAAATTAATTTTTTGGCACTCCAACCTCCAAAACCGGAACCCTAGGTCTTGGAGTACCTCCCAAGATATCAAAAACCAACATTCCCTCTTAGTGAGGGAGGTACTTCCAAGACTAGGAAGTAACTCATCATCATCTTCACTACTCGTAACACTTGCCCAACTCTTAACGCTCACAACTACAACAATCCCTGTAGCATGGACTATGCCTCTCTCATAAGTCTCGCTGTCACTGGAAGCATCCTACTTATTCTTCTTCTCTTTAAATGTCTTCCATTTTCTCCATGATTCCTTCTTGGCAGCTGTAGGAGAACTCTTTCTCCCCACTAACCACACACTCTTATTGGGTTGCAAAGTCTCCCTCTAAACCTGCAAACTCCCTCTGACCCTCTAGAACTTGTACTTGATCCTTCGAAGCCTGCACCTGCACCTGCTTCTCTGGAACTTGCACCTGGTCCTACTGCTTCTTCTTCCTATGATCCACATGCTTGCCTGTCAAACTGTATAGATTATTCTCTCTAAATCCAAGAATAATAATTGTAGAGCTAGAGCCTTTGGGCCCAAGTATTGCCTTCCCATCTTGGAATAAGACCTCAAACCCCTTATTCTCGATCATCGAGACAAAAATCACACTATATTTGAGTCCTGGTAAAAATAGTACATCCTGAACCTGCATCACCTAATCCTCGGATCTCCTTCTGACTCTTTTCAGCCAACACCATGTGTAACTTCGAGCCCCATTCAAATAGAGTCTCCAAAACCTCCTGTGACCCTGTCATATGTTTCATCGTGCCACTATATACGTACCATCCATGCTTATCGATAGTACCCTGCAAGAAATGAGATATCATAGCAAAGTTCTCCCCTCCAATCTCCTGGTGAGAGAATATATCTCAGCAGAAGTGGCAACACCGATGACCTGCTTCCCTTTCTTCTTCGCATCATCTCCCTTCTTCTTCATCGAATATCTCAAAAAAAAATGACCCATCTCTCCACAATTGAAACACTTTAATTTACTAAAGTTCTTCTTCTTCTTAAACTTCATTCGTGTTGCAAGTTCCATGTCATCATTTGAAGTGCTCTTCTTTAGATGAAGATCCTTGTCTAACAACTCTTCCTGAATGAAGTCGTCCCACAACCTATTCTAGTATGGAAACTTCTATTTGGAAACGATCCCTTTGATGAAGGGATTCCATTCCTTGGTGAACCCTTTCAAATAAATCCTCACCATAGCATTCTCTGAAATAGTCACCCCAACGACAACAAGCTCTTCTTTGACTTGAGACAATCTTGTTAGATATGAAGTAACTCCTCCACCTTGCATCATCTTGGTGGACTTCAACTTATCCTCCAATACCAGTACCCGGTTCTCGTTCTTAATATTGAACAAACTCTGAAGAGCGATCCATATCTCATGTTCAGTGTTCTTCCTAGAAAAATGAGGTATTAGGGGATCCTCCACACCATCAAGAATGATCAATCTCACGCTCATATACAAGTCCTCGTACACTTCCAGCTCCCTTGGGTCAGTTGGCTTCTTGATGGCTTTCTCGTATTCTCTGTCTCCCAAAGTAGCTCAAACACACTTTGATACCATGTTGAATTTCCACCATCTTTGGTCTAGGATAGAATATAAAAATCTGATGCTACCAAACCAATAATCTCAACAAAGCTACTTTACACGGCGGAATATAAATAACAGTAAATCACACATGCACAAGTATATACAACTTATTAAAAATATTGTACAAAGATGTACAACAACTGAATATTCATTATATTAAACCAATTGAATAATAAAACAATCTAGGGCTCCCGTACATGGGATAATGGTCCATAATTTTCCACAAGTACAAGAATACAAGATACAATGGCAATATCGTTGCAGCCTCTATGTCGTATCTCATCTTGCATGTCCTTCGCTTTCGTTCTGCTCTCTAGTGCCCCTTAGTCCATCAAGAGGCAACACATAGAGTATCCAGGAAGGCTTCCACCTATCACTGCTGCAAGTTGATTTTGCTACAATGAACATGGGTTGATCCAATCTACTCTTCTAGGCCGGCTAATTCGTGAGCTCCAATTTTCCAATCTAGCAGTCCACTAGTCCACCAATGTACTGCACATTAGGCTCATCAAATTCACCCAAACTTCAACTATAAATTTCTCTTTATGAATGCTTGTCAAGGGATACTTTGGGTCACCAACACGCTTCCCTCCACCGGTCCAATTGAACCCAATCCTTCCACTGTAAGATCTACTCCTAGCAAGGGTTTCTTAACACCCTAGACAACCCCAACACATGGCTCCCACAGGCTGCAAAAAATCTGATCCAAAGCTGAAACTTCACTGTAGAATATTCCCACTGATTAAGGCATATAACCACCAAGTTTCTCCCCTCCTCTTTGGCTTCTATAGGCTACCATCCATCTAGAAAAACAAAAAACTAATAAGGCTAAACATACCTTTTAACAAAGATATTATGCCCTTCTTGACATAGGCTTCATGTGTTTACAATCTGAGATTTTTCGGCCCACCTAGGGATGAATGTAATTATAGTTGTAGCCACAAAAAATAACCAAAACAACTCCAAATATCCTCGTTGGGTCTTCCCTTGACTGTCCCTTGACTTGCTACTCCTCGACCTCTAATAGAGAGCTGATCAAGCTCCTTCCATACCCCGGACTAGCCCAAAAAATATCACTGTACAGGTCTGTAAAAAAATCCATTGTCTATTCAAGAGATATCATGCCTAGAAACACAAGATTAATGCCTAGAACTTCTCCTCTTTCACCCATCTATCTTCTCGACTACTTTGACCTCTTGTCACAAAAAACTAGGGCACAAAATAACCCTCTTTCTCTTCTTCGCTAGGGCTCAAGTATGCGGCTGCCTCAGAGGTAATTCTCCTTTGTTGTTTTCACTTTTGGATGCCTAAAATGAGGTTCAATCACCTCATATTTATATCCAATATGAGGGATCCGATGAATTGCAACAACAGGGCTTTCCAACTGTCAGCAAGCCTTCCTCAACTAGGTTGACTTGTGAAAAACCTAACAATAAAATTCAAAAATTATTATCTCATGATCTACAGCTCCGATTTGAGTTATTTTTGAAGCATTGGAATCAAAATGCCATCCTCTATCACCGAAAATTGTGCCATGCTCACATGACTCATGGTTTTGGCCCAAATCCTTTGGGTACAAAACCCCAACCTTGGGTTCTAAGCCCACAAATGACTCTTGTGGCGCTCCAACCTCCAAACGCTAAACCTTAGGGCTTGGAGTACCTCCCAAGTTATCAAATATTAACACCCTTCACTCAAAACAAAATAATCGGTTAGACATGTTAAACCTTTTCAATTTCTACCATATTATAAGGTTAAGAAATCCTTATAATACCCAAACACCTTGGAATTTTTTGAGCTAAATGTTGTTTATGTAGTTCTTTTTTATGATCCCATATCTAGTACTGTTGAATCAGTGATGAGTTTCATGAGTGATCATGTTGATTAGTGATTTGTAATTTTGATGTCTATTTTTGTTGCTACTACAACTACTACTACTACTACTGAGGTTGTAGAGGAATCCGAGGATTCCTTGGACTCTGCGCCAGATGATGTTTATGTAGCTCATGTTGATAATCCCATGTCTAGCAGTGCTGATGAGTTGGATCATGATGAGGAGTGATATTTTTTATCACTATTATATAGAATTGTTAGAGGCCAATGGCCCCATAACTTGTAACATTTGTTTTGGACTCGAGTACATTTAGCGCCTCACTAATTATGTATTTTTGTTGTTGTTATGTATTGCACTTGGTGCCATTTTGGTATATTCACCTTTACATGGTATATATATTAGAAAATTTTGAATATTTTGTCTCTATTGGTTTGGAATCATGGTTTAAATATTAAAAATGAATTATTTTATGTATTTTTTTTAAGACTAGTTCATTGAGATCTGACTAGTCTGGATTTTTTAGTTCTCATTCGAAAATAGGTTTGATAGGTAGTCTGATCCGGTCACCAGTTTCGGTTTTGAATATTATGAATTCAATTGGCTTACCCTTCTTTACTTGGTCTGCTACAGTTCTCTTGATCTTTTTATATACACAAATTATGCACTTGCTAGAATGTTTAAATTAGTATTGCTTACGATCATTATTACCATGGGTATCGGTCCATGGTTTTCACCCATGGTATCATGGGTTGACTAGGTCATTGTTTTCTTGCTATATTTTTTAATCTCATGCCTTTACCACTATTGAAAATTATGCACTCTTAATCCAAACTGCAACTCCCTTCAACCCAACTAATTACACCATTGGCGCTTTAATATTTTGATGCAGGAGCATCAAAGCTAAATTTTCATTATTCAATTATGTAATTAGGGGGGTGATGATTTTTAATTATTTTAATAATTAATTTGCTCACTTTTAATAAATTAGGAGAGAAAATATAAATGTGAGGATTATTGTAAATATTACTTAAATAATTAAGGATATGAGTGGAGTTGAATTAGGTAGATAATCTAGGGATTAGGAATTCCATAAACGAGACTTAGTTGAGTCCAAAAAAAGATAAATCTAATTTAGATTTTAAGTTGAGAAATGTGTGGAGGAAATTATGGAATGGAATAAATTATATTTATGTATAAATATGTAGCTTGTGAGGGTGAGAAAAAAAACGGGAGGAAGTGAGGAATACAGAGAGTAAGAGAAATGGTTTTAAGGGCCGAGATCCAAGAGGCCACCCATTGTAATATTTGGCCAAAGAGTTTTTATATTATATATCAACATTTTTTTTGTTTGGCTCTCTTTTCCTCTATGTATATTTTGGGCTGCATCAAGCGTGTTTTTTTTTATGATAATTTTATAGCTAAAGGAAGCACACACATTTTTATAGGCTAGGATCTGATTTAACCCAGTATCCTGGCATCATTTGGTATCAGAGCTGGAAAGATGCCTGTTCTACATTTTGTTTTGAATCTGCAAGTATATTGATATGCCATAGATTAGTATGGAAATTGCAGGGAGACGATTTTCGTTGAAATGCTATGAAATTCTATTCAGATGGGAACGCATAGCGCAGTCACCTTGATCATAGTTTCATGTTTTAGCATCGCAGAGTGGCATCTCATCTACGTTGAGAGTGGAATATCATCTGCGTTGAGGAACTACATTGATATTGCTGGCAGAGTGGCATAGTCATTATGTGAAGAATTGTTGGTGTGATGAGATTTGAGTGAGGATCTAGCACAAATTCCAACGACAGTGGTTTCTGGATCTTGGAGAGGCAATGGTGCCTAGTTGGGGCCAGTGCAAATTGTAAAATAAAGAAGGGAGACAACCTCTGCCTGAAATCATGGTGATTTCCTATGTGTGGAGGAGGTGTAGATGGGAATCAAGGATATAATTACAACGTAAATACTCCAAATATGTGTTGGAATATGCGTTGGGCATATGAGTAGTGGTTGTAAGAGATTAATTATCCCGGCTGCAACACAGAAGCACAATCTAACCTTTGGTAAGAAGGTTCATATGGCAGTGTTTCAACAATGCAGAGAAAATGCATACGATGTTTTTTATTCTCTGTCTTGAGTCTTTCATTTCTGGAATTGCGATGGTATGGTAATTACATTGATAAGAAGTGCAGTCACAAAACGAAATTATGGCTTGTATAGCTGGAATTGTATTTTTTTTATTTTGATTGCTGTGGTGGTGGATTCAAACAACTTGTGGTGCTTATTTCTTAAGCAAATATAGTCAAAAATTTTCCTTGATACTCCAAAAGCGGATTTAAATCTTTGCGTCTCATTGCCTATATATGCCAATCCTGAATTTGATGAAAAAGAGAAGGAATTCCTCTACCAAAAGCTGTGCCACCAATTTGATTCCATCACCTTCTCTTTCCCATATCTAATTCCTCAATCTACTGACGAATCTTGTGGGTCACTACTTCCACAAAGGAATTGCCTTGCTCAGATCGTCACTGAGAGACATTAGAGAATCCAACGTTCCCACGCGGAGGTCCGGTATATTGAATCTGTAAGTGCAAGTATCAAATGCATTTTTTGAAGATGCCATCTTGAAGGTGGTGCCATGTTGAGGTTGCCGAATTCTGAATAGGAAAGGAAAACAAAAATACCTTTTGTTATCAGCCATAATCACCTTATGAAGGCTCCTTTGATATCGTGAGATGGGCAGCGGGGGAACTGTTTTCCTCACCCTCTTCTAAGTTTTTTTTTTTTTTTCCTCGAATGCATAATTTCGATTTTGTTATTATTGTTTTTATAGCAATGATCTCTTAAAGATTCCACTGGGATTTTAGAGTGGAGTTTGAAGAATAAGAAAAGCTGCAATATAGATCATTCTCACATGTTTTTTAAATAGTAAGAAAATTGGAATAGCACATTAAGTGGTGAGGAAGGAATCAATTGCATCATCGTGGAGAGTAAATCTGGGTCTTAGTAAAATTGAACATTTTTACTATATAAATTTTAAAGTGGAAATTTGCTTTCTACATCTATTTTTGGAGGCTAGTCGTATCAAGGAACTTAAAAAAGGCACGTGTGGGGCTTGTGAAAGATGTACAGCTCCATTGGAACATTCAAGGTATGGATCTAGTATTTCCACGGTACCACCTTCCAGCATAAGAAAAGGTCACTGGGATTGATCGAGGTAAAGTTTTTGAAAAAAATTCATGTACATTTTTTTTGGGAGAATGTAATCTTGAAAGGATATTCAGTTACATTAAGATTTCATGTTTTCAAAGCAAGAAATTTAAATTGAAGAGATTGAGATGAAGGAACTTGGCTTAAACTAAGATGGGAGATTGTGCGTACTTTGAAGGTTTCTAACATTATTTGCTGCGAAAAGCTTTATGTTAGAAAATTGCTGGGAATAAATTCATTTGCTGGGGAGAGATTGTTAGAGAATGAACCTTGCACATTCAAAGTAAATCTGTGGAGGCTTGAATGTATTCCTAAAAGAATACGTGAGAGAAGGGTTGGATCATTTAAACCACGAGAAGATTCAAGGTAAGTGCTCAGTGAATGAATCAATATTCATTGAGTAGAGGTATTTTAAAATCTGGATGATTAAATTTCCTTGTCATACTCGAGAAGATGATATTTTGTAAATGTTATGAAAGATTGAAAATGTTGCAAATATGGAGGTATAAATAAATGGAAAATGAATGAAAAAATTTACTAATCCTGGGTGATATAAAGAGAAACATGCATTTTTATATGCAGAATGTGGATTATTCATAGTTTTGTTAAGTCATTTTGGACCAAAGCTTGTAGTTGGAATGGGAGAATTCTTTTTGACTTGGGTTTGAGATTGAAAACACAATTTCTTGATGTTGTAGAATCTTTGTTTTACCATCATGTGGCGACACCTAAGGAGGTGTTATTAAGATTGGATGTGATGTACAAGTTGTACATTATTCGTCAAAGAGGTTAAAAACATGTTCTCTATACACAGGTGAAGAGATGTGAATTGATGTTGTATGGTGCATAAAGGTGCAGGAAAAATGTTTGCATTAAAATGACGAGCTTACGGTTTGAAGGGCATGCGAGTATTTACAATGACAAAGACGACACAGAAAATTGGAATCCAGAGAGTTGCAAATGCAAGGGAAAGGTCTATTAAATAACCTTAATGGGTGCCTAAGGTATGATACATCATTTTGAGAAGGTATTTTTGAATGTTGGAAATTGAATGGTTTATTTATTTCACCATAAAATAAATCTTGGAAAACATGGATTGCATTTCGACTAAATACTTCAGTATCATGTGAAATGATAAATGGAAAACTGATGATTTTTCATAAAAATGAAGTATGAGAGAGAATGAAGATGTTACATCATAAAAAAAATGTAATAGGAGTGTATGTTCGTTGGAGGATTGTATAACTTGAATTAAGTCAAAATATCCACTATCATAATTATTGGGTCGAGTCTTGAAGTCAAAACTGATGTTAGGGCCAAATGAAAGTTTGGATAGTTTGAGTTAAGATTGAGTATTTTTAAATTAAGATTTGATGTAAAGTTTGAAGTCAAAGAGTCGTTAGCTAAATCAAAGGTCTGAATGTAAATGGGTGCATGATCGACAGAGCCCGACACCCAAAGAATTGGTCATTGTAACACATGAGTTACTAAAGTGTTGTTTGCAGCAAAGTGAAGCAAGAGGGTTGTCATAGATTGATTCCAAGACAGAGAACTGAAAGAGGTCAAGCGCCAGAAGAAATATTGCATTGTTTAATGGCACGTGTGAGGATTTGCTGAAAACAGGATTGAATGAAATCCACACGTGAACAGATGAAGTTCACAAAGGAGGAGAAGATGACTATCGATAGTCATTTCCGAAGATCTGATGAAGACCACAACAGAAGGAAGAAGAAGGAAAATGCCAAGGTAAGTGGCATATGTGAGCAGTTGACTGATGAATATTATGAGCAAGAGAAGGCTAAGATAAAAATTCACCTTGAATTGTTAATGGCATTGTTGCAGAGAAATGTGAAAGACTAGACACATGGTTGGACCATGAGGAAGAAGGTAAAGTGGCAGAGACTACACGCAAAGAGGGAAAAGCAGGTAAACATACAGTTGGAAGAAGAGCTGAGGGAGCTCAAGTAGATGATGAGGTGTGAAGAACTCAGAGAGGTTGAGTTAAAAATGGATGTTTCCATTTGTGGCCCAGAACAGGGTGAAATTCTGGGTGAAGAGATCAATGAGGAAGATCTCATGAACTATTGGAATAGTTCAGAAGATGTGTTTTTGAGAGAAGCAGATGAGGCTGTGAAGCCTTGCATTTTTAAATCTCACAGTTTATGTATGTTTGCAGGATGTGCGAAATATAGTGAGCAGTCTGATGGAACTGTCACAAAGATGAAAGAAACTTTTGAGGTAAATTGTGGTGGAGAATGCCTTTAAGAGGGGGAAGGTACTGAATAAATCATCAATTAATTCTTGTTTGGGGTAAGACAACAAGTTGAAGCTATTATGGAGCAGCAGCATAGTGGAAATGCCAAAGAGATATTCCAAGGAGGTAAACAAATGTATTTGTTTAGTGAATTTGCTGACAGAATTCTACCATGTGATGATACAAGAACCAGGAAAACTCAGGAATATTTCCAGAAGAGGAATGAAGCTGAGAAGGAAAGTTGTGATGAAGTGCTGGAAATATTTCATATGGAAATCGAGTTCTTGGAACGACGGCTTAAGGAACTTGAGGGAGAAGTGAAGATTGCAGAATCTGATCCAAAAGAGATTACAGTTACTGTGCATGATAGGGATGAAATGTTTTTAACATTTATAGAGTTGAATGAATGTTATAACTTTTTAGATAATAATGTAACTGTAGGTACAAAAAACGACATTAACATATATGATGTCGAAATCAGAGAAATCGAGCAGAAATTATTTGGCATTGGGATGAAAGATCAGAAGCAGCAAGAAAATTATGTCCGTAGAGACATAAAGGAGACAAAAATATTGATCCAGCAGGATAAAGAGGAAAGCAGCCATAAGTTCAAAAAAAGATCTATTGAAGTCCAGGAAGTTGATGATGGGAGATTGGTGCTTGAAGCATCAAAAGAGACTGAAAGGTCTTATCTTTTTAAAACTAACAGTTTGTTGGTGAATGTAGGTACAACACTGGACGAGAAAGCTATTGCTTTAAAAGCAATCAAAGAATATAGTTGTAATCAAGAAGGAGTTATTGATTATTCTTCATTGCAGAAAATTAAGAGTTCAACTCGGTTGGAAACGAAAGAATTCGACAAAGAGGAATTACTCTGAGGAATTGGCAGAAGCAATTGTTGGAGAAGCCGTTGTAATCCAATTGACAGAGTGAGTGATGAGTTACCACATCGAGTTGATATATTGAAGGACCAGTGACAGAACAGAGTTTGGAATCCTAGAGGGAGCAAGCCATCAGGACTTGTGGCTGTCGCATTGTTACAGAAAAGCGACAGACCTCATAGACAGGAGTCTATGGAAACTTCTCTACATGGGGGGTCTGATGCAAAAGAATCAAAGCTAAATTTTCATTATTCAATTACGTAATTAGGGGGGTGATGATTTTTAATTATTTTATTAATTAATTTTCTCATTTTTAATAAATTAGGAGAGAAAATATAAATGTGAGGATTATTGTAAATATTCCTTAAATAATTAAGGATATGAGTGGAGTTGAATTAGGTAGATAATCTAGGGATTAGAAATTTCATAAACGAGACTTAGTTGAGTCCAAAAAAAGATAAATCTAATTTAGATTTTAAGTTGAGAATTGTGTGGAGGAAATTATGGAATGGAATAAATTATATTTATGTATATATATATGTAGCTTGTGAGGGTGAGAAAAAACAAGAGAGGAAGTGAGGAAGTGAGGAATACAGAGAGTAAGAGAAATGGTTTGAAGGGCCGAGAGCCAAGAGGTCGTCCATTGTAATATTTGGCCAAAGAGTTTTTATATTATATATCAACATTTTTTTTGTTTGGCTCTCTTTTCCTCTATGTATATTTTGGGTTGCATCAAGTGTGTTTTTTTTTTATGAAGAGTTTTTATGAGAATTTTAATGCTAAAGGAAGCACACATGTTTTTATAGGCTAGGATCTGATTTAACCCAGTATCATGGCATCATCTTTCACGTGTGCCCTTTATTATGATTGTGGGCTATGACCATTACCCAAACATCTTAGACATCTAACAATTACACTTTGATTCTTTCCCAACACATTGATAATTCGATAGAACAATAGCTCTGAGGCTCGAGATTATAGCTTCCTGTGACCACACACTGTAACATGCAACTTTAACACATCAAACATCGATAGAGCATGTCTACTTCTTGGTTTCCAAACACGATATTCGATGTATAGAGACCAAAGTCTCGAGACCTGAAGCTCTTAGGTGCTATTGCATAGCACCTTGTCACTGGGGGATGTGATTTGGAGTTGGAATCATGGTCTTATACAAACTATGATCCTGAAAATCTGCAATTGACGACTAATTTCTTGTTACTTTGGGACTTACACACCTTCGATCAATTTATTCCTATTTATTTTTGGCATTTCACTCCCGTGATGGCGTTGTACCCCATTATGAGAGCCACAATTGTTGTGAATGTTGTTGTCATGCTGTAGAGCCTCAAGACTGCCTCGATTTCAACAGTCCTTTTCATTATCCTTCCTTCTTTTTGACAACACCATAAGCTCAAACAAGTTTGAAATGCACATTTTGACTTGGTAAGGTATCCTAATGATCTATTTTTCATATTTTCAATTGTTACTTATTATTATTTAATGAAATTTGTATTTAGCTATGGAATTAATACAATTCTGCAGCCAAACTCTATTTTTGTAGCCACCGCCATGGTTCCACAGGTTTTGAGGAATTAATGGAGCGAAGAAACATATGGGTAGTTGAAAAATGATCTGGTCATGAATCCTATCCTATCCATCCATCCAAAATCAATCAAGAAATTTCTAGAAATGCGGTCAAAGGAACGGTCAACTACAAGCTGGAACAAGCGAGCAAGGAAGTCTAAGGCTTCATGATTTGCTCTGCCACGTAGAAAATCATGAAGAAATGAAATTATCATTTATGTTTAGAATTTCAGAAAGAATTTGCTTAGTCTTAGAAGTCATAAAATCCTCAAAAAAATTAATGAAATAATTTTACAAATATCAGGCTGAGTAATTGTGAAAATAGTACGAATTATTGTGAGACTGTGATATCTTTAAAACTCTGTTTTATTCCCTAATCAAATGAAGAAGCGTTATGGAGTTCCAATGCGAAATTATTAAAGAGTAGATTCAAAACCATCTGTTGTGGAGGGCCCTTGCAACATAAGAGGTTTCATTTCGTTTTCGGTATTGTATTTAGATGTTATTTCATAGCTTAATTCTTATGCATTTACAAAGTGCCGTAGCGTAGATACATGCTCTACTTTCATTCTTATTTTCATCACAATTATTTTTAGATTTTAACAATGTTGATGTTCGGTTTATCATTTTTATTTCATTACTTGTTATCCTCATTTCTGGAATGTCATTATGTTAGAGTAGATGCTTTTTTTCTCTCATTTGAATAGATTTAGTTCCTTGATGATTAAAACATAGAGATAATTTATCATAAGATCTTGGCAAAGATCAATTTATCAGTGATTAGTTTATCAAGAATTAGATTAGTTCTTTTTTTTATGCAATAGAATTTTATCATAGATTAGTTCTTGTGAGACATATTTGAATTAGTGATAAAATATTTCTTTTCTAAGTTGTAAATCAATTTTGTCTTGTGAGCTCAAATAGCTTTATTTCATAAAAAATGATTTTTTTTCTAAGCATAAAATAGTTTTTAGTGATTCTTTGGGTTAAGTTTCATTCCATATAAAAATTAGAAATGCTTTTTGGTTTTATAATTTTAATTCTTCTCAGAATTAATCCTTAGCTACTAACAATATTTGTCATTTCAATCTCTAGGATTTAGTTAAATTTGGAATTAGTTTATTTTTCATAATTTAGTCTCTTAAATTCATTTAGGAACATCTGAAATAAAAACATTTTAAAAACAATCTTCACATATAAAATCACCACAATAAATTAAGTAAGAAAGGCTTCTAGCATATATAGTGCATTTTCACTTCACAAGATTACCAACTCCCGTCGATAATTTATGATAGCAATTTAAGATAATTAAATTGACTAAACACACACCGTTTTCATCTTTCAATAGCAACAACACCAAAATTCTGAAAAATGTAAAACCTTTACAAAACATGTTGCCATCTTGAAACCATGTCCTATATCAGACATCAGACATCGTTTCTTTCCATTTCTCTTCACTCTCTAACTCTCCGAAGCTCCAACTTTGTCGAGACACTGTGAAAAATCCTCGATTACAATTAATGGAATTTATTCTTCCAACTGTTAGTATAATTTTTTGTGGAAATTGATAAATAAATCACAATTGAAATCTTCACCATAAAAGTACTCAGATATTGATGCACAGACACAATAAAAATTAACACAAAACATTTGGACTAACATCCTTGGAAAAATCCTGAAGGAAAAATTGGTGCAGCAGTTGAGGGTTTATTTTATTATGTAGCAACAAATTATTACAAATAGATTCCTGACTGGATATCCTCATGAAATGCATTGGCCAAACAAACTAGAGAAAATTATCTCCTGCAAATAATTCGGCCTCCCTCCGACCTACTCGAGCCCCCTGCTAGCAACTCGGTCTGTCTGGAATTCACACTGCTGGCCTAGGAAATTCATACGACCTAGTAGCTGACACCTAGTGAGCTGCCCTACCTCCCATGGCCACTGGAAAAATTCGCATTGCCTTTAAGAATATCTTTCCGACCTCTGAAAACTGATACAAAATCTTCCCTGCTACTTGCTCAGCTGGACTGGCTACTCACACTGGTTGTACGACCCTTCTCTGCAGAAATATTCTGCCTCCTCTCTCTTGCTAAATCGACATTGGAGTGATACTGGAAAATTTCTCAAAATTATCCTCTTACTGCTCCCTCTATTGATGCTCCCCCTCTGGCATGAATTCTTCCCTCACTGAATCACTGTGCACTGGGAAATTCACTATCCCTCACTTGTGTCTCTCCTCATCCCATCGATCTTCTCTCATATTCTCTTGCTATAGCTTCAAAAACTATGATTAAATCCTCATCAACGATTAATATCATCTTAGACTCAATCCATGTGAGTCCTAAGAGAATTATCGATCATCCTTAATCAATTCCCTATAATTAATTTATTTCTCTAACTTGGACTTAGGCATTTTTTAAGTATCGATCAATTGTTTTAATTGAGTGGTCTCTGGGCGTTTTCTCTCGAAAAATTTTCTGGGTTTTGGATATCTCATGTTCCTTAGTCTCTTAGATGCAAATCAAGACCAAAAAAATTATCTGATGCTACAAAAACTAACACTCCCTCTTAGCGAGGAATGTGTTCTCTCCACCAATACTATGCTCCTGCACCTGGATAGTCTTATGCCGCTATGTTGAGAAATCTATAGGGAAAGAGGTGATGATTTCTCTTTCTATGACAACTGCTTGTGATGTATTTTTATTTTTTCTTACTTATTAACTTCTCACTTATTATTATGTTTTTATATCATCAAGCAACTACTAAAACAATAAGAACAATAATAATAATAAAACACATAATGTAGGATGCAGGCCAGGGCCAAAACCTCTCAACTTGAGAGGAAAAACCACAAGATATCCTCTTACAGATTCTTCTATTGACAAACTCCAAGACCTCTAGACCAAGACCAATACCCTCCAAGACCAAATCCAACCTTTCTTGATGATGTGATTCCTTGCCCAAATCAAAACTAGTCAATTCTCTTCCAACAACACAACTTGGACCCCTCAGCTTCATAATTTTGGCCTCTACTGTAGGGCTAAAATTTTTGGCCCCTTGCAACTACTACTACACCCACATGTGTGAGCATAATTTTCCTTCCAAGGCCTCACAACAGCTTTTCTTGCCTTGCTTCCTCTTCTAGGGTTAGAAGGTGACCTAGTAGATCCTTCTTCTAATAGATTTGATCCTTTTCCAGTAGATAGAGAATTTCGATCTTTAAGAAACAAACCCTAGCTTCACTTCTTCGCACATGTGAGAGAGAATTAGCCTAGAAAAAATCTTCTTCGTCCTCTTCCTTATTTGCTAGCCTTCTTCTTCTTCATCTTCGCTTGGATGAATGAGAGATGAATGTGTCTCAAGGAGATCGAGTTCCCTCCTTTATATAGGCTTTTCAAGATCGACATGACTCTTCAAAATAGGCTGATTTCCTAGCTGCCAAGATGACCTGGCCTTGAAGGGTATTTTGACACTTTTAATGATAAAAATATTTTTCTTTAAAAGTTACAATGTGCTTGAAGGGGTCTTAAACTTATGACAATGACTCTTCTAACTTATTGACCTTGGAAAAACCCTAGAAGAACTCAATGGTTGCTTGACCTCTAAAATAAATGACCTTGAGCATGAAACCCATGCTCGAATTTTTCTTTCATTTTATAAAATACAAGAATCAAAATTACATTTCATATTTATGAATACTGAACCTAGTCAAACATTTTTCAACACTTCCTTTTAACTAGGGATGTATTCATAAATGGTACATGGACATTCTCAATCTCAAGAGATCTCATAAGAAGAGTCATATTGGTAACACATATGTCTAGTATCATAACAACCAACATTGTCACATAGCAATGCCTTGACTATCCACTCTATCTCTCCACAAGATCAGAGCACAATGCCAAGGAGACCAATGATTTATAGAAACCATAATCATTGTTTCTCAAGGTACATACCCCACCTGGGTGTTCATAAAGTATATCCTTCCTTGAAATATTCTTATCTTGGATAGCTAGTCCTCAAAGAATATTGATTTTTGAATACTCTTTTCTTGGATTCCCTACCTCATCTTTAAAGAGTATCAGATGCCAGATACTTACCCAATCCTCCATTCTATCTTCCCAAGTGAATAAAATAATGATGTGCCTATCTCTCCCTCTCAACTAGGGAGGATATATCAACCAAACCAAGATTTTCCCTCAAATATACAAACTTCTTATTAGGAAGGGATTTTGTCAATATTTCAGGTACCTGATCATCGATTGAGATATGCTATAGCTGCAACACACCATCTTGTACCAAATTCTAAATGTAGTGATACTTGTTGTTTATATGCTTTGTATTTCCATGAAACACTGAGTCTTCATACAATCTTATACAGTTGGTGTTATCAAAATGTATCACTGTAGGGTCCATTTATCCTTCAAATATGTTGGACAACAACTTCCTCAACCAGAAAAATTATCTGCTTATTTCACATGCTGTAATATAATTGACTTCAGCACTACTCAAAGAAACTGATTCTTGCTTCATGCTTATCGATGAGACCATGGAGGATCCTAAACTGAAACATCCTCTTGTAGTGCTTCCATCCTGCTCACTGCCTCCCATTAGGGGAATTTTGAGGTCTAAAATGGGCCTCCTAAGGAAATAACAAAATAATAGCTAAACCAATAAAATAATATTTATGAATTTTCAATTCACTTTTTACACCACAATCAATGTAACCATAGTTAAATTCAATTCAAAAGTTGTACCAAAATAAAATTAATAAAAAAATTGTATTGATGTGACTATAAATAAGAATGAGCTTTTCAAGAAAAAGTCATTATCATTGAATAACTAATGCATTTGTCCTTTGTACTTAAATAATTTAAAATAAATATAAATATAAATTTATAAATTCTTAATTATATTATATGCTATTAATTAAAATTTATATTATTTAAATTGTATAATAACATGTAATTAATATACTATATAAAAATAATATAATAAATGTATAGGGATATGCATTGTTTCTTTCAAGAAATATGAAATGACAATATTATATTTTTATTCAAAAAGTGTGAAATGAAATTTATTATGAGTACTTTACTTTGACTTTAAAAGTAATTAGAGCACTACCATGGTTAACCATGAGTTTTTATCCACCATTGATAATGTGACAAGTAAGTACCTTTAACTCAAGCAAAGCCACCTCAACCATTAGGGATGATGTCATCCCCTAAAATGTGATTGTTTCTCATAAAGTGAAATTTGATTGTACATTTTCCTTAGGAGGCCCATTTTAGACCTCAAAATTTCCCTAATGCCAGTCAGAATCTATATATCCAATCAAGTGGACATCATTCCTCCTTTCATATTTCAAGCAGTAATGGATTGTTCCTTACAGATATCTCAGAATGTGGTTGGGTTCTACCCAATGATCATGCTTAAGCTCCACTTGGCATTGACTGAGAACATTTATTGCAAAAATATTAAATTTAGATAACCATGGTATGCTCTATGCTTAAAGAAGTTTTAATTCAATCTTTTTTATAGGCCCAATTCAATTTAGCAATCACATAAACATGAAATTAAAATGATGATAGAACATAATAATAGATCAACAGAAGATAAGCCAAATAATACATCAGAATTTGTAATTCTCCTTGTCCAACAAATGAATAGATAAATTTTTGTTACAATAGTCAACAAGATGCCCCAATGAGCAATGTATGGAGTTGGTCAAACCAACTTCTCCAACATCCAAATCAACCTTCCTCAAGTATCACACACACACCTCAAAGACAGCTCCAAAAAGTCAACACAAGTAAACCCAAACTGGTCAACGCAAAAGTTAATATTGCAGTCAAAGGGGCTTCGGACAAAGTCAACATACAACCTCGATTTTTGTGCCCAACAGTAAAACCTCCAAAAGTCAAAATTTCTGCCCAAAAAATGTTGTCAAAGTCTAGTGTTGACCCAAATTCAACGCTGGTCAACGCTGTCCAGAAACCCTAAAACAATCTGAAAATTGCAACAGCTTCTTCAGGTTTAGATTCACACGTGTGAAGGAGGGAAGCCTCTCCTAAGCTATACGAACCAATCAGATCACAAGATGAATGTGTGTGTTGGGTTGATGATGAAATGGACATCATCTCTCTCCAATTTATATCCATCAATGACAATGTGTGACACATCTGTAGGGCTTGTGAGCCTACATTACAAATCTGGACAACCTTGCACATGTGTGGAAAATAAAATCAAAATATATGTTCTTCTCATCCAAACAAGATGATATTTAGATCAATCTTGCACCTCTCTGAAAGAGGAATCCAAAAAATACATAATCATCATCATATGAGCAGTGCAACATGGATTTTGGGCCTAGTTTCCCAAAATGACCACTCCCTCTCAACTAGGGAGAACTCCATCTGTCCACCTGTGCCATCCTATCATCAGTATTATCATTTAATATCATCATCATCATCATGCGTTCCTGTGTCATCCTACTATAACATGCTTTGTTGACTCTAAGGGAAAAAAAACGAGAGTGAGTCACAAAGAAATCACACCCCGCTGACCTAAAGTCAACCTAGAGGGTAAAACCTCAATAGACTCAAAAAGATTCACATACTAACCTGACGTTAGTTTACTAACCCGAAGTTAGTTTAGAGGTAAGAACCTCATCAGACTTGATCCCAGATCAAAGTGTTGGACACAACCCTTCCTACACATAGAGAGTACGACAATATCTGATGCGTCCATCGGTCTTGCTATGGTATCTATCCACATTTCCCACCTCATTGGCCAAATGAGAGGTACTTACCATGAGTCTGAAATTCCATGGTTACGATGCATGCGGGGCATACATAAAAGAGAGGGTGAACCAACTCAACATCATAACGGTGGGGCAAAAGCACAACAAGGTTCAGCAAGCCTAGCCTCGTGTGTGATTATAGCTCCAAGAAGTTATCCCCAAGTCCCCTAGAGCTCCTAGAGCTCATTTTCCAACTCAAACAACATCCTCACAATATGGTCTTTCCATGATTCCAAGCTTCTCACGGAAGGTTAAGAACTTGACCTTCCCTAGGGGCTTCGTGAGAATATCTACAACCTACTCATCAGTTCCTATGTAATCGAGCCTTACGGCGCCTTGTTGTACCATATCTTAGATAAAGTGGTACCTAATATCAATATTCTTGGATTGGTCGTGGAACACGAGATTCTCATAAAGACGAATCCCACTCTAGTTATCACAAAGGATAACGGTGATATATAGCACATGTCCAAAAATATCATTGAAGATCTTTCTCAACCAAATAGCTTCATAATAGGCCATACTCGCTATAATGTATTCGGCCACAACGGTGCTCAAAGCCACCAAATGTTGCTTCCTACTCATCCAAGATATCGAAGTAGAAGCCAAGGTGAAGCAACATCTTGATGTGCTCTTACGATCCACTACACTGCCAACCCAATCGACATCAGTATATCCATGAAGTCTTAAACTCCCGAAAATTTATCTCAACCCATGGTAGATTATGCCCCGAATATATCTCAATAGATTCTTGGAACCAATCTAGTGAATGTGATGAGGCTCAAGCATGTGTTGACTCAAAGTGTTCACTACAAAACATACGTTCGAACGGGAGTTCACTTAGAACATCAGGGCCCCTATGAGTTGTCGATACTCAGTGGCATTTCCCAGCTCAGGCCCAGCAGCGCTTCCACACAAATTCTTAGAGTTGAGTTCCATCGGTGTCGACACAGACTTATAGTCCACCATACCAAATCTCTTTGGTAGCTTCATGACATATTTTCCTTGAGAAAGGATAATATCGCCTTGCCTTTTCTAGAACGCCAAACCTAGGAAAAAGTGCATCAGTCTTAGGTCTTTCATCTCAAAATCAGAAGCTAGCTCCCTCTTACATTGATGAATGAGAGGGTCAACACATTTTAGGAAGAGATCGTCCACATAGAGAACCAGAATGGGAGGCCTTTCTTTATCAACCTTAAAATAAAGGTTTGGATCAACATCACTTCGAGTGAAGCCCAAATTCATCAAGTAGCTATCTATCCTCTCACACCAAGCTCTGGGGGATTTCTTCAACCCTTAGAGGGCTTTCTTCAACCTGCATGCATATGATTCTCTATCTTGGACTTCGAACCCTATAGGTTTCTCCACATAAACCTCTTCCTTTATTGAACCGTGCAAAAAATTAGTATTCACATCCATCTGGTGGAGACTCCATCTTTGCGTTGCAACGAGGGAAATGATAGATAGTATGGTGGTATAGCGGGTGACAGGTGAAAATATATCATCATAATCTATGCCTTCTTTTTGATAGAAGCCTTAGGCAACAAATCTTGCCTTGTACTTTTCAGCACTTCCATCAGCTCCATGCTTGATCTTGAAGAGCCATTTCGAGGTGACAACAGATTTGTCCTCCATTATCGAGACCACTTCCTAGACATCACTCTTCATAATGGACTGATATTCTTCATGCATATAATCAATCCAAACTTGACTCTTTACGACTTCTTCAAATGATCTAGGCTCAGATTGTACAATTGTACTCATGGCTGCTAGGTACCCTTGGTAACTATTCAAATTCTTGCTTTCACGAAATGTCCCCCTTGGGGAAATATGTCTCTCGGCATATTCAAGAGTGTCCCTGAGCCATGAGTGTCTCTTTTTATTTGAAGGAGGTGGATCAATAGGATCCATTGGTCATTCAACATTGGGCATAGGTTGATCCTTCAATTCTTCCTGCCTTCTAGCTTCTTCTTCTTCTTTGTCTTCCTTTGAGCTAAGAAGATTTCTTACTTTCTTGAGGGAAACATCTTCATTGAAGGTGACATCATGGCATATCTCCACTTCTCTTTGATCAGGAACATAGATTTTATATGCCTTCGAAGTTTCACTGTAGCCCACAAACATTCCCTTCTTTCCAGAAACATCTAGCTTGCTTCTCTTTTCTTTCGGCACATGAAAATAAAGAGGACTTCCAAAAAATCTAAAGTGGGAGACATCAGGCTTCTTACCAGAGAAGACTTCTTCAGGAGTTTTGTAGTCCAAAATGGAATGCGGTCATCTATTTTGAACGTACACAACAGTGTTCACAGCTTCTCCCCATAGAAACTTCGAAAGACCTTGGTCATATAGCATGGCACGGGCAGCTTCCACAATGGTCATGTTATTTCTTTCAATAACACCATTTTTATCAAGAGTATGCACAGTTGTGGTCTCCCTCTTAATGCTAGCTTCCATGAAAAAGTCATTTAAATCATTTGAACCATACTCGGTCTGATTGTCGGCCCTCAAAATTTTTATTCTCTTCCCGGTTTGATTTCCCACCAAGGCCTTGAAGGTACAAAACCATTTGAATGCTTCGTGCTTCTTCTTCAAGAAATATATCCAGGTCTTGTGAGAGAAGTCATTTATAAAAGTAATTTAATAGGAACATCCTCCCAAGGATGTTACGAGCAACATACCAGATAGATCATAATGTATCAATTGTAAGGTATCATATGTATTTGTGACACTTGAGGGGAATGATCCCCTTGTATGCTTCCCTTCAGCACAACCCTGACATATACCTTCATGATCATATTTAAACTTGAGCATCCTTGTCACCACCTTCCTTGCTTAAGGAAGGGATTTGTAATGAATGTGTGGAAACCTCCGGTGCCATAGCTTAGTTTGATGATTTGTATCACATGACATATCCCCCCAACGAAATTCCTCCAACTTGGTCGAGTGTATCAACTATAAAACCAATAGTAAGAGCTTCTTTGAAGTTCTTCTTCCATATGCGTACCTTTCCATCAACGAATACCACCTTGAATCCTTTGTCTTCCATTTCTGAAATAGACACAAGGTTATTCAAGTTAGGTACGTACAACACATCTTATAAGCGGAGGACTTGACCTTGAGATAGATGAAGGGTCACAGTCCCTGTCTCTTTCACGGGATAGGTGGCATTATCTCCGAGGATAATTTCTAAATTAGTATCCATCTCAATAAAATAAGAGAGGGCTTCTTTATAACCAGTGATGTGCCTTGAAGCACCATTATCAATCAACTAGACATCCAGGGTGTCGGGAGGAGATGCAACAAAGAGGGAAGATACAATAATATATTCATTTTTCTTATTATCAATGACATTTGACTCATCGTACTTGGAATTTCTTGACCTCTTGAAAGGTTGCCCACTTCCACTTCGATCAAAGGGAGCCTTCCTCTTTCCTTTGAACCTGTTGTTCCTTTGATTTCCATTCTCCCTGAAGTTGTTGTTGTCATCATCTCTGGGAGAGTCCCTTATATTGGGGTACTCTCTTGCATAATGAACAATCTTGTTACAAGTATAACATCTTCCCTTCCTTCCTTTGGGCCTCGCTCTTCCATGGTTTTGATTTCTCGGTCCACCATAGTTCTTCTTCTTTTCATGAGCAATGAAGGCAGTAGGGTCACCTCCATTCCCATTAGAGGGATGGTCTCTCTCCACCATTCTTGTCTCCTCTTGAGTGCATCTCGTTAGCAATTCATCAAAATCAAGAATCATATTATTATTAAGAATAATAGTATTAAATACATACCAGTCTCGGGGAAGTCCTCCAAGAGCAATGAGGACGATATCTTGATCAACCATTTCTTCTCCTATGGAAAGGAGATCATTCCTGATTTCTGTGAGCCTCATAAAGTATGATTGGATGGATTAATCTTTTCCCTTCTTGATATTCTTCAACTTTTTCTTGAAGAAAAGCACTTGATTAGCATTTCTAGCCCTGAAAATGCTAACTAGATTATCATACATCTCTTTAGATGTGCCCAAGTCAGAGATCTAAGCAACCAAGTGCTTATGAATTGAATCCATGATAATCATCTTTGCTTTGATTTCTAATTTTATATACTTCATCTTTGTGGCTGCCAATTGATTTGATGGAGGCTCATGGATTTTCCCCTACACATAGTCCATTACATATTGGTCTTCGAAAGCCAAATCCAAGGACATCTTCCATGCATGATAATCAGACTTGTCAGTAAACTTATCATGAGACTTGAAGACCTTGTATGTGGAGGCCATTGATCCTTGATAGGATTTATTCTTTGGTGATTTCTTTTTACACTATCTTGGACTTTGTCTTCACCTCAGTTATGATTCCATGTAAAATTTATATAACCATGGTATGTTGTCTGCTTAAAGCAGTTTTACTTCAATATTTCTTATAGGCCCAATTAAATTTAAAAATCACATAAACATGAAAGTAAAATGCTGATAGAACATAATGATATATCAACAGAAGACAAGCCAAATAATATATCAGAATTTTTAATTATCCTTGTCCAACAAATGAATAGATAAATGTTTGTTACAACAGTCAACATGATGCCCCAAACATCAAAGTCTTGAGTTGGTCAAACCAAATTCTCCAACAGCCAAATATGCCTTCCTCAAGTGTCACACACACACCTCAAAAAAAATTCCAAAAATTCAATGCAAGCCAACAAAAACTGGTCAACGCGAAAGTCAACGTTGTAGTCAAAGGGGCTTCGGTCAAAGTCAACATCCAACCTCGATTTTTGTGCCCAGAAGTACGACCTCCAAAAATCAAAATTTCTGCCCAAAAAACACAATCAAAGTCCAAGCGTTGACCTAAAGTCAACGTTGATCAACTCTGTCTAGAAACCCTAAAAAAAATCTAAAAATTGCAACAAATTCTTCAGGTTAAGATTCACACGTGTGAAGAAGGGAAGCCTCTCCTAGGCTGTACGAACCAATCATATCACAGGTTGAATGTGTGTGTTGAGTTGATGATGAAATGGACATCATCTCTCTCTAATTTATATCCATCAATGAGGGTGTGTGACACATCTATAGGGCTTGTGAGGCTACATAACAAATCTGGACGACCTTGCACATGTGTGGAAAATAAAATCAAAATATATGTTATTCTCATCCAAACAAGATGATCTTTAGATCAGTCTTGCACCTCTCTGAAAGAGGAATCCAACAAAAATATAATCATCATCATATGAGCATTTCAAAATGGAGTTTGGACCTAGTTTCCCAAAATTTAAAAAACATGTCTGGTTGAGTATTCACCAAGTACATCAGTGAGCCAATCAATTTCCTATATTTTGTCGGATCCACTGGGCTTGATTCAGAATTTGTCAGTATTTTCAAGTTTTTTATCATCAGGGTTGTCATTGGTATGCAATCCATCATGTCAAACCTCTTCAAAATCTCGATCACATACAGAAGAATAATCACAGGTTCACATTTAAAAACCTTTATGTAGAGATTTGGATCATCAAATATATTTGTGAAGCCTAGTATTTATAGGAACACATCCATCCTTGCATACCATGCCGTTGGTGTCTGCTTAAGGCCATATCATGCCTTCTTCAATCAAAAAACATATGCCTTTCTATATTTGACTTCAAATCCCAAGGGTTTCTCTATATATACTTTCTCATAAATTGTGCCATTTGGGAATGTAGTTTTGACATCCATTTGATGTATATTCCATCCCATCGATGCTGCAAAAAATATCAATGATCGTATAGTTGTATACCTTGTTGTTGGAAAAATGTCTCTTCATAATAGATGCCTTCTTTTTGAGAGAAGCCACTAGCCACAAATTTTTCCTTATACTTGTCAATTAGTCCATCTACCACATGCTTTATCTTGTAAAGTCATTTCGAAGTTACTACAAACTTCTCTTTAGGCCTAGGTACGATCTCCCAAACCCCATTCTCCATTCATGGCATCTATCCATTCTTTATGATTGAAAAATTCTTCAAAGGTGGATAGTTATGCTTCTATTAGCTTTTTTTCATATATGCTTCATACTTAGAATACCTTTTGGGTTTCTTGCTTTCCCTAAATGTGCCTTTAGCTGCTCCATGTCCCTCTGCATCTAATAGAGTAGATTTCAACCAATTAGGTCTCTTTCTAGTTTCGAGAATTGCCACAGGTTGAATATGTTCACTGGGACTTTCATATTCATGATTTGCTTCTTCTGACTCCCTTGTAACTTCCTCTTCAAATACCAGAATTTCTTCATCATCAGAGTCCATAGGGAGATCCTTTGATTTCTTAAATGAAATGATTTCGTCAAATATCACATCTCTACTGACTTCTATTCGGTGTCTTTATTTTATGTAGATATTATAGGCCTTAGAAGAATTAATATGGCCAACAAATGCTCCCTTCGTGCATGATGGATCCAACTTCTTTCTCTTGTCCTTCGGTATATGTATATAGACAAGACAACTAAAAGGTCGGAGATGATCTACACTTGGTTTCTTCCTAGTGAATACTGATGATTTCTCTTTCTATGATAACTGCTTGTGATGCATTTTTAATTTTTCTTACTTATTAACTTTGTCACTTATTATTTTGTTTGTATATCATCAAACAAATACCAAAATAAGAAGAAAAATAGTACACAAGAACATAGAATGTAGGCTACAATCCAGGGCGAAAAACCTGTCCACTTGAGAGGAAAACCTGCAAAATATCTTCTGTTCTTATAGATTATTTAATTGACGAATTCCAAGACCTCTAGACCAAGAAAAATACCCTCCAAGACCAAGTCCATCCTTTCCTGGTGATGTACTTCCTTGTCTAAGCCAAACCTAGTCAAATCTCTTCCATCATCACAAATTCAATCCCTTAGCTTCAGAATTTCGACCTCTACTGCAAGTCTGAAATTTTCGCCCCCTGCAATTGATACTACATCCACATGTGTGAGTGAAATTTTCCTTCCAAGGCCTCCAAACAACTTTGTTTTCCTTGCTTCATTTTATCTGGCTAAAAGGTGACCTGGTAAATCCTTCTTCCAACATATTTGATCCTCTTCCAGTAGATAGATAATTTCGACCTTGAAGAAACAAACCCTAGCTTCACTTCTTCACACATGTGAGAGATAATTAGCCCAAAAACAATCTTCTCCGTCCTCTTCCTTCTTTTCTATCCTTCTTCTTCTTCGCTTGGATGAATGAGAGATGAATGTGTCTCAAGGAGGTCGAGTTCCCTCCTTTATATAGTTTTCTCAAGATGGACGCGACTCCTCAAAATAGGTTGACTTCCTAGTTGCTAGGCCGACTTGGTCTTGAAGGTGTATTTTGACACTTTTAATGATAAAAATAATTTTCTTTACAAGTGAAAATGTGCCTGATGGGGTCTTCAACTGATGATAATCACTTTGAATTATTGACCTAGGAAAAAACCTAGAAGCACTCAATGGGAGCTTGACCTCTAAAATAAAATCCCTTGAGCATGAAACCCATGTTCCAATAATAATAATAATTTTTCTTCCATTTTAAAAAATACAAGAATCAAAAGTACGATTTCATATTTATGAAGACTGAAACTAGTTACACATTTTCAACATGCTAATGTCTAACTAACCTCCACCACTTCCCCAAGTTGACCAATCTTCTTATTACTGGAAATAACTATGAAGAGAATACCGTCCATCATGATTTTGTGCCAACTCTAATCTACTCATACTATTGTTGCTACTTCTCTATTGCTATCTCTGCACTACTCCAATAATTTTTCTGATCTCCCTAGACCATGAAGCACTAGCTTCCTTACGGATGCTCCCTCTGAATCTAGGCCCCCTTTGATTCTTGATCTCCCTATGATAAATCTCTCTGCTCTCTCTTGGAAAATCACACTCTCCTCCTGCACTGGAAACTAGACTGTGTAGCTCTGCGGTGGGAATATTCTGGCTATAATTTCACCTGCATACCGCAACTGGGAAATTCACACTACCCATGTCACTACAACTAAATAAGAAACTGTCTCATACCAAACTAACTGCAACTAGCTCTGTTGACACTGCACTGAATTTGCATTGTTGTAATCATTGCAACTGTGCACATATCATGCTTCCATAAAGCACATAACTTGAAACCATCACTTCGAATATACCTCAACCCATACTCAATTATTCCACACAAGTACCTCAGTATGTGCCTTGCTGCTGTCCAATTCACCCTCTTAGGTCCCACCATAAACTGTCTAAGATTTTTTACCGCGAAGCATATATCTAGTCTGGTGTTGACTAAATACATAAGATATCCAATGATCTGTCTATACAAGGTTGGGTCGATGTCATCATACTCTGATGCATTGATTTGCCTCCAGTTAGTAATCAAAGGCATGGACATAGGCCTACAATATTGCATCCTGAATCTCTTTAGAATATATGTAGTATATCTCCCTTGACCAAGGAAGATTTGCTTGTCCCTATTCCATACTTCCAGGCTTAGGAAGTAATGCATCAGTCCCAAATCCTTCATGTTAGACTCTGTTGTTAGGTTCCTCTTGCAATCCTCTGTGAGCTTTGATGATCCTATAAAGAAGAGATCATGCACATATAACACTAGGATGAGTGGCTCACCCTCTACCATTATATAGTAAAGGTTAGGATCCGCATTACTCTTGATGAATCCCATATGCTGCAAATAACTTTCAATTCAACCATACCATGCCTTAGAAGTCTGCTTGAGTCCATATAGTGCTCCCTTCAATCTGCACATATATGTGCCCCTCATGCATCTCGAATCACTTTGGTTTTTTGATGTATACCTCCTCCTTTATCACCCAGTTCAAGAATGTTGTCTTGACATCCATCTGTTGAATCTTCCATCCCATATGTGCTTCTAGAGATATCACTAACCGAATGGAGGTGTATTTGGAAACTAGGGTGAAAGTCTCCTCATAGTCTATGCTTTCCTTCTGTGCGTATTCCTTTTCCATGAACCCAGCCTTGTTGTAATATTCCCAATTAGCCATGAGCTAGTTGGAATATTCAATTTTGTTTTATTGCTTTGTTTAAAGAATAAGAGGGAAAAGGAGGTCCATATTTCTCCTTAATAATGAATAAATCAATGCCAAATGTGAAAAAGAAAAATATTGGCAGCTTAATGGAAGCACCCTTGGTGTGAAAGGGGCTGGATCACTTTGACTGGGTCAACCTTGACCAAATCAACAACGCTATCATGGAGGAGTGGCCCTCAATGAGGGACATAGCAGTTTTAGATGGATATGCTTTTTGTGAATGTAGTGATCTTTTTGGATGGGGCTTAGGGTTTGCAATCTCATATTATATTTAAGGAAGAGGATGGAAACCATATGGAGGTTGTTGATGTATATTATATTTCTGAATATATGGTCTATTTAGAGATATATCTTTCTCTTGTTGTTTAGCTGAGATAGAGTGCTATTTATCACAGGGTGTTCCTGATTGGGAATCCCACCTCTTCCATTGAGGAGCTCTTGGAGGAGTCTTGCACTACATTGTCCACTATTTGGCTTAAGGGCAAGCTTCTTATTTAAACTACAACACAAATCCTGTTGAGGGTTTGGTTGTTTTTGCAAGCTACAGCAAGTGGAGACTAGATCTCTAGATCTAGGCCATTTCATTGCTCATTTTCAGTGGAGGAGGTTTCCACTTTATTGGGAGGACAATATTGAAGGGCTTTGAGCTTATTTTTAGGTCTTGGCATTAGGACAACCTTATTTTGATCCCTACAACATAGTTTACTTCCAGATCTGCGTTATTTCTATAGGAGGAGTTGCAGGGTGGTTTGACACACCATTTGGAGAGATGATTTTCTAGTGAAGGGGATCCGCCTTTCACTTTGAAGATCTATAGGAGGAGGCTATTTTATTGATCATATCAGATCATACGCACTTTCTATATCTGTAATTTTAAGGAGATCTATAGTCTTAGATCTCATATCTACAACTTGTACTTAGTGTTTTGCTGAAAACCTTTGAGGGGTTCTATAGAGGAGCCTGTATAGTGCATGGATCCGATATAGATCTATCTTTTGTGGCACATATCAGCTCTATATATGATGTATAATCAACTGCTGTTGCAGAGCCAATAAAATAACGTTGTAAGGGTCTTCCAGCTTTTCTACATGATTGCAGCACCTCTTATTGAGGCATTTTATTCATTGGAGGCTTGTATTTCCTATTATGCATCTATGGACCATTTGTTACATATATTTTTCTGCTATAATAACATTTGAAAGGTCTCCATATTGGTTTCTTTCTTTATTAATTATGATCTACAATATTGTTCCAAAATTTTGCACTATATTACTTCTTTTCCCATTTGGGAATATTACAGTGGTATCAGAGCATAATCTTGGCACAGCTTGTGCATTCTAAGTGCAATATGTCATCTGAAGAAGGAGAACCTCTCACTGATAGAGAGAGGATATATCAAAAAAGAAGACACAACAAATTTTATTATACAAATGACAATGAAGACAAGGGTAAAAACCCTTTATATGGAGGTGAAGATGAAGAGAAGGAGTTCCCTAAGATCCTTCTTAGAGCCATGCAAGACATTGCTAGAGATATCAAGGAGATGAGAATGGAAAGATTCAAGGAATCCCCTAAAGGATTTTATCATGGAGAAGGCTCGAGCATGTCTCATCACTGGAATGATCAGCCAGGTCATCAACCACAAGTTTCCCAACACTCTACTATGCCTACATTTTTTGCCATGGGAAATGAAGGGTTTTAGGAGCAAGAATCCCTTTAAGACTATTTTATGGAGTATGAATCTCAAACTCAAAGGTTCAAAGATCACTTGAGTTTTCAAGAGTTTTGTCAAATAAAGGACAATAGAAGACCAAGGCATCATCATAGAAATGGTGGATTCATTCAGAATCATAATCGACATCACATTATGGGAAAATTATTTTTACCCAATTTTGATGGGTCATCCAAGTGTACTGCTAAATCTTGGGTAGAAAAACTTGACATCTACTTTCAAATGAAAAAGGTTCCAGAAATGGAAGCCATTGATATTGCAGCGCTGCACCTTGAAGGTGAAGCACATGACTGGTGGTTCCATGGCTGGTCTACATTGGGTCATGCCAATGTGACTGCTTATTCAGAGTTCACTAGAAGGCTGGTGGAAATATTTGATAGAAGAGATCCTGAAGCACCATTCATGAGCCTTGAAAAGTTGAAGCAATTAGGTAATGTAGAAACTTACATCTCTAAATTTTTAAGACTTTCTATTATGGTTCTTGATTTGTCCGCAACAATAAGGGTGTACATGTCATTGATGGGTTAGATGAACCTCTTCATGGGTTAGTTAAGTCTACCAAGCCCACTACCCTACATGACGCTATTGAAATGGCTAGAGACCTTCTAGATGCCTTGCCAAAAGCAAAGGCAACATTTCAGCATAAGCCCTCTTTTCTATCAAAGGGAAAAGAAGAAAAGGCCACTCCTTCAAAATAGAGCCAATATAAAAAAACCTCTTGATGATGATGTTTAGAAATGCTTGAGGAGGAGGAATCTTTGCTTCAATTTCCAAGAATCATGGGCACCTGGAAATAAATGTGCAGCTGGAAAAGCACATTACATAGAGGTCTTCTCAAATGATGAGGAGGAAGAATAAGAAGGAGGGAGGGGTCACAGCGCTGGCATAGCAAGAGATGATCCACCACCACCTGAGGGTGAGGATGGAGAAATTTCTCCAATTAGAGGAACTATTAAATCCTTAAGAGTGATACCCAATTATCATGAAACTTACACACAAGAAAAAAAGATAAATTTGCACAGTGGAAGCAGGGATATGATGATCCCATCTATTATGCACATGAGGATAATCCATGAAACATCATTATCTTATGGTAAACCACCTGGGAGACCACCTGATCCACATTTTGTGAAAGATGTTTCAAATATTGATGCTCCATTCATAGATCCAGGAAGGATGGGAGAATTAGAGAATCAAAGTACAACGCTAAGAGTCTTGGGTGAGCTCAAGGAGGAGGGATATATTTTTCCACTATCACCATTATCCACTCTCTCATCTCAATCTGCGCTGAGAGGGAATGCTGCAAGATTGGAGGGTGACACCATCATGGGGAAAGGAGATCATTCCTTGGCTATGGATATTCAAAATATTATCTCACTTAAAGAGAAATATTACATACATGATAGGAGATGGTGGCCACACGTGAATGCTTTGATTAAACCAAGGAGGTATTGGATAGATGATAGCCTCCCATGGGAGACTAACTTTCAAAACCCTCAATATTTACTTGAGCATGTGCATATGCAAGAAGGGCAGCAAGGAGGGGATAACAACCTTCCATCATATACCCTTGGCATGGGAGATGTCAGGGAGGAGATTAGCCATATGATAGACATTCCTTTTGATAGATCATCAATGCTATCACTATGGGAGATTGACCCATATTGGAAATCCCAACTGTTGGTGGATTATTCCAAGGATCTTCACACATGCACGATACTTGATGACCAACTACATGAGGAGGGCTATTCAGTCCAAGAAGGAGTCATCTACTATCATGGTAGGATCATCTTATCTAGAGCCTCCAAGATCAAGGAGAATTTACTACAAAGGGCTTATGAAGAATTCTTTTTCAACCACACATATTCCATGAGATTCTACAACATCATCATGAGAAGCTACACTTGGAAGGGATTTGAAGGAGAACTATATCAACATTTTAAAACATGCATGAACCATGTGGAGTTGGGATAGCAACATAACTCTATAAAGGAGATAATTCAGCCACCTATTTCTTCTTTTCAGAGAGGAGATAGATCTATACACCACTCCATTTGTTTAAGGAGGAATTTTGGTGAAAGATATGCTTGTGTACCTAATGTTTTATTTGATGAACATATGCATTATTTTACTATGTTTATGCAGGCCATAACTCCAAGAAGGATTACTATGCCATATAAAATTCATGGCCAACTTTGGGCCATAAACATTTCTGAACATGGCCACTCCCTTGGAGATCAAGGGGAGATGTTGTATCATTGTGGATGCATTCCTAAGGCACCAAATATATCTCACACTTTCAGCCATGGTGGGATGACTTGGACAACAATTAAGTGGTGGGGAAGCCACTTAACACATCATGATTTGATGCATTCAGGAGATGTACTGCGTTGGTTCCACATGTGGGACTATGACCCACCTCCATATGCAAAAATTTCTGCTTGTATGTATTTAATTTTGATCCCATACATTGATGATGTACTTGTACTTTTTATGGGAATGTATGGAGGGAGGATGGGAGGTATGTATGTGCGTTATGGGATGGAGATTCTCCATGTTCACTATGCTAGATGTTTCAGGGAGAAAATTGGGCAAACCATGTTTGTTTCATTTGAACTATTGCCTCCTTATGGGATGGATTATTTGCATCTCATGAGAACTTTGGAGGAGAAATTCATGGAGGGATGGATTAGTGAACACTTAGCTTATGAGGGAAGCTTATCACATGTTGGTGCCACCAATGGAGGAGGAGAAGAGTTGCAACACTCACCTTGTCAGTTTCTTGAGGACAAGAAACATTTGGGAAGGGAGGACTGTAATATTCCCAATTAGCCATGAGCTAATTGGAATATTCATTTTTTTTTAATTGCTTTCTTTAAATAATAAGAGGGAAAAGGAGGTCGACATTTCTCTTTAATAATGAATAAATCAATGCCAAATGTGAAAAAGAAAAATCTTGGCAGCTTAATTGAAGCACCCTTGGTGTGAAAGGGGCTGGATCACTTTGACTGGGTCAACCTTGACCAAATAAACAACGCTGTCATGGAGGAGTGGCCATCAATGAGGGTCAATTCAGTTTTAGATGGAGATGCTTTGTGTGAATGTAGTGATCTTTTTGGATGGGGCTTAGGGTTTGCAAGCTCATTTTATATTTAAGGAAGAGGATGGAAGCCATATGGAGGTTGTTGATGTATATTATATTTCTGAATATATGGTTTGTTTAGACATATATCTTTCTCTTGTTGTTTAGCTAAGATAGAGTGTTGTTTAGCACAGGGTGTTCCTGATTGGGAATCCCACCTCTTCCATTGAGGAGCTCTTGGAGGAGTATTGCACTACATTGTCCACTATCTGGCTTAAGGCCAACCTTCTTTTTTCAACTACAATGCAAATCCTGTTGAGGGTTTGGTTGTTTTTGCAAGTTGCAACAAGTGGAGACTAGATCTCTAGATCTAGGCCATTTAATTGCTCATTTTCAGTGGACGAGGTTTCCATTTCATTGGGAAGAAAGTATTGAAGGGCTTTGAGCTTATTTTTAGATCTTGGCATCAGGCCAACCTTATTTTTATCCCTACAATGCAGTTTACTTCCAGATCTGCGTTATTTCTGTAGGAGGAGTTGCAGGGTGGTTTGGCACACCATTTAGAGAGCTGATTTTTTAGTGAAGGGGATCTACCTTTCACTTTGAAGATCGATTGGAGGAGGCTATTTTATTTATCATATCAGATCATCCACACTTTTCAGATCTTTAATTTTCAGTAGATCTGCAGTCTTAGATCTTAGATGTACAACTTGTACTTGGTGTTTTGCTGAAAACCCTTGAGGGGTCCTATAGAGGAGCTTGTATAGTGCATGGATCTGATATAGATCTATATTTTGAGGCACATATCAGCTCTAGATCTAATGTATAATCAACTACTATTGTAGAGCCAATAAAATAACACTGTAAGGGTCTTCCATCTTTTCTACATGATTGCAGCACCTCTTATTGAGGCATTTTATTCATTGGAGGCTTGTATTTCTTGTTATGCATATTATGGGCCATTTCTTACACATATTTTTCTGCTGTAATAGCATATGAAAGGTATCCATATTGGTATCTTGCTTTATTAATGATGATCTACAATATTGTTCCAACATTTTGCACTATATTCCTGCTTTTCCCATTTGGGAATATTACACTTGTACTTCTCCATGTTCCCATTTGCAGTGTACTTGATCTTATAGATTCACTAAGTGCCCACAACTGACCTATCCATAGGTATAGGTACTACCTCCCAAACATCATTTTTCATGATAGAGCTATACTCCTCTACCATGGCATCCAACCTCACTTGATGTTGTGTGACCTCCTAATAACTGGAAGGTTCAACAAATTGTGCCACCAATTCTTGGTACATGTCTGGATGTATGCGCTCTCTCTATTCGTCCTAGGAGCTCCTATGAACTCATCTGCATCCATTTGCGTCTAATGAAATTATCTGCTGGTTTGACCACTCATGGTGGGAGGATCGACCAACTCCTCATCCTGCCTCTGCTTTGAACTCACAAAATTTCCTGTACTCGAGGTTTTTCTGGTATTGGTGACTATACTAGATCCTTTTGGCTTCCTTAGCTTCTCCTATGGAGACCCCTATTGCTGGACTAATGGAGCTTTTGCTAGCTCATTCTGATTTCTTGCTAGTAACTTGTGAGATTTCTGGAAGGCTCTGTCCTCCATGAACTTCACGTCCCTTCTCACAAAAATATTCCTGCTTATTGGAAAATAAATATTGTATGCCTTTGAGGTTTCAATATACCCAAAAAAGAACCCATTATATGTTTTCTTCTCTAGTTTATTAAGTTTTTCATCTAGTATGTGGCAGTAGGCTATACTGCCAAATATCCTGTAGTGACTCATTTCTGGCTTCTTCCTTGAGAAGAATTCTTCTGGTGTTATCTTTCCCAATTCCCTTGGAGGAATCCTGTTCTGGATATACATTGATGTGTTGCATGCCTCTACCCATAAAAACTTAGCAAATCATAGTAATACAACATTTATTTTACTGCCCCAACTATAGACCTATTGTTTTGCTCTGCTACTCTATTCTATTGCGGATTGTATGGAGCTGTCCATTCCCTCCTGATACATTACTTCACACAAAAACCTGTGAAGTCACTGTCTGTGTACTCTCCTCCGTTATATGAATGAAGAACCTTGATCTTCTTGCCTGTCACCTTTTCTACTAGATATTTAAACTCTTGAAAGCAATTGAAGACATTGTCCATAGTCTTCAAGAAGTAGACCCAGGTTTTCCTGGAATAATCATCAATGAAGGTGACGAAATGTTTGTACACTTTGAGAGATCTAGTGGACATAGGGTGGAAAATATCAGAGTGTATAAGCTATAACACACCATCAGATCTATTGTCACTTCATGTAAATGTTGCCTTAGCATATTTCCAAAGTACGCACTAACTGCACACGTCATTGTGTTCCGTGCCTAACTCTAGAACAGTTGTCACTGTCTCCCTGAGCATCTTAAGTGCTCCATGGTGTAGATGTCCCATTCTATTATGCCATAATTCATTTAGGTTTCTCCCATTGTTACTTCTATCACTACTATTGCTAATTAGTGCCACTGGAGAGTCAAGCTACAACTTGTACAATCTGTTGCTTCACACCCCAATCTGTCTTACCTTATTCTAGTTTTGGTGTTTGACGAACACCTTCTTCCCGAAAAAGTAGACATCATATCCCTTATCCTATAACTAAGATACTGAAATTAGGTTCATACCTAGTCCTACCACATTCAATACATTAGTGACACTGGGGCTTGATCCTAAATCCCTTTGAATATCAATGGTACCTCTCCCAATTGAGGTAGATTTAGTCTTGTTTCCCATTGTTATCTGGAAGTCCATCTCCTCCCCATTGTAACTGTAGAAGTACTCTCTGACTCCTATTATGTGAGTTGACACTCCACCATATATATACTAGATACCCTGTTAAGCTGAGCTAGAGAGGAAAGCTATCTGAGTGAATTCATCTTCCAATATGGAAGACAAATCGGTAGCTTCCTAAATGTTGATTTTTTTTTGTGGCCATACTAGAGAAATATGTAAATAATTTCGTGTGCTTTTCTCTTCCTACCCCTCCACAGATCTGTAGCTAGAATCCTTGCTGCAAAACTTATGCACTTATATATGCTCAACAAATCAACTGATCTACTCACCCGAACCCTCTATCTAGCAACCACATTTCCTGAAAATTTGCTTTTGAAGTATTTGAATTTTCCTCCACTCCGGATCTGGAAATCAAAGTCCTTGCCTCTGCAATTCAAACCACTGGCTAGACTTGCTCTGATCTGGAGAAATTGTGCACAGATCTCCTTTCTAAAGATGCACAATCTTGATCCTCTTGCTTATGAGCCTTTGATATGCTCTGATACCATGTGAAAATTCCTCAATTGAAATTACTAGAGTTTATTATTCTAACTACTAGTAGTTTAATTATTTTCAATAATTAACAAATAAATCACAATTGAAATCTTCAGCATAAAAGTACCGAGAGATTGATGTAGACACACAATAAAAATTGACACAAATTTTGGACTAATTTCCCTGGAAAAACCACAAAGGGAAAACCGGTGCAATAGATGAGGATTTATTTTATTACGCAACAACAAAAATTATTACAACTAGATGCATTTTTTGCAACAATTAAAAAATAAATCACAATTGAAATATTCACCATACAAGTACCAAGAGATTGATGCAGACACACAATAAAAATTGACACAAATTTTAGACTAATGTCCCTGGAAAAACCCTAAAGGGAAAACCAATGCGACAGATGAGGATACATTTTATTATGCAACAACAAAAAATATTACAACTAGATGCGTGACTGACTATCCTCCTAAAATATACTGGCCAAAAAAACTAAAGAAAATTATCTCCTTTTGCAAATCATTCGACCTCCCTTTGGCCTGCTCGAACCCTCTTGCTAGCAACTCGACTTGTCTGGAATTCACACTATTGCCTTAAGAAATTCATATGACCTACTAGATGGCTCCTGGTGAGCCGTCCTGCCTCCCATGGTCATTGGGAAAATCTGCACTGCCTTCCGGAAGATCTTTCTGGCATCCAAAAACTGATACGAACCCTTCCCGACTACTCGCTCAACTGGACTAGCTACTCGGACATGTTGTATGGCCCTTCTCTGCAGAAATATTCAGCCTCCTCTCCTGCTAAACTGACACTGGAGTGATACTAGAAAAATCTCTCAAATTATCCTACTACTGCTCCCTCTATTGATGCTCTTCCTCTGGCTCAAATTCTTCCCTCATTGAATCCCTGTGCATTGGGAAATTTACACGCATAGATAATTCACTCTCCCTCAATTGTGTCTCTCCTCATCCCATTGATCTACTCTTATAATTTATTGTTGGAGCTTCAACTACCATGATTAAATCTTCATCAATGGCTAAGACCATTATAGAATCGATCCATGTGAGTCTCTAGAGAATTCTCGATCATCCTCAATTAATTCCCTTTAATTAATTGATTTCCATAAGTTAGACTTAGGAATTTTTTAATTATCAATCAATTAATTTAATTGAGTGGTCTTTGGGTGTTTTCTCTTGAAACCTTTTTTAGGTTTTGGAGATATCTTGTTCCTTAGTCTCTTAGACACAAATCAAGACCAAAAGACTTGTCCGAAGCTACAAAAAATGACAGACACCAAGGTTTTTAACACATGAAAACATTACCAAGCAAGGTTGTGGCACAAATATCGAGGCCTATGAGTCTATCGAGTCATGCCACCACAAACCAATCATCCGATGCCACTTGCCACTTTCCAAATGTTCACTTAGCTTGTTGAAAATGTCAAATCAACCTACCATGTGTCTCCACCTCATGCATCTACATACGCTGTCTGACCACATGGCGTCCATATCATCCATGCCATTTGTCTTGACACATCAAGTATTCTACATCATCATTACCAATTTGCATGCCATGTCATATTAGGATATCAAATATTAGGAGGGTCATTGTGCCTTTGAACAATGCTGGTACATTTGAGGTCCGATAGGATCTTACCCAATGGGTGATATCTTATTGGCTCTCTATGACATGGAGTGACGAATGGGGGCTGACCTTCTCAACCTTCTCAGCTTGATATGCCTTCTTAGCCTTCTCAGCTTGATCTGCCTTCTCGGCTTGATCTTCTCGCTGCCTTCTACCGCTTGAATTGGTTTGGCTAGTTCGACCGTTTGTTGCTTGATATTAGTGTGTCTCCTCTTGAGATTTACATCAATGGAAATTTCTCAACTTTCTGTTGCACAATCTTCTTGCTTGATCTTCTGACGATTTATTTGCTTGCTCAGCCGTTTGCCGCTTGATCTGATTGCTCAACCTTATGTTGCTTGATTTTAGTGTGGCTCCACCACACTTCTTTTTGTATACCAGTCATTTTAATCCTTTCAACCTGCTCAATACTCCCTATTGTTGCCCAGATTTTACAAGCACTGCGACAAACACTCAGTGTGGGGGATGTCACTCTAATCCCTGCCCACTCCATTCTAGTTGTCTCCCAACAATAGGCTATGGGGGGTAGTCCCTATGGAATGCGGTGAAGGAAAACAAGTTGGGAACCAACTTGTTTAGGGGACATGGATAAGTGGCCTAGCCACTTGGTTAAATTCAACAAGATTAATGATTATATTCAGGGAAAATTTTAAGAACCCCCTTAAATTTATATATATAATAAATGGTGAATCCCCATGATACATAGGAAAAATGGAAGGCGATTTTATTAATAATATAATATGTATATATAATTTTTTGGCGAATTTCTCATGAGATTTTATTATCTTGTAAAATCATGGCGAATCACCAGTACAAATGGCGAAACACTACTAAAAAATGGTGAATCATTGTCTAGTGGAGTTCGGGGCGTTGGTTCCAATGGAGATATGGTAGTTGAAACATGAGTAGAAGGAAGAGAACCACCGAGACCAAGCATGGCACATGGTGACTCGTGAGGGAAGTAGTTCTCCTGCAGTTTGGAAAACGCATTCTTCTAGTTTTGCTAAGCGTAGTGTTGTTTCTCATGCTACTACTAGCACTGATATTGAGGTTGGAGAGGAGTTTGAGGAGAAATGAACAACAATGGGAAGAAAATAAAACATGATATTAAAAAAGTGTTGATAAACATTGGATCCGATCCAGGTGCCATGGTACAATAACAATATCGCAAAATACTTCAGATGTTCAACTATGGAAACATAATTTACATTACAACACCATCACGACTCTTACACAACCATATTTATGGAAATGATTTTATGCTGGGAATCTCTTAAAGGAAGACCTAGCATGGTAACTATAATAAGGTGAACTGCTTCTCACTTCTTCAAAATATTATTCCTTCTTGTGCCTTCAAAATATGGATATTGAAAGGAATATGTGCCAGTTGCAGCCACCCTGCTGAATCTGTTAAAATTATAACCATCAACATGAAGAGAACCATTAGAAAAACTCCATTCGGAATTCCCCATGTCATGCCCATGCCATGCCATGAATCTATTTGTAGCAGAATCTCACAAGTAGTAGCAGTGGCACCCTGTATTTACTTGATAGCTCCATTGATTGGAGAGGAGGTCCACTCTAGAACTTGCCAATGCTCTCCTAGTATTGTTGTACAAATGATGTCTTGTTTTAAATCTGTACAAGGAGAGATACATTTTCAGTATATGCATCTTTTCAAATCTGGTAGTTATAACTTATAACTCCAAATAAGCAATAAGCAGATCAATGACCTCCATCAAAGGTTCAAATACCATAAATTGAATAGGCAATAAGCAGACCAATGACCTCCATCAAAGGTTCTAACCAAGTACTTAATTTAAGGATGGACGACTAATCTTTTGAGGTGGAATAAATTACCGTTGGACCAATTTGACGTTAAATTATTATATAAAATCATGCAATGTGAACAGCCAAACATTTGATATAGACATTTTGTAATAACACTTATTCTTTGTAATAACTTGGTTTGTTAATGGATGTTGTGTAATGAAATACTTTGTTATAAAGTTAATGTTTTGAGTAATTTACCAGCATAGATCCATCTAAAGTATGGATCTAACATGAGCCGAGAGGGATTAAATTTCTTTGTTGCAAACTTATTTTAGAGTGCAAAAAACAATGTGTAATTTTATACTGTTTAAATTGTATTTTTGAATATTATAGACATTACATAACATGTGTATTGAACCATTTTATAAATTCATATTAAAATATTTTATTCATAACTCACATTGGATATTTTATTCTATACGACATTAAAATATTTTCTTTAAGAAATAAAATCTATATAATAATATAATAATATATATCAAGTTGATATTGGTTCAAACATCTTTCATTATTTTTTTTACTTCAAATTACTTTACATGATATTAGATTAAAAATACATAGGATATATTGTTTTTCGTTTTTATTATAAGGGACATTGCTTGATCATATGGATAACTAATTAAAAATACATAGGATATATTGCTTTTCCATTTTATTATAAGGGACATTGCTTGGTCATATGGATAACTAATTAAAAATACGGATATATTGTTTTTCCTTTTTATTATAAAGGACATTGCTTTTTTATTTAGAGAATATTTTATTTTTATTTTAAGTGGGACATACATACTTACACATCACCAATTAATCTATTAATCCATTTTAGCGCTTGGTAAATATGTGATTAATATAAATCTATAGTGGTAAATTTGCAATGTTTTAATTGTATATTTTTATATTGTATCATTATTAATATTTTATATTAAAATTTGAACCAGTTACACATTTTCTTCTTATAAAGAAGTAATTACTATTTATTACTTGAAGACTGAAAGTGAAACATTAACAACTAAGTTAATTTTTTATTTATATGGTTATTTAATTTTTTTGTTTGATTGAAAATGATTTTTATTATTATTTATACTTGCATATCCTCATATTGGATTTTATAGGATTGTATAGAATGAGCTGTAGACTCAAAAATGTCGTTTGTCATTGTAAATGAGTAACAATTCCAACTTGCCTGTGCATGGGTTCACCCATTTCAATATTAGGAGCCTGCATGGTGTTGAAAGAATACCTAGATGGACTGGGTTTATAAACCTAACGACTCTAATAATGCAACTACCTCTAAAACCCTAATGGATGGACGCATCTAAAACCCTAATGAATGGACGCATGAAATTACGGTTTCTGCAAAATAACAAATTCATTGATTTTGATTTTAACTTTATAATTCTAAAAAATTGGAGGTCATTTCATGTATTAATCTCTTTTTTTGATAAACCATTTCAAATCAATCGTAACGGATGAAGGCATGAAATTACAATTTCCCTTATCTGAGTTTTGCTGCAAAATAATATACTTTTACAGTTCTAGAAAATTAATGGCACTTTCAGAGTCAGAAATTTCAAGTATTAGTCTTCTTTGTAAACCAGTAAATCTGTTGCTCCTGAACAGAGTTACATGTTGGTGGAAGATTTTATAATTATTGTAGAGGTATGCAATGTTACGGTTTATGTATTTCAAAAGCAGTGAAAAACATATAAAAGGCTGGCTTTAGGCGATATTTGAAATTGCATAAATTGCTATCATGGACTTTACCTTTGGAGCTTGAGCATTCATAGTCATTTTAAAAGTTTCCTTACCTTGACCTGTATTCATTTCCCCTCGTTCTGTGATTCTCTTACGTATCTTACATGCACTGAAATCTTAAGTTGTCCTGGAACCAAATCACCTTCAAGTCCCATTTGGGTATTAATAAAAGAATCAATAATTGGTTACAGTAGGTAAAGACATCAAGGCTCATCCCAAGCTCCATTGGGACTGAAGCTCTCATCATTAAATTAAAAGTGTCCTTATTTGACTTGTACTCTCATTTAACCTCATTCTTCCCTTCCATTATTTATCCTATATACACTGAAATCTTAAAATGCCCTCGAAATGAATCACATGAAGTCACAATTGGTTATTGTTTAAAGAATCAATAATTGCTTGGGCCTTGCAGTTTACTTGCAGTACATAGAGATGGTGAGGCTCATCCCTAGCTCCTGATGAACCAAGAGATTAACAGGCTTCGTGTTGTTCAGATGAAAGTAGCAAAGGGATTGATTGTAATGGGTTTATAACTTTAATCAATGATCCAGATAAATTAACTTTTTCACCAACCTATAAATTCGAGGCATATTATTTTTTATGGGCTATGTGAAAACAATAATAGAGATACGCCTTCTGTGATAAGCAGATTTATGCACGGGCTTACCTACTTAACCCACATCACACTCTTTGTTCGTATACAAAATGCATTCCAAATCTCTTCCCCAAACAATTTTAAATCTGCAACCCCAACAATTTCCTTCTCGACCTGGCTATCTTAAACTACAAGGAAGAAAATTTTGAACTCATGGTTATTAAGGACCAAACCATCCAGCTAGATTCAATATCCCTTGCGGAATTTTTATTTCTTGAACAATGATTATAAAACCATGTAACACAAACCCTTCATGTGCATAACTTCAGCTTATAAGAGTTCGACCCACGCATACAGTTCAACCATAATATATGAATAGATACTACGCTTCCATTCAAATTTCAAGGAACATTGTAATAAAGTCTTGACTTTATACAAGACACCAACAACATAAACGCTCACCATACCTTAAGCCATTAGGTCCCACATATCCATTAACCTTCAATTAAATTAACTGATCACCATTCCTCATTAACTATATATGTCCGTGGCTGCCATCACATAATATATATCAACGCCTAAATTAATCCTTGACCTTGATTTTAAACCCTCAGCATTACATAATGCATCGATGCACATCAAATAATCCGCACATATTTTCCATATAACTAAACTACTCAACACATATTAAACCCGAATTATATATAATAACACTCGGCCCCACATGTCTTCTTACCTCATTAACCCCTTCGCGACTTGACGATGCGACCACCATTGATTCCACAAGCCCGTGATCGGACGGGTATAATGCATATCGTGATCACACTTTTTCTTGGAATTCCATTTACCGCTTTTAATTTTTGCGAAAACCATAAATGGTTTCTCAAACTGCCTTCATTATTCACCAATTACGATTCTGCCTTATCGTTAGCTCCAGGTTTCGCTTCTCCTTCTGGTTTCACCTAACAGAGTGAATTACTCCTTTCAAACCATGTCTTACTCGCCTAAGACTTGGAATTGATTCACCTTACTTTGATAGCTACTCATCAATCAAAGTTCGATCCGTACTCAAAGGTCAAACGCTAATATCGAAATTACCAGAATCGATATCAATTCTTGTGAATTGAACCAACCTAAATCAAAACAAAAACATGCCCAGTCATCTGATACAGAAATCACTTGCGTTTCCCATTCAAAAGGTCAAAAGTGTGTTTGTTTTTATGGAGCTCTTCTCATAAAATACACAACAATTCATCAGCCAAAGAATTATATTTAAATGCGTTCAATTCTCACAAGACTAGAACGAAAATCCCAATGCTTTCGGAACATAACCCTTCACACAGAGATTCAAATCCTTCCATAACATATATAACTCAAGAACTCAAAAAGAATCGAACCCTCCTTTCACACATTTAACACAAGTTCGATTCACATTTAAATGTCTCACACAAAATTCTTCCTCTCTTAGAATCGATCCATTCTATGATCGATTCGCACAAATTTGCAATCACACTCAATCAATATTGAACTCCATTTCATTCACACAACACATAATTCAGGAATGAAACATAATCTTTAGAAAACTAAACTCTGTATTAACACACACAGCACTTACATCAACAATCTTCCTCTTTGGCCTGATATTCAATCAGTGGCCCTTCTATTCTCAATACTCTGCCTCTGAACAACTATGAACTCTACTCTACAGACCTCTATACTTAATGCCTTTTTGGCTTAGAAGATAATGAATCGCTTCATCTCTTCTAACAGCTCAACAAACTCTTAAGATTCTATAATTCCTAACTTTAGAAAAAAATCCCTAAAGTAACTAAACTAACTCTTCACATTCCTCATGTTCTCTAGTGGTTAGAGAACATTTACAATTCCTCAAAATTTTATTCAAAATACTAATATTTACATGAGAATTTAAGAACATAAGACCCCCCTATGTCTTATAAAAGCACAAAGTATCTCTAGAGCCTAATGCCCTTGCATCACAGATAGACCATGATGATCAAAAATTCATATGCAGCGGCAATGCAGAGCCCCCAAACCATAGTGAGAACATGGGTGCCTTACAAGAATGGACATAGATTTTAGCCATGAGCTTCGAGGCTTCGTTAACTCAAAATCGTTGCCACCAAATTCCTTACAACAACAGCAATGGAATTCATGCAATAGGCAGATTTCCTACTATCACCTTTGAATCCAGACTCATGCAATTCCTCTCTATGATCGACATGCAAGAAAGCTGCTACGAAGAGATCATATATAAGAAGCAATCCACATATGCATGGAACGGAAATGCCTGCAAGAAAGTGATAACCTTTTAAGAAATTTCTTACTTGAAAATAAATATACTTCAGTCCACCATAACCTATTTTACTATTATATTTACAGGATAAAAAAGTTCTAACTTCTAATAGAAACAGTATCAGGAAACTAACTTATCTTGACAAGTTTCAGAGAACGTACATGCTGCATGTACATTTTCCAATTCCTTGTTTTCTAAAATTCAATACAAGCAGCCTTAAAATTTAAAATAGTAATTATCCATTGAGATGAATTGACGGAAAGGAATATTTCATTTAGATACCTTGCATCTTGAGAACTTTAGCTGATGACTGAAGATATCTTAAGATGAATGAAAATGAATAAATCTCTGTAAAATCTACCTTCCAAATGTTGCATTATTGAAGACAGTTTCTGAAGAACAGTATTCCCTACAATTTGAGTTTCAACAGCTCGTCATCCACAAGTATCCAATATGAAGAGCAACCTAAAATAATCTAGAGAACGTATGAAAGGATCCAAATAAAGAGAATGTGTGTTGAACTTGTTAGAAATGTGGCAGAGCTGTATACTTGTAAGGCAAAATTTACATCTCCTTCATCTACTCTTAAGGTCACTCTCCTTAGCCTATCTTCTCGGGATTGACCAAGGTTAAGAAGGGCCTAGTTTGCAACCCACATAAGAGTTAACACATTGCATTCATATCAAAAGCTAGTAGCCCTTCTGACTCATATTTTAAGGATTCAAATGCATACCTGATCACTAAGCACCCTACACATGCTTGAAAACTTAGGACCAGTGAGAGGGTACATTGAAGTTGTTTTACAGAAGTCCAAGTAGGCTGCATTCAGCTGCATCGGAAGCAATACATGATGAACAAATGAAACAAGTCACAAATAATAATAATAATAATAATAAAACACATAGGATACCTAACAGAACCAAGAGAATCGTGTCCCAACATTTCAAAATTCGCAGCTTGTGCATAAGGTAAAATTATGGTATGAACTACAAATAAAGTATTAAACATGTCATCATGTAAGATGCTCAGTCCAACAAATAATGAGCTACAAAACCAAAGGCACAAAGAAGAAAAATAGATAACAATAGAAAATCAAACAAAAGTTACCTCTCCTAGTGTGGCATCTTTCTTCCGACGTCGAAAAAACTTAACTGCTGAACATAGCACTATCTGTACAATAATTAATTCAATGTCACATTCCTTCACAATTTGATAATACTAGCCTACAATTCCTTGCTAAAGAAGATTTAAAAGCAGACATGTTTAAAGAAAAATTAAAAGAATACCTGGTGATGTCGTGGTAAAGATTGTATTGTGTCAACAACAGCTGACCGGAATGTTTTTGCCAATGCTCTGGCCATATGATCAATTCTTACCTACAAAACAGTTTCAAGCATTTCATATAATATTATCAATTTCCATTATTACAGGAAAACTCTGAAGAGCCCATTCCACAGTAATCTAGATGAAGCAACATGAACATATCATTGATGGTGACAACTTTATCATGTTGTACAAGTGCAGAAATACAAATATGCCAAGGGCTACTTGCAAAAAGCATTTGTAGGTAGGGATTGAGCTCTGTCTTCTACAGCTGTAGAGAGCAGCTGAGGTGACTGCTAAGGGCCAACAAAAGGAAAGTATTCTAGTCGAAGTACCCTGTAGGTTGACTTTCTAAACAGCTTGCCTTGTGCAGTAAAAATTTTCACTAACTGGCATGCTACAAAATATACAGGGCTCATACAACAATGTGATCTTATTGTAGCTTCCAGAAGCATAATTTGCACATGGATTGCCATGATGCAACTGTAGAGAGCAGTTGAGGGACTGCTAAGGACCTACAAAAGGAAAGTATTCTAGTGAAAGCACCCTGCAGGTTGACTTTCTAAACAACTTGCCTTGTGCAGTAACAATTTTCACTAATTGGCATGCTAAAAAATATACAGGGCTCATACAACAATGTGATCTTATTGTAGCTTCCAGAAGCACAATTTGCACATGGATTGCCATGATGCAACTGTAGAGAGTAGCTGAGAGACTGCTAAGGACCTACAAAAGGAAAGTATTCTAGTCAAAGTATCCTATAGGTTAACTTTATAAACAACTTTCCTTGTGCAGTAACAATTTTCACTAACTGGCATGCTACAAAATATATAGGGTTCATACAACAATGTGATCTTATGGTAACTTCCAGAAGCACAATTTGCACATGGATTGCCATGATATCCACATCACCTATAGACCAGTGAATGAAGAAAATTTCTTCCGCATTGAAATTATTGAGTTTGCTAGATTTGACATTATTGCGGCAAAAACTGGAAGTGCAGTTTTATATACACAAGAGTGTGAATGTGGGTTTAGTAAGAAGGCATGCCATTAGATAGAAATTGGGGATTCTTCAATAGCCATGCATTTTTTTCATCAAACCCCTCTCTAGAACTTCAAACTATCTCATGTAACACAAAGAACTATTGGATTGGTTCAATACTTCACAAAAACATAATTTTTTTCATGTTTTGCAATTACAAAAGAGAAATTTTGAATGAAGCTTTCCATAAAGTAAATGGGGGGCTTCATATTTCATGCCCCTCCCTTGAAATGGCCACTCATTATGAAGGTTATGTCATAGTTCACACACCAACAAGTGCCCTCTCATGCAAGCTCCAAGAGATGGGGAGTTAAGTCTCCACCAACACCCATTACTCCAGAGTCCATACTACTCTCTCATCGACATGTGAGATTATGTTAAATACAATGGTTGAATTGGAAAATGTATGTGGGTTTATTTTTATGTCAATTCTGGAAGGACTCAATGCCATTGATTTCACCCCTATTCTCGACCTGCACAACATTCTAACACTAGTAGCAAGCAAAGGTATTCTGCTCTAGGAATAATGTGGTGGAATTTTGTTAAATCCCAAGGCAACTCTTTGCAGTGCTAAGGTGAGGGGTAACCCAGTCTGGAACTTGTCTTTCTCTTCAGTAAAAATGGACCGCTATCATTTTAGGAATAAATGATGCAACTTGTATGAATTTCGAGAGGTTCAACAAGAGGTTAAGTATTGTGAGCTTGAGGTTGTTCAAACCCAATGATGTGTGATGATTTTCACCATTTACTGCAATCAATAGCAAGAGGATTATGACAGTACATTAGAAGCCAAAAATAGGGCAAAGGGCCATGTGCAATGGAAACTACACCCTGACTACAAAACCTTAAGGAAATGAAGGAGATCACCAACTTCATGCAGATTGAAGCTAGAGTTTCAGATTGGTTCTCTAAAATCCCTAGTTAGTAGAATCTCAAGTCACCTCTACCTCCCATAGGAGATGGTTTCATCTCCTGCCCCGTCAACTTCTAAATTGTTGAGGACTCCTCATTTTGCAACTTTCCCATGGCTAGGGATGAGGATTTGTGCATCTAACGCTCCAAAACCAAAATTGGAGGATCCTACAAGTGAAATCAACCCTGTGGAACAATTTGACATGTAAATGCACTCAACAAAAGCAACAATGGGGACTCAAGTGGGACTAAAATTTTAGAGCATTTCTAATCTGTTTTTTATATCTATAGTATTTTGTCATTGTTTTAGTTTGCAAGGAAATATTCCTTTGAAGCCGACAGAGAATAGAATAGGGTGGGAAATAATAGGGAATTTTGGATACGATATTGTCTCAGGCTGCAGAAAAACACTAATATATTTGTGTGTGTGTGTATTATACCATTGTCCAGTTTGGCTGCAGCTTTTTCTAGTTCAAAATATATCCATCATCGTGGAAGAAAAAAACAAGAAGAATGCTCACCATATTTATTTCTTGCTTCTAATATGTGTGTGTGTGTGTGTTTTACACCATTGTCCAGTTTGGCTGCAGCTTTTTCTAGTTCAAAATATATCCATCATAGTGAAATAAAAAAACAAGAAGAATGCTCACCATATTTATTTCTTTCTTCGTTAATCGTTCAGGCGGTAGATTTAATCCATTGGTCATTGAATTCTCATGCAAAATATTATCCAACTCATGTATCCCACTGGTTAATTCTGCTTCGAGCATCTCAACAGCACCTATGTCATGATCCAAAATGAATAGAATATAATAAGTTGAAACTTTCAGTACTGATAAATATTAAAACTACAAACAGAACTAGTTTTCCTGACAAAGACGACAAATAATTGTTTTCAATACAATCAAAAAGGTTCCTAGTCTCATAGCCTTGTCAAAATAATGTGCTTTAAATTATTCAAAGAGTAGAATGAATTTTCTTAAAAAAAATGTGATTATCATGATTTTGACTATAAGCTCCACAAAGAAAGTTGTTAATTGGGTTGATCTCTCATGGTTGGGATCATTATCCTTCCCACCCAGTTTCAATTCCCATGAGTGGCATGTTGAGCTCCTAAAAATATATTGTTGTAATGACGTTGAATCTTGTTCTTGACTGGCCTTGTGCCCTGAAGATTCTCGGTTTTATCCTAGGTACCATCCTCACAATGAAGGGAAGTACTTTGGGGGTTTCCCCAAGCTCTGTAGCCTGGAAAAAAATGCTCCACAAAAAAGTTACCTAAGCATCCCAAGCATATGTCAAGACAAAATCCAGATATAGATTTACATGTCAAGATAGTTAATACTAAATAGTATTTGGAGTGGACATATCAATTGACTATATATTTTTATTTAACTTGACAAGAACAATCATGGACATCACTTATCAGACTGGGGGAAATAGTCTACCTACAAACATGAAGAGCTTTGCACATATCCCCTGATGCAGCAGCAACTTTCTACAGTGTCCAAAGAAAGTAAGCATTAGAGTATTCACAATTGTTTAAAACTAAAAGTAAAATTTTTAAAAGATATGATAATTTATTAAAGTCCAACAAATGATCACATTGATAAGTAGGTCAGTGGAACTGAAAGAGTATAATCAGTATGAATACAATGTGGAAGTGCAAGCACTGCTTTTAGAAAAGGCTGAAAAGAACATAAAGAAATAAATAAACAAGCAATATTTCTAATGTGGCCCACAAATAAAGGACCATGGCACAATACAAAATAATCAATAGCCTGCCAAGAAATAATGAGTGAGATAGAGCGATTTTCATTCATAAATGCTTGCTGGTATTTATAAAAATCCGAGGGATTTCCTCTTTTCAAGTTCTCTGATTATGCCTCTATGCTTGAAAATTCAAAAAGCCAGTTCTCAGCATGAATTTATTTTAGATAATTGAGGTCGTCATAACATTCAAGTTCTAAACAATGCTCATTTACTCCATTACAGTTCAACAACATGCAATCAAGTAAAAGCAGCTGACTTATATAAAATGCAGAACCAAAATTTAGAAGCTAAAATCCTTCAGTTCTATGGAAATTTAGGATAGAAAACGAAAAAAGAAATCCATGTTGAGTGTTGTCCTACAGGTCCACGAAGACTACAAGAAACTTGCAAGCAAATAATTATCTTAATGTCCGAGAATAAAGATAAGCAACTTATGGGCCTTGTATCTGAGTGTATGCCCAAATAAAAATTCAAGGTATCTAGAAGTCCCATTCTTATTTTAACTCTGAAGTGTACCTGGATGGATGGTTCTTCATAACACTTTAGCATTTGTGGATTAGCTACATCATACTGGATTTACAAATGCATATTACATGGTTTGTCACAAGTCATAAATGGTTAATTATGGTATGTGGAACTGCAAGGTTACCAAAGTTTTAAGGACCAGGATTGTTGTTGAGCACAGTAATTTTTGTTGCCCCTCATTAGAAAAGGGTCCTTTCTAGGGATAAATAGGTAAAGAGTGGAATCTGATCAAACTAATAGGAATCTCCTTCTTATGGAAAAATTGGAATCAAGAAGCATTTCACAAATGAAAATAATAAATTGTTGGGAGAATTAACAACTTTTGGATTAGAACTGGTTGTGTAGATCATAACAATGAAAGGGCACTCTAATGAAAGATGTCAATTTCATGAGATCATAGAATCAGAACTATAGAAGACATGCTTTCCAGATAGCTAGTTTCTGATGTTCATAAACAATAGTTGGAAGGAGTAGACAATAACATTATAGGAACCAGCCACAAGAGGCAGGCAAGGTTAGTGAAAATGGACGTTGTTAAAGCCACTACCAGGGTTTAAATCCCACAAAAAGTGGCCTATTGTATACTCCCTCAAGGAGGCCAGCTTAACTGTCATGGCTGTTTACATGAGGTTGGTTAGACTCCCAACAAATTAAATAGTGTCACTTTTTGATAGAGGTGGATGCTCACTACTATGGTGCAAGAAGGAACCATTATCCAAAAAAACATGAACAGGATCCTCCAACTTACCAGATATAACTAAAGTATAATTTACAAAGTAGAGGGGACTTCTATCCTGTAAGATTAATTTGGAAAGCATTAGCAAATCAACTATGAAGGTACTTAGTCCAATTAGATTTTCCATATAACATATAATTTTAACAACTAGGTACAGAAAACTGGGAAATAATGTAGTAGCTAGAGCCTGGGAGAGAGAAATGGCAATTAATTGTCATAATTACATTAACTGCCTGAAGGCAAGCTTCCTCTTCCTGACTAGTTGTTATGTCAGAGCCACTTGAACAACCTTATAGTTTTTCAAGGGAGCACTTTCCTCATGCTGCCCCTAATCTCTAGAATAGATTCAGAAGGTCACCTCCATCAACAAAAGGATGAGCCAAGTGGCAGGAAAAATGTGACACAGTTGGAGTGGGTGGAGAGAATCTGGGCTATAATTGACATCTTGAAAGACTCTAAAGGGAGCAAAAGGGGTTCCAACATATTTGGAAAAAATGCATACTACAGTATTGGTCATACAACCGAAAAGGACTGGATGAAGACAACGAGTATGCAAACTCTTCTTCCAATTTTTTAAAAGGCAGTTCATCTCTAAACTTAAATGCTTTACCCATCGTTTAGTACATTGTTGAACCTTTGCATATACTATAATGCAACAGAAGGTTTAACTTTCCTCTATATCAGGCTGAATATATCAAGCTATCAGCATGTCTTTGGACAAATGTATTACAAATCAAGAATCTCCTGCACTTAAATGTATGACTGGGGCATTTTTGTATTTTCATGTATTGTTAATGTAAATATCCTTGTTCATGTTAAAAAGATAAAAGACATAAATTTGCAAATCAAAAGTAGAGCACTTGAATCTCTTGAATAAAATTTTAACTGGACAGGTAGTAACTTACGCTTGCACAAAGCTCCAATTGGCAATGCCTCCGGTTGAAATATTTGACATGGGAGACCCTAAAACCAAGTGAAATTTCACCATATGTAAGCTAAGAAAAGTTCAAATCACTGTAATCGTAAAACTTATAAACAATTCCCTTAGGAATGAGAAATATAAATGAATGTCCAACATTTTTGGCCGCATTTTTCATACTATGCCCATAAAGATGTATACAAGAATATTTTCAGTCAACTACAAAAGGGCATCTCCAATCAAACAATAATGAATTTTCATTAGCCTCTGCTGGAGTATCTTTAGTATCTGATCTTTTGAATAGGCACGAAATGTCATAACCAGAGGTTTACCTGCCAAAAAGAAATTTTTGATCTAAGGATGGTATGAAATCTATCTACTGTAAACAAATAAAAGCCAACACCCCAGAATTCAAATGGAAAAGTCTTCAATTAATTTAGGCAATAACAATGTCTTGTTTATCATACGGCTAGACCAATCAAGAGGCTAGGTGATCCTTGACACTCACATAACCTCACAAGGTACAACTGACAGGATTCATCACCAGTGAACAAACTAATCAACTCTATCATCAAATGGTTCATGACCAAAAATTCCAATATCAACCATGAAAGGAAACCCAGGTCAGTGAAAGAAAGCACTGCTGTGGACCACACCAAGGTTAAATCCTCAAAAGAAGTGTCCAATGCACCAGCTGCAAAGGGACCATTGATCTACCCTAAGGACCATTTAGTCGAACCAGGTGATTGTACAATGTATGCAGCATGCCACCTCTAAATAGGTGGAAGAGACTTGACACTGCAGTATTAAGGGAGCATCTTTAAAAAAGTCAATATCAAAACTAACCAACTACTAGAATTAAAGAAACTGCATATTTTCATTCTCTTTGTATAAATTCAACACTGACACATGCCTATTGTGCATTTTTTATCATTTTCTATACCAAGTATAGTAATTTCCAACTCCTATGATCCCACCCTTAATCATGTCTGCATATTACACTGATCATAAAATGATGCAAAGGGAAATAGTTCATACAATTTAAGGACTGTAATTTAGGAAGAAACCGATCAGTCAAGTCTATTGCATTTGAAATGCACAAACAAATCCATCAGGGAGTTTCTCTTACAAAACATTCAATAAAAATATAATTCATGATGTCCGTGAGTAGTAAACAAGAAAAAGATGTCTAGCTTATCCACTACTCTTCAGCTTACCTATCAGCATATAGTGTGAATTTGGGAATTTTGGAAGCCTGAAGAGATCATAAAGCACAACTTGATCTTTTGAAATCAAATAATCCATCTCATCGATAATCAGAAACCTTTTCATAAGATAGCATAGTAGAATTAGAACACCAATGAAGTTGACTTGTTTGCATGCACTAAGAGATCACGATGAAGTTGACTTGTTTACATACTATAAGAAAATTTACCAAAAAAAGAAATACATCAATGATGAATTATAAAGTGTTTGGCTTTAACATTGCATATTTGATTGTCAAAGGCTCAATAGAAATACTTATCTTGCACATCAAAATTTAACAAGAAAACACATAGGAAGGAGTTAATTTACAAAAAAATGCTACTAATATATAATTCTTACATCATCTTTTTGGCAGATGACTACTTCTTCTCACACAGAAAGCTTTTCAACTCCTGAAATGGAGAGCTATTTATCGAGCTTTTTTTATTTCCTTGGCATTGCTCCAATATCTGTTATAGAAGCATAATATCAATTAATATAGCATATCAATCCTACATGTTCTCATTAGTGTAATTCAACTGTCCTTCATTGTGTATTTCTTAAGTCTATTTTGAATGTAAAATGCTAAAATTGGGGCTGTCATTCATTGGAGCAATCCCCTGATTTTGTCTTGTACTTACTTTGCTAAATATGTCTGAAGTGTTTGTCAAAGAAGTGCAGTTAACAACCACTGAAGTGGGGGGTGGCATCCCAACTTGATCACATGTAGAGTCAAATTTTGAAATCAAATCATAAGAAACTCAATTTTCATCCCTGACTGATAACATTTCCCACTAATGAAACATATATCCTCACCTTTGTAACGTAGAACAAAGGTTCTAGATATAGAAAGTTATCTATCAGATGACACGAATAATTCCACTATATGCCTTAGTGGAATCTTAAAAACCAGAAAATAGAAATCTAATTAGAAAAGAAATATACCAAAGGACTGTTTACCTACCTCTTTAGCCCATTCAATAGACAAAAAATTGACTTTCTCCAAAAGCAAAGACTTCCCAGTTTTAGGACATCCACATACATACATGCTTCGAACTTTATTTTTTTCTATACACATCTTACAGAACTCTAAGACTTTTTTGAGCTCTTCTTCACGGCATATTACAGTTGTCGGTAATTCAGACAAATGAAAGGCTTCCTTAACTGCAAGAATTTGAGAGGAATCTGCAGAGAAAAATTGCAAACCCCTTCATCAGCGTAGTTTGAGCAACTAAAAGCAATATGAAAACTTCAACATGAAGAGAAATAAATCAAAACCACAGAACTAGTTAAGATTCCTACATCTACAAGGAAGTGAGTCTATTTTAATTAAAGGATATATTTTAACGTCATGATCCATACCAACTGACCCAAATGCTAGTGGAAACATTGACATACTATCTTCCACGGTCTCTGGCACACTGATTCCTGAGGAAAGGGACCTTAATATCCCCGATCTTTCCTTTGGAAGAACACTCGGATCAGGCCCTAGGCGTTCTGTTGAGGTTATGACCAAGTCATCATCCGGTTTCTGTGGTATTTCAGTGTTTCCCACATTCTTTTTTATCATTTTCATGGTGTTGGCATCATTAGAAGCAGCAACCTTAGCACAAATTTAAAAGCTCCAATACCATTGAATTTTTGTGGCACTCCTCACATTGTTGTACCCACATTATTCACAGGAACTGCATCTTTTAACAGTCCTCCCTGTCTTCCAATAAGAGGGGCACCCACTTCAACTCATGTTTTCACGGTCTCGCCCCTTTTAACCAGCTACTATGGAACCAGTTGCCCTCATCAATGCGTGCAACTGAGCAGATCCACCACATTGCCCAACGCGCCTATCCCTTGTGAATCCAACCATTCAGCCGCTCATGCACAGTGAAAAAATAGAACGAATCACTCTAACCCCTTCCTCTGACCCTATAAATCCAGGTGAATGCCATGGAAATCTGCTCCAACCAAAGAAAATCGGAGGCGAATTTCAATTTTTTCAGTTTTATGCGCTTTTTTTGGGTTGGCTAATATTTAATAATTAATTATTTTTAAAATAATTATTGGAATAACTTTATTAAACTATAGAAAATGGGTTTTATATAAAAAATTCGCCTTTGGACTAAAATTCGCCCCTAAAATTTTCCATGATTATATTAGATTCCTTAAGTATATGAGACTAGTGCATTATGGAGTCACAATTATTGATTATTGTAAATTAATGCCAAGTAATCGGATGGACACCCACTTCTTAGATGATTGACTAAACTATATGATGTGAAAACCCTAGAATCTATGTGTGATGCAATGATCTTGGTAATTTTTAGTCATATGCCTAGTCTAAGTAAAATCTCTCCCTTAAATTTTTTGAGAAACAATCTTTAGAGTAGGTTTTGGGATGGAAGCCAACAGGAAGCATGCAAAGGCATGATTAACCATACCTCCCCCTATGTTCCAACCACCCAGTGCCTCCAGCGCTGAAGAGACTATGACTATGACGATTGCAAGGTCACTATGTTAACCACTAAGAAAAGCAAAATCCCTCAAGCTAATTGGAAAAGGGTTGCCCTAGAAGTCTATCAACCTAGCTTATACTAGGAGGTAAATTTCTTAATGCAATCTAGATCCTAAGATATGTATGCAATGATGATGGATGAGATCTTCTTGAGTTAATATTGTTTATGTTATTTAAATACTTGGTGTGAATTATATTATTAGCAAGAGTACTTGACAATGATCAAATAACAATCTTAAGACAAGATATGTGCTTAAAGATACAAGTGTCGATTTTCAAAAATAATTACTTGAGACTACTTAAGATAAGCCAAGGACCAATATTGAGATAACCAATGAAGATTAATATCCCAAGTGCTTAAGATAAACAACCAAGATATCAAAGTTTCTTTAGCTTAGAGAAATTGTCCAATGATTTCTTAACAATGCCTCAATTGGTTATCAAACACAATGATGCCAATGCTCAAACAACTTAAACCACCAATGACATTTAAAGACTTAGATTTTGAGTGTGTTAAGTTCCAAGTTAACAAATGTTAGATTCCAAAATCATCAATAGCACTTCAACAATTATTAGTTCTATGACAAGAGTAATGAAATCATTTTAAACCATGAAAATTTACCTAACTTATGAGGTAGAAAATTTCCCAATGTTTAGTCAATGTAAATTCACAACTTTCAAAACTCTTAATATGTTATATGTGACTGTTATGAAAACAACAAGAAATTTATAACAACAACAAGGAAAACGCCCTAGATCTAATAGATAACAAACCAATGATGACTAACAATGATTAGTGAAGTGTTGAACAACTTGCCACAGTGAAATGCAAGTTTTAAACCACTTTAAGATGCAGTGTTCGGTGATATATCAGATATGAAATAAGTTATTACAAAAGTAACCAAACTAACATATTAAGATAATGATGCTACAACCAATGCTCTAAATGCCCAAAAATAGGAAAAATTTACCAAAATTGAAAATATCAATTTTTGAGTCATCTTAAGATGTGTGATTCAGAAAATTGCAGATCTAATTTAGTAAATAATGCAGGAAATTCCAACAAGTAAATTTTTAGATCTAGGCTAGATCTAAGGTACCCAAATGGCCAAAATTTAGGAAAATTTAGATTTTGAAAATTTGAGCTATTTTGACCAATTTATGTGTGATTTTAGGGCCTAATTATCAATGTTATCATTTATGTAATAAAAAGAGGCCAAATGAGGGTTTATAGATCAAACACTAGGCCCGAGGCCTTGAATATGAACTTGCCCAAGTTGCCAAAAAGTTCTCCAATGATATTGTTCCTTAAAACACAAGTTTTTGAGAAAATTTCTCTTGCAAAACAACCAAGGAATCAATCTTGAAAATTTTAGATATGGAACTAGGGAAAACTAGGGGAAAATATGCCAAGGAGGGCCAACGCTAGGTCTAATAAGGCTAGCGTTAAGGGAAAATGAGGCTAGGAAGGAATATTAGGGGTCAAAGAGGAGGGAGAAGGCCAAAAAGAGGCAACATTGGAGGAGGAAATCCATTGAATGCTAGATGCTAGGGTTTTTGGGGAAATTTAGTGCCCTAAAGGGCCACAACTAGCCCAAAGGGAAACTGTTAGAGTCAAGGAAGGGAAACTGTGTGGCCTAGGGCCCATGACTAGGCCTTAACGGTGGGCTTAAAAGAGGAGGCCGATGCCTCTAAAGGCTACGACCTACCCTAAAAGGCTTAAAAAAGATGATGCAGAGGTAGAAAAAGGCTGACGCAGGCCAAGGAAGGGAGACGCTGGCTCTCTAAGGGCTGGATCTAGGCCTAGAAGGCCAAAAAAAATAAACCCTTGCTTCAATTTTTTTTCTCCTCTAGGGATCCAAGAAAAATGATTCCTGCGCAATTTTGTGAACTTGGAGGCCAAGTACTGAAGTACTTGCAAACAATATGTATTTATCTCAAGACAATATGTTAATTACATGGGGAAACAAATCACCTAATATTAACCCAAAACTATCAATAGTATGATTTTATCTCCATATAATGAAAAATAGATATTACCATTATTCAACACAACATAGGAAATCCCATAGTCAGTACATACCACAAATAATGAGCATGGAACACCTTGAATTGCACCCCAAAGTCTTTATTAAAATAGAAAAAAAAAATTCCCAACACGAGAATAGTTTACAAAGATGCTTCAACAACATTTTTTTAGCCAGAGATCATCGTGTTAGAGACTCAATTGACCCTCTAATTTATAGCTAAATCCTCCAAGTGGAAAAAAATGGCTAATTTCTTTGATCCTTCTCAAAATAATCTTGGTTGTCGAAAAATATTTGATGATCTTTTAATCTTAGCCGTTTATTTTTTATTTTTTTATTTTTGAGGAATTATCGAATTTATCATTTAATTACATTGACTTTGACTTAACCACCAAGGTCTGAGGATACATTTTTTCTTGAAATATCCAATATTTCCTTGGTGAAGTACCTTCAAAAATTAATTCCTTTAAGACCCACGAATTTTTCCACTTGGAGAATTAATTTTCTTAAGACAACTTAATTTGACTTTAATTAATTAATTTTCTAGCTTAGTATTTAATTAGATTTTTCCAGAAAAATTAATTAATTTACACATGATGATATTTAATATTTTTCCACCTTCTAATACACAATATTTTTACATTTATAACCCTCAAAGGGGAAATACACATTTGGCTTAGACCCTCAAGACACATATCCAATTCTACGACACAACATGATCTAGTAGACCAAGTGATTTGTAATAAAATAATTTAGCCAACTAGATTAAATTATTCCCAAATCAATTTTACATTAGACTTGACTAGAACATTGGACTCACCTAACATTTTGGCGAAGAATTCCACCCTAGCTTTGGGGTAAGGTTGGAGGAAAAAACTCTTCCGATCATATGTGTTTAAAAACACAAATGAGTCAGTGAAACGAAAAGCCTCCTAGGATGAAACTTTCTGCCAAAATAATAGGCTTACTTAGGTTGTTACATACATTCAAAGGTATTGCTAGCATCATTTACATTACATAACTTGCAAAATGAGTTAAAATGGACACATGGACCACTGAAATATGATCCGATCTTGCTGGAAAAATTTGGCACTTCTGCTTCCTTGGAACTTTGACAAATATTGTGCCACATGTTAGCCACCTATAAAATTTTGGCATAGCAAACAGGTGGCTAAATATGTTTATGAGCCTTCAAGAGAAACATTTCCTTTGTAAATCTCTCATTCTTGAAGCCTCCATGTGTCTTATATTCTTTAAATAATCTTCATTGTTGTTTCCATTAAAGAGCCCTACTGATTAATGAAAGAAACTGCTTTCAAAAAGGCCTCCATCTGCTCCATTTCATTCCCTCAAAATCCCCATTTTTCATTCCTATTCCCCTCACAAAATTCCTCCAAAATCCCTTCATTAACCCTCTAAATCATCAAAATCCCCTTTTTAAACCTTATAGTTCCCTTTATTTGGTTTAAAAATTCCCCTTTGTACTTATCGGAACCCCTCATTTGGCTTAAAAATCCCTATTTTGGCCTAAGAAATATTCTTTTTGCACTATGACAGGCTTAAGCCCCCGAGGGCTTATATTCTGTAGCCCCCCTCCCATGCAACCTAAAACTCTGTGTCGGGCGCTTAAAGGCTTAAAAAACCTTTCAAAAACGTTGTTCCCTTTGTTTTTATCATTTCTAACGGTTATGGTTTGGATTAACAAGAACCGTTGATCTCCACAGATCAACGGCCTTCAGGCGGTCCGATTCCCGTTCACCCTTCCAATCCATTTCAACTTTCCCGTCATTAAGATCTTTGGGACGGATCTGGACCGTTGAATCCACAAGAACCAACGGTCCAGATCACGTCGTGTTCCATCCATCAATATAACATTTAATTTCCCCTTTGAAACGCTGCCGCTCCAGTTTCAATCTCCACCGTCCATTGCACATGATCCAACAGTTGGAGATAAACCCGACGGACCACCATTACCCCCGCCTGATAGAAAATCTTAATCGTTCATCCATTCAGATCTGACGGTCAGCAAGAAACCTGATGGCCGCCTTCGCCCGTGCATCTTACCTCCCATCACATGCAACCCACACTGTCCGATCAAAACCAAGAGATCTGATGGCCGACGCGCGATTTCGCAAAATTTTTGCACCCAGGGGTTAACGTTCCGAAATTATGCGAAATGGGCGGTTTTAGATTTCCACGTGTCAACCAACGTATGGAATCGCATTTTTTTTTTAAAAACCTCATACTGCCCAAATATTTTGCGAAAACTGTTGGAAATGTTGTCATTGATGGCAAAGGAGGTAGCAGATGCAAAAACAGGAACAGTTACAAGGAGACAAAGATAGTCAATGGAGGCAGCAAAGAGGAAATGAATACAAAATAACAAACACGAAGCAGAGGCAATTGTGTAAGAAAACTAAGTTGTGTATGAAGAAGGATTGGTTTCAGTATTATACGGATATTGTTGATACAAGAATTCTATGTGAAAGAGCTATGATATATAACCATCTATGCATTAATGACTTAATTGCATATGTGTATCCTTGGTGTGTCGAATAAATAAACTCTGTGGTGAGGGTTTTGTGGAGTTCTACAGAAAAATGAAGAAAAATCCTTGAATATCTGCTTGTATGTTCAGTAATGAGAATGTGTTCCTGATGAAAGGCTTCGCCTCTGTCTTTAGTAATCTGAATAGAAGTCTAACTGGATGCTCCATGATCTAGAGTCCAAACTGTATGCGCTTGTGGGGAGGATATACAAACCCTGTGACGAGAATTTTGTATGAATGAGACCCTGTAGCAGAGTATTTATAAGAAATGCATAATAAACCTCTGCATAAGAATAAACGAAACCATGTTATGTATGGTGGAACTCTACATCAGAATATAAAAGAACCGTTTATAACAACAAACCGTGTTGAAATACGCAGTATGAATGGAGGCGGAATCATAATAGCAATAAAAATATATATCTATATATATATATATATATATATATATATATATATATATATATATATATATATATATATATATATATATATAATTGAAATAGTTGGAGAATGGAACCCGGAGTAAAACGTTGGATCGGAACTTGGAGTGGACAACGGAACCTTGCGAGAGGAACAGTGAAGTGGTTTAGCGTGAGTAGTAAAAATCGTAAGTAGATTTCATCGCACCGCCTATCGACCATAAGTGGTATTTCCCAGAGGAGCAGTGATTCCATTGATTGATCAACACATGTCCTCGACCGACATACCAAAACCGCCGTTTAACGTGCGCTTTCGCGCATTAACTATCGTACCAGGACACAGAGCGAAATAGACAGGAGTCATCAATCTGGTGGGCCGACATCTAACAGTGATCGCTTGTTGAACCAACATGAAGGAGTCTGGAGGTTAAGCCAGATATTATATACACTGGGATAGTGAACAGGTGATTAAACACAGAGATGAAAGTTCGTGAACAAGAAAAATATAGGGATTCAAAAGAGCAGTGAACAGGTGAAATGTACAGATGACAGTAAACAAAGAAGATGCAGAACAGCTTCTTAACTGCAGTAGAAAAAGACAAAATCCAGTAAAGCCAAAGTTCAGAAGAGGATCTGAGTGATATTGAAATATGTAATTGTAAATGATGTAATTATTTTTATTGTTTGTGATGCAAAGGCACGTCTCCTAAAGAAAAGACAAAGTCCCACTGTAGCATGGAAATTTGTACATATTGCTATAATTTTAAAATGAGTTGGATAAATGAAAGGGCAGAAGACAAAAAGTCAGGACTACTCACTTCAAATTCCCTGAGGAATGTAAAGAGTCATGTAATGAACTCTATATATAATATCACATTGATATGCACAAGGAGAGGTTAGAGAGTGAGAGAGAGCAAATATTGAGAATGCAGAATATAGAAGAATAAGGCAGAGAAGATTAAGAGAAGGAGAGCAGAAAGAGAAGCTACAGAACAGAGTTGATAGTTGAAGTAAATCAGCAAACATTCAGTTTAATAAATTGAAGGGAGTTGGTGCTTCCTTGCAAGTTGTAGCTTGCAGAATTGAGGTAGGAGCCTCTTGTAGGCTGGTGCCTGCAGAAAAACAGTGGTGAGAGGGAGTTGGAGCTTGCCTTTGCATCACAACAACAATAAGATGTGGTTTTCTCCCTTTATGGGTTTCCACTTATATCTGGTGTCTCTGGGCATGATATTTATGTATTGATCTGATATGTATCATCTAATTAATACATGTTGTTCTCCTATTAAGTCTACTGCTATATTAAACTAATACTTGCTGCTTACATTCTAAGATTACTCACACATTAAATTGGATATGAAATGAAGATGTCAATAAGTTTAATGAAAAATGTTAAAAGATCAGGAATGTATTAAACTGATTCACCCCCCCCCCTCTCAGTTTAATTAAAGGTTCAACAATTGGTATCAGAGCAGGTTCCTTGTGTATCAGTCTAACAACTGAAAGGAGATCCTAAGTCCCCTAGATGGCTAGTCAAGAAGGAAGCTCAACCAATAAAGCACCTTTCTTCACTGGTGCTAATTATGCCTTCTGGAAAATCAGGATGAGAGCATACATAATGTCTTTAGGATTAGAAGTTTGGGATGTTGTGGAATTTGGATACTCCACAAAGTCAACTGATTCAGAGAAAGAAGCTAAACAAAACTTTGTAGCTAATGCAAAAGCAATGAATGCAATCTTAAATGGACTATGTGAAGCTGAGTTTATTAAAGTAATGCACAACAAGACTGCCAAAGATATGTGGGATACTCTAGAGAATATCCATGAGGGAAATAAAAAGGTAAAGACTGCCAAACTTCAAGTATATAGAGCCTAGTTTGAAAATTTAAAAATGAATGATGATGAAGAGGTTGGCAGCTTCTTCTTAAAAGTTGCAGAAATTGTTAATAATATGAAAGATCTTGGAGAAACCATGCCAGAAAGTATAATTGTTCAAAATATTCTAAGATCTCTTCCATCCAGATTTAATCCCAAGGTGTCTACTATAGAAGAAACAACCGATTGGGAGACCTTGACCATGAACCAACTACTTGGAAATCTAACAGCATATGAGATGAGGCTTCCACAGAAGAAACCAAGTACGAGGGAGGCAGCTTTTAAAATAGAAAAGAAGAAAGAAGAAAAGGAAGACATATGCTCTTGCTCTGATGAAGAAGAGGCTAAATTTGTCAAGAAACTAGATAGAGGCTCAAGTAGATACAAAGGCAAGCTACCCTTCAAATTATTTAACTGTGGAAGAGTTGTACATTATGCTGCTAAGTGTCCTCACAAGAAACTAAGGAATCAGGCTCAAGAATCAGAGAAAAATACATCAAAAAACTGGTAGAAAGGAAAGAAATTTAGCAGAAAATCCTTCTATGCTCCAAAAGACAGCAGTACATCTGAAGACTCAGATGAATCCTCAGGAGAAGAAGGAACCTCTGAATTTTTACTGATGGCCATAGAATATCTTGAAGGACTCTTGCTAGAAGAAGAAGAAGATGGGGAAGTCGACCTTAAGGGGGAGCTAAGAAGTGCTCTGGAGGAGATTGACAGACTCAAACTAAAATGCAGAAAACAAAAAGAGATTCTCCTCAAATGTGTGAAAGAAGAACAAAATTCAGAAGTCCTCATGCAGCTGAAGGTAAAGATTGAAGAAGCCAAGAAGATTGAAGATATGTTACTTCAACAAATCAAGGATAAAACTCGAGAACAAGAGAAGCTGGAAGAAGAAATTGTATGTCTGAGGAAGAAATTAGAAAGTGCCCAACCGAAAGTGTCTATATATCCTTCTCAAATGACTAGCTCTGGTAAGTTGAATGAAATCTTGAATGCTCAAAGATCTCCTCTAATAAAAACTGGGATAGGCTATGAAGGAGAATCAAGTAAAGGTAAAGAAAAAGAAAACAAAAATATAATTTTTGTGAAAGCAAAGAAGGCTGATGAATCACCTCAAATAATTCCTACAAAAGAAGAAGCATGTAAGGAGGAAGATAGAACCCAGAAGAATCCTTGAATAACAAAGAATGAAAGAAATACTCAGACAAAAGAAAAAGGTTCATATAATCCTGAGTTTGTCAAATTTTCAAACCATCAAAGGCGATCCTTCCCTCCTATGAAGAATGCCACCTGCTATGTCTGCCACAAGCTGGGACACATTGCTGCCTATTGTCATGCAAGGAGGAGTAATTAAAACCAGCTAAAGATTCAAACAGCAAAGAGACTGTCTCAAATAAACAACTGGAGAAAACAACCTCACATCAGGTATGCAAGTTGCTTCTATGGTTACTGTTTTTATTGTAAAGAATTTGACCATAAAATCATTGAGTGTAGAAAGTATGGACAAAGATTGATTTTCAACACTTCAAGGACGTTTATGAATCAAAGAAATTCTGCTCATACTCACAATTCTGCAAAAACTATGATCAAATGCTTTATGTGCAATCAAGCTGGACATATGCCTTCCAAATGTCCTCTAAAAAGATGCAATTCATCACCTCACAAAAGATATCAAACAGAAGGATGCCTCCAGTGGAAAAAGAAGGAGAATAAGTGTGACCTAGCTCTAACTGCTCAAGATCTGAAAAGCCAGTGGTATTTGGACAGTGACTGCTCTAAACACATGACAGGAGACAAAAGTAAGTTCATTACTCTTGATGAAAAGAAATTTTGTAATGTTACTTTTGGCAATGATAAGTCAGGAAAGATCAAAGGAAAGGGTTCAGTCAGCATAGATAATGGCAGAGGAAAGGCCCAAGATGTACTATTTGTAGATGGGCTGAAAACAAATTTATTAAGTGTCAGTCAGATGTGTGACAAAGGCTGTGAAGTTCTCTTTAGAGCACAAGATTGTGAATTCAGATCAAGCACAACAAGAAAGACTCTGCTCAAAGGTGTTCGAACAGAGAGTAATGTTTACATAGTAAAAGAGGAGGATGAAGCCTGCCATCTTAGCAAACTTGAGGAGTCATGGTTATGGCATAGGATACTGGGACATCTCAGCTTCGACCATATCATCAGACTGAGCAAGAAGAAAGCTATCAAAGATATGCCAGAAATAAAAAGGCCTTCAAATACCATATGAAAATCTTGTCAATTGGGGAAACAGACTCGCACATCCTTTAAATCTAAATATGAGCTATCAACAAGAAGACCACTTCAGCTTGTACACATGGATCTGTGTGGACCTGCTAGAACTAAGACACCCAGTGGAGAATCCTACTTCATGCTGATAATAGATGATTTCTCCAGAATGACATGGGTTGCTTTTCTCAAGAACAAATCAGAAGCACTGGACAAATTTAAGATATTCAAAGCATTAGCAGAAAATGAAACAGGATGAAAACTAAAATGTATCAGATCAGACAGAGGAGGAGAGTTTACAGATTATGACTTTGCTGACCTATGCAATGAGCATGGCATAAAAAAAAATTCACTATTGCAGGAACACCTCAGCAGAATGGAGTAGCAGAAAGACAAAACAGATCTGTTCAACAAATTTCCAGAGCCATGATGCAAGAGAATAATATTGTTCAAACCTTCTGGGCAGAAGCAATGCACACAGCAGTACATATCCTTAATAAAGCTCACTTAAGGCCAAGCAGTGACAAGACTCCCTATGAACTATGGCATGGAAAGCCTGCTTCAATCAAACATTTCAGAATCTTTGGAAGCAAATGTTACATAAAGAATAATGATGAAAACCTTGGGAAATTTGATGCAAGAGCAAATGAAGGGATTTTTCTAGGATATGCTTCCAAAAGTAAAGGGTACAGGTGCTATAACAAGACTCTTCAGAAAATAGTTGAAAGTATTGATGTGAGATTTGATGAAGAACTTCCAAACAATACAAGAGATACAGACTATTACAGTCCATCAGAAAATCATGAAGAAGGAAGAGGACCAAGATGATGAAACAAGAAAAACATCAGAAAATGTTGAACTGAACACAAAAACGCCCTCAAGATACACTCAAAAGAACCATCCAGAAGATCAAATCATAGGAGACAAGAGTGTAGGAGTGCAAACAAGAAGGCAGCTAGCTGAACAGACATAAGAAGTATACATAGCAATGTTATCACAAATCGAGCCAAAGAAGTTTGAAGAAGCCAGCAAGGACCAGTATTGGGTAAAAGCAATGAATGAATAATTGGACCAAATTGAGAAGAACAATACCTGGGAACTAGTTCCTAGACCAATTGAAAAGAATATCATTGGTTCGAAATGGGTATTCAAAAACAAAATGAATGAGAAAGGACAAGTAATCAGGAATAAAGCCAGGCTGGTCTATAAAGGATACTCACAAATTGAAGGACTTGACTATGAAGAAACATTTGCCCCAGTAGCCAGAATGGAAGCTATCAGAATATTCCTGGCATTTGCATGCTACCAAGACTTCAAGGTATATCAAATGGATGTAAATTCTGCTTTTCTTAACAGAGATCTAGAAGAAGAAGCATACATGGAATAACCAGAAGGATTCTCATTGAAATACAAAGAAGACTATGTATGCAGACTGAAGAAGGCTCTATATGGACCGAACAGCTCTCGTGCTTTGGTACTCAAGATCGGATAAATATTTGCAAAAACATGCATATGAGAGGTGGAGTAGACACGAATTTATACATAAAAGCCCAGTAAAAAAGAACTCGATTGTTGTTGTATATGTTGATACATTATGTTTGGAAGCAACAAAGATGAACTAGCAAAATGGTTTGGTGGATGAGATGAAAACGGAGTTTGAAATGTCTAAGATTGGAGAACTCAAGCCATTTTAGATTGGTAACCAACAAAAGAACATAGGCACATTCATCTCCCAAGAAAAATACTTAAGAGAGATGTTGAAAAGGTTCCAAATGGAAGACTGCAAACCTGTGTCAAATCCCATGATCACTGGATGCAAACTATGTGCTAATGATGGATCAATCGATGTAGATCAAAAACTTTACAGTTCCATGATAGGAAGTCTGCTATACCTAACAGCTTCTAGACCAGAAATTATGTTGGCAGTAGGACTTGTGGCAAGATATCAAGCAACACCAAAACAAAATCACTTACTAGCAGTCAAAAGAATATTCAGATATCTACAAGGAACAACACAAAGACATCTTGGTATCCTAAAATCAAATCTTCACTTTAACAAGATACACAGATGCGCAATTTTCCACCGTGTTGATGAAAGGATCCGTACAAGGGAGGTGCTTTCATCTAGGAGAAAGTCCGTGGCATGGTTAAGCAAGAACCAAACATCCATCTCTTCCTCGTCTACGTACCGAAGGTGACTTATAGCAGTTACAGTGATGTTGTACACAAGTCATGTGGATGAAGCAAACTCTTCAAGACATGAAAAGTATTGATGAACCTATTTCAATCAAATGTGATAATACAAGTGCTATAAGCATATCTAAAAATCACGTGCTTCACTCAAAAACCAAACATATTCCAATCAAGTATCATTTTCTCCGAGAAAAAGTAGCTCAAAAGATAGTCAAAATGGAGTATGTACCAACAAAATAACAGACAGCAGATATATTTACCAAACCACTTGCTAAAGAGCCATTTGAATATTTAAGAGATAGATTAGGGGTAGTATCTGTAGATGTTATTCTCTGATATAAAGGGAAAGCACAATTGCAGGGGGAGAACATAAATGAAAAATATCATTTCAGGGGGAGAACAGCCAGCAAGGAAAGCATGGATCAGGTCCTCAGGATCAAAGGATTAAGGTAAAAGAAAATCAAGTTATTATCCTAGAGTTATCTGCATTATTCAAGCATGAAAAGGGCAATTACAAAGAAAAAGGATCAGTTTCATGTTCTAAAACATTATATTAAGAATCCGAATCGTGATTATCTTTTGAAGCCTCTCAGCATTTTAGTTGTTGAATCCAATCATACATCTCTGACTAAATAAAGCTGATACAATGTATTCTATGAAGTATCATTATTCTCACTTATAGCTCTGTACAAGTCAAAGAAGACTATGTGTGTGAACTGTATCAATTTACAGTGTATATTCAAATTCGATAATTCTCAAAGTGTTCTCTCAACAAGTCTTATACATCACTCTGAAGCATCATGGTACAAAGTCAACAGAAGAGGGCCTAAACATAACTCAGAGAGAGGAAATGCAAAAAACAACCCTTTTCCATTGATGTCAAAGGGGGAGGAAGAGCAAACAATAGGAGGAAGAGCAGGCAAATAGAGAAAATGTATTGCCATCAATGCCAAAGGGGGAGACTATTGGAAATGTTGTCATTGATGGCAAAGGAGGTATGGTATGTAAAAACAAAGAATGGGCTTACAAGGAGACAAAGACAGTCAATGGAGGTAGCAAAGAGGAAATGAATACAAAATAACAAACATGAAGCAGAGACAGTTGTGTAAGAAAACTAAGTTGTGTATGAAGAAGGATTGGTTTCAGTATTATATGGATATTGTTGATACAAGAATTCTATGTGAAAGAGCTATGATATATAACCATCTATGCATTAATGACTTAATTGCATATGTGTATCCTTGGTGTGTCGAATAAATAAACTCTGTGGTGAGGGTTTTTTGGAGTTCTACAGAAAAATGAAGAAAAATCCTTGACAATCTGCTTGTATGTTCAGTAATGAGAATGTGTTCCTGATGAAAGGCTTCGCCTCTGTCTTTAGTAATCTGAATAGAATTCTAACTGGATGCTCTGTGCTCCAGAGTCCAAACTGTATGCGCTTGTGGGGAGGATATACAAACCCTGTGACAAGAATTTCGTATGAATGAGACCCTGTAGCAGAGTATTTATAAGAAATGCATAATAAACCTCTGCATAAGAATAAACGAAACCGTGTTATGTATGGTGGAACTCTGCATCAGAATATAAAAGAACCATTTATAACAACAAACCGTGTTGAAATACGCAGTATGAATGAAGGCGGAACCATAATAGTAACAATATATATATATAATTGAAATCGTTGGAGAACGGAACCCGGAGTAAAATGTTGGATCGGAACCTGGAGTGGAGAACGAAACCTTGCAAGAGGAACAGTGAAGTGGTTTAGTGTGAACAGTAAAAGCCATAGGTATATTTCATCGCACCGCCTATCGACCATAAGTGGTATTTCCCGTAGGAGCAACAATTCCATTGATTGATCAACATGTGTCCTCGACCGACATACCAAAACCGTTGTTTAACGTGCGCCTTTGTGCATTAACTATCGTACCAAGACATGGAGCGAAATAGACAGGAGCCATCGATCTGGTGGGCCGGCATCTAACGGTGATCGCTTGTTGAACCCGCACGAAGGTTAATAAAGGAGTCCGGAGGTTAAGCCAGATATTATATACACTGGGATCGTGAACAAGTGATTAAACATAGAGATGAAAGTTCGTGAACAAGAAAAATACAGGGATTCAAAAGAGCAGTGAACAGGTGAAATGTATAGATGAAAGTAAACAAATAAGATGCAGAATAGCTTCTTAACTGTAGTAGAAAAAGAAAAAATCCAATAAATCCAAAGTCCAGAAGAGGAGCTGAGTGATATTGAAATATGTAATTAAGAATGTGAATGTAAATGATGTAATTATTTTTTATTGTTTTTGATGCAAAGGCAAGTATCCTAAAGAAAAGACAAAATCCCACTATAGCATGGAAATTTGTACATATTGCTATAATTTTAAAATGAGTTGGATAAATGAGAAGGCAGAAGGCAAAAAGTCAGGACTACTCACTTCAAATTCCCTGAGGAATGTAAAGAGTCATGTAATGAACTCTATATATAATATCACATTGATATGCACAAGAGAGGTTAGAGAGTGAGAGAGAGCAAATATTGAGAATGCAGAATATAGAAGAATAAGGCAGAGAAGATTAAGAGAAGGAGAGCAGAAAGAGAAGCTACAGAACAGAGCTGATATCTGAAGTAAATCAGCAAACATTCAGTTTGATAAATTGAAGGGAGTTGGTGCTTCCTTGCAAGTTGTAGCTTGCAGAATTGAGGTAGGAGCCTCTTGTAGGCTGGTGCCTGCAGAAAAACAGTGGTGAGAGGGAGTTGGAGCTTGCCTTTGCATCACAACAACAATAAGATGTGGTTTTCTCCCTTTATGGGTTTCCACTTATATCTGGTGTCTCTATGCATGATATTTATGTATTGATCTGATATGTATCATCTGCTTAATACCTGATGTTCTCATATTAAGTCTACTGCTATATTAAACTAATACTTGCTGCTTACATTCTAAGATTACTCACACATTAAATTGGATATGAAATGAAGATGTCAATAAGTTTAATGAAAAGTGTTAAAAGATCAAGAATGTATTAAACTGATTCACCCCCCCCCCTCTCAGTTTAATTAAAGGTTCAACAAAAACCACTCCAGTTTTCCACCTTACCACCTCTCCGCAATGTGTTTTGGGTTTAATCGTGGCCGTTGATGGGTTCTAATCTAACAACTCATATTCGACCTCGCCTCTGCCCATTTTCCATACATCGGACCTTCCAAAGAACTCCTCCAAGCGATCTCTGTCGTCCATCATTCTAATCGGGGGGCCATGATATAACCTAGCCTCTATCTCTTACCTCTTCATTCATTCTCCAAACAACTCCACCACGAGATCTCGACCGTAGATCACCATTGGCTGATCTAATACAACGGCCCACAATCCTCCGTGCACCAAACTTTCATCAGCCTCATTTTCCCACCTTCCACCATGGTTTTCACCCATTTTTTCGCCTACATCCACCATTTTCATTGTTGTGCCACCATTTCCTCCAACCTCCAAAGCAATCCATCCTCACTCCCTCAGGATTTTGTAATATTTTTATTGTGTTTTTGCAGGATTACAGATGGTGAAATCATTCCTTCTACACAGTCACTGTCATGGTGATGTATAGTGCAGAAAGGCTTTTTCAAAGCCAAAGATTGCAGAGGACACACCAAAGAGGGTTAATAACATGGTTTTCAATAAATATCAGGTTATTGACCCTAATTCAAACCCTCCAGTTCCATTAAAACCTGTACATCCACAGAAACAAGTCAAAAGAAGCGGCAATGAGTATCATAAGACAGCTTAAAGGATTAAAGCCCATTATTGAATATTTAATGCTTATAATCCAGTGTTTAAAGGATAAAGATACAGTTCAAAGACTCGAAAATGATTGAGAAGGCTTAATGAGGCCTAAAGCACATAAAAAAATCATATCAGTGTTTCAAAGAACTTATATCAAAGATTTAGTGCCAGCACAAGCAGATCAATCAATCAGCAAGGATAAAGCACAAACAAGGTTGCAACAGGTTAAAGTACAAAGAATCAGAGCAGTTATTAGTGTAGAATGTTGACTGACACTTTCATAACCCCTCTCCTTGCACACAAGCCTGCCAAGCAATTATTACACCAGAGAAACTGCTACAAACTGTCAGAAGCAGTTATTTAGAAGTATGGGAGTCCTCATAGCCCATTCTTCACTTAACTCTCACCAAGAAGATAATAGTACCACTATAGACAATATTTCTCCTCAAAGGACATTCCGTGGGTGTTTTCTGTCATATCAGAGGGGTCTCCACAAGCTACAAAGTTATTGATCCTGTCTAGAATTCAATGTAATGTTTAAGACACAGAATGGGGCGTTCGAATGTTTTCTTCATCTCTGATGATCATTAAAACCTACTTTCACCTACTTTTCCTCATTCTCTCCTATAAAGACTCTTTGAAGTCTCATTGTAAAAGGTTGGCATTTTTTGATTTCTAAAGTAATACATATTGCTACTTTGAAGAAGCTTTGGTGTTCTGAAATACTGTGAAGATCTTTGTTTTCTGTTGATGAAGGAGGCTGGACCATTGGATCCCTAAGCCTAGTTTCGGTGACGTACTTCTTATTGTTAATGTTATTTCCTATTTTCCACTTTGTTCCATCATGCTTTGCTTACAGTAGGATAAACATTTTAGGCAGAGAAATGTATCTTAGAAGCACCTCTGACCTGTTTATATTTCATTGTTTATATGTTTTCTGCTACTGAATATGACAGGGTAGTCTAATAGCTCTCTCAAATATTCAATTTGTTTTATTTCAGAAATGGTTAATCTAGTTGTGTTAAAGACTGTTTAGGCGTTCCCTCTTTCTTTACCACTGAATATTGCATTTGAAATCTCCCTTTGATTATTAATGCTTGCAATTTGATAAAGGAACTTGTTTCAATCATAACCTCTAATCATGATTGTAATTATTGTGTTAAAGGTCCATATAATTGTAATCTTAGATGTCTAAGGCATTCCCTCTTATTTGAATGCAATTGTATGTCTTTGTTGATTAAAACTCTTAGAGGTGGAATTATAGGAGGAAATAGGGCGTTCCCCGAATCCTATACTTCATTTAGAGGGTTTTGGTCTGCATTTCTCTTTGTATTTGAGTGATATATTGATTAAGTCCAAGCAGTGATCTTATTGGAGGAAATAGGGCATTCCCCGAATCCTTTAGGTCATTGTGTAATGATTTGGTTTGTTTTTCACTCTTAGTCTTTAATGTTCATCCCATCTCACCTATATTATTCAACAGATCCTTGACCAAGTTAGATTTTCCCTTTGGTTTCCCTTCCTTATGAGTCAGAAATATTTGGATCTTCACATGACTCCATTGCCCAATGTTTTTTAGATTCCCATGCTCTATCTATACCACATGAAACATACTTGTCTAACCAAACAAAACAAACAATCTTGCACCATCATAACTAGCCTAAAATCAATTACCAACACTTTCAAGACATATATTTATAAAAACATTGAGAGATCCCTCTCTGAGACTAGGAGGGCTAGATCCTAGAGCTCTAAAGATTGGTTCTGATGTTGCCTTGTCTTTTGATTAGCCAATCCATCAAAACACAGGACCCCAACATAATGGCGGTCACGGTGGGACCTATTGAGTCTATGATATCCTAGCAAACTATTATAAACTCTTTATTCCTACAAGTCTCTAAGAAAATCAGTTAGTAAGCCATAGAGTAGACTTTGTTTGTTTGAGCACCTTAGCTAAGTGTTAAGATCAGACATAGGACACTCTCATAACCATAAAAATGTACAAAACCCAAAAATATCTTAGACTAGCTTCATAATAAACATGGTGGTGGAACCATAACACATTTTACCTTCACAAAAGCTAAAAACCTTCCACCTGGCAACTCCATTAGCCCCAGTAGGCCTATTACCCATCTAGGTCTCCAGACCTCTTTAGGATTGTGTTAACTAGCCTTGAAGAAGTTGAAAGGCCTAGTCCCACATTAGATAAGACATTTAGAGAGGAAAAACTTTCAAACAATCCCTACAAACTTCAGCCTCTCTCATTTTTGAAAGCAGTCCGGCTTCACATAGGATCCACACTAGATCCCATCCAAACCCTAATCCTCCTGCAATAGTTGACAATCTAGAGAGAATTCTGTGGTATACTTTTAGAGCTAGAAATTTAGATGCTGATAGGAACATCCCAAGAACGAAGTCTCTCCCTGAAAACCTTTCTATCTTGGAGGATTTACCCTTTGACTTACATCATACCAAGAACATCTTTAGAACTAGATCTCAAAGTGATTTAAACCAAACTGATCTTGAAAATACAGGCCTGCAACAGAGCTTTAGTAGAGAAGCTTCACCTTCTACTCCTCCTGATTCATAGCTTCTTCACCCCTTTAGCCTTTTTCATAATCAATCTGCTCAAAATCAGTTTGCTGGCCCCAGTGTTTCTTCCACTCCAACCCATACCACCACTGTTCAAAACACTCCATTGTAGCCCACTTTCCCTCTTGTCGATCCACCAACTGTAAATCTACCTTTCTTTCCAGCCATGGCAACATTGTATGCCCCATTGGTGTTACCACAACCTTTGGCTCCCTTACCAAATGACTATCAGTCTAAGATTCCCCATTTCACCAGAAAAGAATCTGCCACAGCTCAACAATATGTAGATAGGATGGAAGATGATTTTGACTATATGGAAATAGAAGATGAGAGCATCAAGATGAGAATCTTTCCTCAAAGTTTAGGAGGAGAAGTAAAGAAGTGGTTTAAAGGCTTAAATCCTAATAGCGTCAATGACCTTCCCTCTTTGCATCAAACGTTCATAAACAAATGGGAAATCAAAAGCAACCCCCTCCAAATATTAGCAGAATATAAAATTCTTAAAAGGAATCAGGGAGAGAGTGTTCATGATTAATCCACCTGGTTTAACAGTGTCTACAATGCCCTTCCACCTCACATGAAACCTCCCCAAGGCATGGCCTTGGTAAAATATCCTGAGGGCTTCGATGCTGAGATGGCCTATCAGCTGAGGGAGAAATATTATGTAACTCTAGAAGACATGCAGAAGGGAGCAGTGAGTGTAGAAACAAACTTAGTTGAAAAAAGAGCTAGGCTAAGATCAAAGAAGAGGGTAACTTATAAAGATGATTGTGCACCCTCAACCTCATCCTCTGATACCAAAATTGACAACCTAGTGAAGGTAATGGAGAGAATGCCTGAAAGGATAAACTTGAATGATAGAGTGCCACCAAGAGAAAATCAAAACAACCTCTAAAATAGAAATAGAAACCATAATTTTAGAAGAGAAAACAATCAAGAAAGGCAAAGAGATAATGACCAACAAATTAGACCTCCCTTCCAACAAAACTACGTAGATCAAGAGGAAGAAAAAGATATTTAAGGGTTGGGAGAAAACCATGTAAACTTGATTGGATCAGACAGTGAGGATGATGTTTTTCTCACTGCAGAAGAACAAGTTTTCTTCTCCTTAGATCCAAAGGAAGATAATATGAGAAGTCTGATGATTATAGATTGGGGTTTGAGAATGAAATCATGGAGGTAAACAAACACTATGATTTAAGAAGCAAAGGGAACATAGATAGTCCAAATGACAAAGACACTAACTCTGCTGTTAGGAAAAATACAAAAAATCAGTCTAAGAAAATAGCAGAGAAAATCAACATCTTGGCCAAGAAAAAAGATTTAAACAAAGACAAAAGCAGCCAACCAAATGTTGAACAAATCTGCCCTAGTACCTCTGCTAGTGGCCGTGTTAAAACAACCCAGATTGATAGTCCTAATAAAAATCAGCAAGTCAAGATGGCTGAAAGAAACATAAGCGAGAAAATAGATGTAAATACAACAAAATCAATAATCCCTTTCAGCCTTGAGGGAGAGATTGCAAAGATTAAAGTTAACATACCTCTGGCTGAACTAGTGACCTAGGAAGTGTACAGAAATCAAGTCCTAAAAGCTCTGAATATACATGTTGATACTGCCACTTTGAACTTGACAGATGATAAGCCAGAGTTGTTGTTTGGCCCTATGATTGAAGGAAAATAACAAGAAGGGGTTTTTCCCCCTTTCTATGTCAGTTTAAACATACATGATAAATTTTTACACAATTCCATGCTAGATTCAGGAGCATCACACAACCTTATGCCCAAGGTGGTAATGGAAAGCCTAAGCTTAGAGATTACTAGACCATATAAAGACTTGTATTCCTTTGATTCCAAAAGGGTAAAATTCTTGGGGTTAATTAAATATTTGTGTGTCAACTTGTCTCAAATTCTTGCCAAGAATATTGTAATGGATGTAGTAGTAGCCGACATTCCCCCAAAATATGGTTTGCTCTTGTCTAGATCATGGGGAGCTAAGGTTCAGGGCAACCTTCAAATGGATATTTCTTATGCCACCGTACTAGTGTTTGGTCAAACCAGAAGACTATATAGGGAAACCCTTATGAAATACATGGTGAGAAGCAAGGAAAAACCTCACAACACTCCTGTTTATTCCACCCATTCAGATCTAGATTCCTTTATTTTATACAATGACGATGAACTCACCCAAATAGAGGAGGAAAACGAGAAGGACATTAGTGCACCAGAGCATTCAGAATTTTCTTCCTCTCGACCTCTAGATACCTAAACTCCCAGTAGCTCTAAGCAACACAAAACAGATGATAATGAAATAGATACACTATGGAGAATGAGCTTTGATGGCTCTTGCAACAAGAATAGTGAAGGGGTTTGTGTATAGATACACAACACGAATAATGGACATGCCTGCAAACTAGACGTTTCATGCACTAACAATATTGCAGAGTATGAAGCCCTTCTCCTTGGCCTGCACATTCTTAAGGATTTAAAGGCCAAAAAGATATCAGTGCACGGAGATTCTGAGTTAATTATCAAACAAATTAAAGGGGAATATGCAACCAAAAACCCCAGACTCAGAGAATATAGAAACACTGTGTTAGATCTCCTGAAAACCTTCGAAAAATATGAACTCCTGTTCATATCTAGAGCCCAAAATGACCTGGAAAACGAGCTTTCTTTTGCTGCTAATAATTTCCAGATACCAAAAATTCATGAACAAATCATTATAAAAATAAAAAATAGACCAGCAGTGCCTGATAACGAAGATCATTGGCAGGTGTTTAATAATGATAAACATATAGAGAATTTCCTGCAGTCAAAAGATGAGTTTTCCATAGCATCACTGAGTTTCAGCCACGAAAAAGAATGTTTAAATGAAGAACTAATTCCTAAAGAAGAGCCTTCCTCCCCTATTGATATAAATCAGTTTGATCATCTTTTCAAAGCAAAATTGTCTGATGATCCAAATCAGAAGGACCTAGAAGTTCTAAAATGTAAAGGTGATACCATACCCAAAGGCCTTGCCCCATTAGAGCAACTCTTTGATTTCAATGATGTGGCTAAGGAACCAAAAGTAGAACTCATGGAAACTAATGTGGAATAACACAATATAGGCAGCCCAACTGAGCCTAAGATGATTAAGTTATCTAGTACCCTTCGTGCCCATATTAAACAGCAATACATAGCACTCTTCAAAGAGTTTATAGATGTTTTTGCATGGGATTACAAAGATTTGAAATCATATGATACCAACATCGTCCAGCACAAAATCCCTCTTAAGGAAAATCAAAATCCTTTCAGATAGAAATTAAGAAGGATAAACCTATTTTGTTGCCTACAGTAGAAAAGTAAATTAGGAAGATGTATGAGGCAGGGATCATTGTTCCTCTTAGATACTCAGACTGGGTTTCCAATCTAGTATCTTTCAGGAAAAATATAGGAGAGATAAGGCTGTGTATTGAATTCAAGAACCTTAATAGGGCCTCTCTGAAAGATAACTACCCTTTGCCAAAAATGGACCACATACTTCAAAGGGTAGTTGGGTCAAAGAGAATATCATTATTGGATGGGTTCTCGGGTTATAATAAAGTGTTAATCCTCCCAAGTGATCAGAATAAAACAACCTTTACCACACCTTGCGGGAGATTCATGTATGTCAAAATGCCATTTGGCTTGATGAATGTAGGAGCCACCTTCCAGAGGGCCATGGACATAGCCTTATCAGAGGACATAGGTTATTTTATAATAATTTACCTTGATGGCATTACTGTTTTCTCCAAAACTGATGAAGAACATTTGGAACATTTAAGGAAATTTTTTGAGAAATGCAAAAGATTTGGTTTGTCTCTAAATCCCAAAAAGACACTCTTTGGCCTCCAAGAAGGAAAGCTTCCTGGTCATATAATCTCTGAAGAAGGGATCAAGATAGACCCCAAAAGAATTCATGGCATACTGAATATCAGCCACCCTAGGAACCTTAAAGAATTACAATCTTTCATTGGAAAGATGAATTTTTTGAGGAGATTCATCCCCAACCTTGCTGAGATATTAAGAAACATCACTAACATGCTTAGGAAAGAAGTAGGTGTTAAATGAAAAATGCAAGCTAAACAATCATTTGAACTGGTACAGCAAGCCCTTACTCAAGCACCTGTCCTTATCAGTCCCGATTTCACCAAGGATTTCTATATTTTTTCCTTTGCATCTGAACATACAATAGCTGTAGTATTGTTGCAAAATAATAGCTTGGGGCAAGAACAACCTATATCCTTCGTCAGTAAAGCCTTAAGAGATGCCCCACTCAAATACAATAACATGGAGAAACAAGCCTTAGCACTAGTAAAAGCATTAAAGGACTTCAGGGTGTACATTTTGCATTCACATATCATTGCATTTGTGCCACACACCATGGTCAAAGACATTCTGAGTCAGGACCCCGATGGTAAAAGGGGAAAGTGGATTGCCACTATCCTTGAATATGACTTGGAAATTAGGCCTACTAAACTCATCAAGGGACAAGTATTAGCAAAGCTCATGGTTGAGTCTAATTTCAAAGTTCTAGATATGAATATGGTTGATGCCTTGGAAGAAATAGAAGAGTTCCTAGCCCCATTTACTGAAGAAACATTCACGAATTATCCATGGTATGCTGACAACATTTATGTGTTACTTTATTTGAATGCTCCTCCTTCTTTGTCAAAAACAAAAGCCAGATTTTTCAAACAGAAGGCTTTAAATTATTGCATGATAGATGAAGTTTTATATTGGAAAAATGCTGTTGGGATATTGATAAAATGTTTACTTGAGGTTGATGCAGAAAAAATCATGCATGAAATGCATGAAGGAGAATGTGGAGGGCACTTAAATTGGAAGACCACAGCAAACAAGATCCTCAGATCTGGTTACTATTGGCCCACCCTTTTCCCAGACACCCAAAAACTAGTAATGTCTTGCCACAAGTGCCAATTTTTTTATGGTAGAAGAAAGCTCTTGCCCTTGCCTTTGAAACCTATTGGTGTTGAAAAACCTTTTCAACAATGGGGTTTGGACTTCATAGGGGGAATCCATCCATCCTCCTTAGCCCAACACAAGTGGATCCTCACAGCCACTGACTATTTTAACAAGTGGATAGAGGCCATACCCACTAGGAATGCCACTGTTTCTATCATTATTAAATTCCTTGAGACCAACATATTGTCCAGATTTGGCTGTCCTAGGAAAATAATCACAGACAATGTTGTTGCCTTTAAATCCAAGAAGATGGTTGATTTCTGCCATAAATATCAGATCACCTTGGGCCACTCAACTGCCTATTACCCCCAAGGGAATGGATTTGTTGAATCCTCCAACAAGACCCTGATCAACATCATCAAGAAGTTATTGAAGTAGAACTAGAAAGCCTAGCATAGTAAGCTTGTTCATGCCTTGTGGGCTGACAGATTAACCACCAAAAATTCAATCAATATGTACCCTTATCATCTGGTCTATGGCATGGATGTTGTTTTCCCAACATACTTGGGAGTTCCAATCATGAAACTCCTTCAAGAAGTCCAAGTTGAAGAAAATGATATGCAGAGAAGGATCAATCAGACCATCCATTTGCAGCAGACCAGAGAGGAAGTTTATCAGAGAACTCAAAAAGTCCAAGAGAACATCAAAAGGTTATTTGACAAAAGGACTAAAGCTAATGACTTCCAAGTTGGAAATGTGGTCCTAAAATGGGATTCAAGGAGGGAAGAGAAAGGAAAACATGGTAAGTTTGAAAATCTGTGGAAAGGGCCCTATATTATTCATTCCATAAGAGGGAATAATGCATTTTCCCTGCAAGAACTGAATGGTGAAGAAGTGTTAGGAGGTCCTATCAATGGCAGGATGCTTAAACACTACTTCTGTTAAGAGTATTAAGTTCAGATTTTTTTATCCATTGTACATACCATTTGGATCAAGAAAAATGAAAAGAAAAATACAAAAAAAATATAAAAAAAAAGAAATAAAAGAGGGCAGAAATAAAACAAGAAAGGTATAGCCCCATACCAAAAAGAAAGGAAAAGATGAAATTGTGCAAGCTCAAATGCCACTACTTTAAGGAGAACTATTGTCCAATCATATAGCCTAATCATGATTGGGAAAATTTCAATTTACTGCTGATAGGATAGTGAAGAAAATCTGCCAAACTGTCTAATCTTGGCTGATCAATAGAACAGATTAGGAAGATGAAAGGAAGGTTTAAACATGCTGAAAATCTGAACCTGGAATCATAAGAAACTAGGGCTCTAATTCTACCAAAGCTTGAGCCAAAGAAGAAGAAACAAAATTGGTTCTAACATGCTCAAAATTTGAACCAGCAAAGAAAAATTATACAGCTCTAACATGATCAAAACCAGAGCTGAAATGAAGAAAAATATGACTCTAAAAAGCTCAAACTCTGAGTCACAGCAAGAAGGAAGAATGTTTTTAAATTTCAGATCTTCAAACCTTCCAAGTTTTTTTTTTAAATTCTGCTAATTTCAGTTCATAAGCAGCCTGTCTTTATGCCATGGACCCACAACAAACCAGACTGTCTAATCCTGGTTTGGCTGTGTTTCAATTTCTGTTTTAGAATGTAGAGAATGAAAATCTGTCAGACAGTTTAATCCTGGCAGATATTAGTTTAGGTAGAGAAGCTATGAGCCCAAATGTTTAATCTGGTCTCATGGAGAAATAAGGGTAGAATTAGATTAGTTTTTTCTTTCAAATAAAAATAATATGATGTAAAAGGTCTGCAAGTCCAAATTCACCTTTGAGAAAAAATGTTAGGACAGTATGATGGGTAGGTAGAATGTTTGGGGAAATATTGCTGCTGATATAATGTCCATCATGTTTATAACAGCTGATCAAAAGAAGAAAAGGATGTTTCAAGTACCAGGTATCTGGCCTACTTCCAAAGGATTATTTCTGATATTCTTGACACCTTCAAGAAGATGCCATCCCCATGTGGAGCCACTGTTAGCCACCTATAAAATTTTGGCATAGCAAACAGGTGGCTAAATATATTTTTGAGCCTTCAAGAGAAACATTTCCTTTGTAAATCTCTCATTCTTGAAGCCTCCATGTGTCTTCTATCCTTTAAAGAATATTCACTGAGGTTTCCATTAAAGAGCCCTACTGTTTGATGAAAGAAACTGCTTTCAAAAAGGCCTCCATCTACTCCATTTCATTCCCTCAAAATCCCCATTTTTCATCCCTATTCCCCTCACAAAATTCCTCCAAAATCCCTTCATTAACCCTCTAAATCATCAAAATCCCCTTTTTAAACCTTATAGTTCCCTTTATTTGGTTTAAAAATTCCCTTTTATACTTATCGGAACCCCTCATTTGGCTTAAAAATCCCTATTTTGGCCTAAGAAACATTCTTTTTGCACTATGACAGGCTTAAGCCCCCGAGGGCTTATATTCTATAGCCCCCCTCCCATGCGACCTAAAACTCTGTGTCAGGCTCTTAAAGTCTTAAAAAACCTTTCAAAAACGTTTTTCCCTTTGTTTTTATCATTTCCAACGGTTATGGTTTGGATTAACAAGAACCATCGATCTCCACAGATCGACGGCCTTCAGGCGATCCGATTCCCGTTCACCCTTCCAATCCATTTCACCTTTCCCGACATTAAGATATTTGGGACGGATCCGGACCATTGAATCCACAAGAACCAACAGTCCAGATCACGTCGTGTTCCGCCCATCCATATAACATTTCATTGCCCCTTTGAAACGATGCCGCTCCAGTTTCAATCTCCATCGTCCATTGCACATGATCCAACGGTTGGAGATAAACCCTACGGACCACCATTACCCCTGCCTGATAGCAGATCTTAATCGTTCATCCATTCAAATCTGACGGTCAGCAAGAAACCCGATGGCCGCCTTTGCCCATGCATCTTACCTCCCATCACAATTTTTTCACACCGTCAGATCTTCCCACTTTCATCTGACGACTGAGAATGCATTTCGCAAAAAAATTTCTCCCTGGATTTGATGCTCCAAAAAAATGCGAAATGGGCAGTTTTAGATTTCCACGTGTCAACCAACGTATGGAATCGCATTTTATTTTTTAAAAACCGCATACCGCCCAGATATTTTGCGAATACCACTCCGGTTTTCCGCCTTACCACCTCTCCGCAATTTGTTTTGGGTTTAATCGTGGTCATTGATGGGTTCTAATCTAATGGCTCATATTCGACCTCGCCTCTGCCCATTGTCCATACATCGGACCTTCCAAAGGACTCCTCCAAGCGATCTCCATCGTTCATCATTCCAATCGGACGACCATGATATAACCTAGCCTCCATCTCTTACCTCTTCATTCATCCTCCAAACAACTCCACCATGAGATCTCGACCGTAGATCATCGTTGGCTGATCTAATCCAATGGCCCACAACCCTCTGCACACCAGACTTTCATTAGCCCCGTTTTTCCACCTTCCGCTATGGTTTTCACCCGTTTTTTCGCCTGCATCCACCGTTTTCATTGCTGAGCCACCATTTCCTTGAGCCTCCAAATAAATCCATCCTCACTCCCTCAGGATTTTGTAATATGTTTATTGTGTTTTTGCAGGATTACAGATGGTGAAATCATTCCTTATACACAATCACTGTCATGGTGATGTATAGTGCAGAAAGGCTTTTTCAAAGCCAAAGATCGCAGAGGACACACCAAAGAGGGTTAATAACATGGTTTTCATTAAAGATCAGGTTATTGACCCTGATTCAAACCCTCTAGTGCCATTAAAACATGTACATCCACAGAAACAGGTCAAAAGAAGCGGCAAAGAGTATCAGAAGACAGATTAAAGGATTAAAGCCCATTATTGAAGATTTAATGCTTATAATCTAGTGTTTAAAGGATAAATATACAGTTCAAAGACCCGAAAATGATTGAGAAGGTTTAATGAGGCCTAAAGCACATAAACAAGTCATATCAGTGTTTCAAAGAACTTATATCAATGATTTAGTACCAACAGAAGCAAATCGATCAATCAGCAAGGATAAAGCACAAACAAGGTTGGAACAAGTTAAAGTACAAAGAAGCAGAGCAGTTATTAGTGCATAATGTTGACTGACACTGTCATAACCCCTCTCCATGCACACAAGCCTGCCAAGCAGTTATTACAGCAGATAAACGGCTACAAACTGTCAGAACCAGTTATTTTGAAGTATGGGAGTCCTCATAGCCCATTCTTCACTTAACTCACACCAAGAAGATAACAATACCACTACAGACATTATTTCTCATCAAAGGACATTCGTGGGTGTTTTTTGTCATATCAGAGGGGTCTCCACAAGCTACAAATTTATTGATCCTGTCTAGAATTCAATGTAATGTTTAAGACACAGAAAGGGGCATTCAAATGTTTTCTTCATCTCTGATGATCATTAAAACCTTATTTCACCTACTTTTCCTCATTCTCTCCTATAAAGACTCTTTGAAGTCTCATTGTAAAAGGTTGGCATTTTGTGATTTCTAAAGTAATACATATAGCTGCTTTGAAGAAGCTTTGGTGTTCTGAAAGAGTGTGAAGATCTTTGTTTTCTGTTGATGAAGGAGGCTGGACCATTGGATCCTTGAGCCTGGTTTTGGTGACGTACTTCTTATTGTTAATGTTATTTCCTATTTTCCACTTTGTTTTATCATGCTTTGCTTACAGTAGGATAAAAATTTTAGGCAGAGAAATGTACCTTAGAAGCACCTTTGACCTATTTATCTTTCACTGTTTATATGTTTTCTGATACTAAATATGGCAGGTTAGTCTAATAGCTCTCTCAAATATTCAGTTTTTTTTATTTCAGAAATGGTTAATCTAGTTGTGTTAAAGACTGTTTAGGTGTTCCCTCTTTCTTTACCACTGAATATTGCATCTGAAATCTCCCTTTGATTATTAATGCTTGCAATTTGACAAAGGAACTTGTTTCAATCATACCCTTTGATCATTATTGTAATTATTGTGTTAAAGGTCCTTATAATTGTAATATTAGATGTCTAAGGTGTTCCCTCTTCTTTGAATGCAATTGTATGTCTTTGTTTATTAAAAATCTTAGAGGTGGACTTATAGGAGGAAATAGGGCGTTCCCCGAATCCTTTAGGTCATTGTGTAATGATTTTGTTTGTTTTTCACTCTTATTCTTTAATGTTCATCCCATCTCACTTATATTATTCAACAGATCCTTTACCAAGTTAGATTTTCCCTTTGGTTTCCCTTCCTTCTCAATCATAACTATTTGGATCTTCACATGACTCCATTGCCCAATGGTTTGTATATTCCCATGCTCTATCTATACCACATGAAACATACTTGTCCAACCAAACAAACCAAACAACCTTGCACCATCATAACTAGCCTAAAATCAATTACCAACACTTTCAAGACATATCTTTATAAAAACATTGAGAGATCCCTCTCTGAGACTAGGAGGGCTAGTTCCTAGAGCTCTAAAGATTGGTTTTGATGTTGCCTTGTCTTTTGATTAGCCAATCCATCAAAACATAGGACCCCAACACCACACTTCCATTGACATCAATGACACTATAGTTGACATTAGTTGACATCAAAGGCAACAAACACTCAACATAGTTATTATTTGGAATTTGATAATGTACTCAATGATGATTTGGAGTGGTTTGCAATTAAAAAAAATACCCTTGAGAAATGATGAAATTTTAGATGTATTTATCTCTTCATTCGATGAGAATAAGGGAAGCCAACGTGATCAAGTTACAAATGTATTATTCATAGTTATAGTCACAGTTGGAAAATGGATTGCTGGAATTTATATGGGGATTCCATCTCTGATACTCATCGTGATGTTTCTAGGGATGAAAATGCTGATTTTTTTACCCTTGGACAACCTAACATTTTGGGGTAAAATGCATATATTTTTTTATTTTTGGTAGCCATGCTTATTAAGTTTATATTCAGAAAATTCTATAATAAATTTCCAGCCATGTTTTCCCATGAATAATGCAGATTTTTTTTTTTAATCAGATTATGGAGCATGTCTTTAAAAGTGCACACATTTTCCAACCAACATCTTCAGATTTTGATATATTTTTCATGTGAATTTTTATTGAGAAATTATGTTTTTATGGCTAGAAATTGTATGGGATGTTAGGGTTTTCAGTTTGATATTTATTGCAGAAAAATTCAGCCATCATAATTGGGGCAAGGAGCCCTAAATTATGGGCTGATTTTTTTTTCTTCCCAGATTTGATTTTTTATGTTTATGTTTCTTAAATAGAAGCTAACCAAAATTTTGTAGATTTGTGAGTCACCTAATCCCCAGTTGCTTGAGGGCACGATAGATTATTCATGGAGGATTATATCAGCTCTATCCAACAATGGATAGAGCAAGCTTGTAGTGATGGATGCCATCACTAGTGTGATTTTAGTGTTCTTTGTCATCTCCATGTGCCTAATTTATATTTTAGCCTTTTCAAAATTGATATTCTAGCATGCATTCATGTGATATTTGATGTAGCATTTTTTTGGTTTGTGACCAAACACAAGGGAAGAGTTCATGACATTCATGACATGATTTGATGGCTTTTGGATGTGTGATTTCACTTAATTTTCTCATTTTCATATGTTAGAATAGTATAGGATGAATAAGCTCAACATTCATGAGCTGTAGGTTTAATTTCATGTTATCTTTGGTATTGTTGGCTTATGCCTCTTTTTTATAGAAATTTTGAAAAATGAACAATTTTTTTAAGAATTTATGTGGTGTTTTCGGAAGTGGATCTCTACCACCTTTTTTTGGCTTTATTTATTGGTAGTATTCTTAATAGGTATAACAAAAATCCTAGACTTCTCATGCACTTTGTTCTAAAGTACATATCCCCATGTGGAGCCAGGTGTTATCCCTCATAATGTATGAGGGAAAGCCCTTGTGATTTAATGAAAATATTGGTTATTTTCATCACACATCAGAGATTTGTAGAATGACATTGATGGATTACTTGATAGATGTAGGGGTATTGTTATTTATGCACACACTTTCCTCGACACTTTCTTTATGGCATAACTGATCACTGTCAATGGTGGGCATGTAGTGTCTGGAGAAGGGTTATTGCTTGCACACTTGTTTATTTGTGCCCCTAGTGCTTATCATGATTTTTGTGGTTTATATAGAGGCACCTTGGTTTAGGATTTGTATTTCCTTCATTATTTTCTTATCTACTATGGTACCTATTTGGTACTTGAATTCCCTAGATCACGTTGCCATGGTGGGATTAGATCTGATTAGATGATGTGCATTGTCCTCCTGGTTAGTAGAATCATAGCTTATGTGGACACTTGAATTGAGCATATGTGGTGTTTGTGGGGTGTTTTAGGGTCTTGCATAACATTGGTCATGTTGTCCTTTGAGATGATTGTGGTCAATAATCATGCCAAATCATCTATAATGATTTGTTTGTATTTTTGTGATGTTGGAGGACCAATGCATAAGATAAATCTTAGCAAACAATTATGTATTTAAATCTTATGGATAATATTAGTAATTATAAGTAAGGGATGCTTGTTCATCTCATACAGTGATTAAGATTTTATAACTCGATTATGTGGATTTATGTAAGAGAATATGAATATTAAATATTCAGATTGAATTCTTCAATAAACCATAAGTTGGAAAACCCTTAAACAATGTCTAAAATTTCAAAAAAAAAAATCTAAGATTATCAAGATGCTGACAATTTATAAATAAAAGGGACTTACATCAACAAATTTTCAAGTAAATCATTCTTTATAATAATAATAACTTTAGAATGAATTATGAGATTGCTGAAACATAGTCAAACTCACCTAGTTATCTTGATAACAATTAAATATATGAAGAAACAAAATGGCTGAAAACTGGAAAAACTCAGAGAGAAGACAAAGTTGTATGAGATAAGTTCAGAATCCTCCTTGTATTATTGATGATAAAAAAGACTTGTACAATTTCTTATTACAAAAACTTTCTCATCCAAGGGTGCAACCCTTAATAACTTGAATTGAGAGTTATTTATAGTAATTAACAAAACTTTAGAAATATCTTAACTAATTTACAATAATAGGATAAGAAGAATAAAATAAGGAGACATATAGATGTAGTGTCTCTGTTTTTTTGGAGGTTGTTGATGATTCGGCCCCTTTTGGTGAAAGATGTTCCTGACTTGACCTCTTTTGTTGGAAGTTGTTGCTGACTTGGCCCTTCAAAAATATGATATGATGGCATACTGTAAAATTAATCTATTATTCGATGGTTTCAAAAAACATATCCCATTGATATTCACTTGGGATTTCTATATTCATCATTTTCCTGAAGATTTCATCTACTTCAGTAAATCTGTCAAAAGTTGATTTTTGAATGAATAATTGTTTGATTTGATGTTGAATGATCAAATCAAACTATAGAGCTTCAAGAAAAACTCTCCCTGTAATGTGACCTTTGATACCTGCAAACTTTGATTTGTATATTGCAATTGTATATAACTTTGTGCAATAATCTTTTAACTTGACCAACTTATCATATAATCCTACCAGACCTGGCAGTCCTTTATGATTTAAAACATTAAATTTAGTATGAAACCTTTGAAAAATAGCATTTAAAGCTTCACACTTGGTCTGCAACTGGTTGATCAAGTTTCTTTTCTGCAAAACCTTCTTTATCTCCAAAATGGTTGCAGTACTGTCTGAGATATTGATTTCTTCCAATTCCTCTTTGTTCTTTGAATTAAGAACCTTGATCATGTAAAAATCTTCACTTGGATTCTTTTTGAGTTGATTCTTATGATCTTGAATTGTTGTTCTGCATTTGTTGATGAGTTCCTACTCCTCGAATATGATCTATACAGATGGCCATATTTCAGTAATGGACTTACTGATGTCTTCCAAAATACTTTTCTTGGCTTCTCCTAGAGTTGCTACCATAAGAGATTCACTTTCCAGTTCCTTGATTTTAAGTTCGAACTGATGAGTCTTCTGCATTTCCTCTAGATATAAAGTATCATTTTTAATGTTTTGTGACTCAATAAGTTGAAACTTCTGATGTAATTTCTCATGTGAAAGTTGTTCTTCCATCTTTCTAATTTGCAGATTTTGATCAATGATCAGCTTAAGAATTTCCTCCTTGTCACATTCATTTTCTGCCATCTCTTTAGTCTGTGGGTATTTAGTTGAGGGTAGCTTGAGTTGTTTTCGCAGAGCAACAATTTCTGCATTTTTCTTCTTAATGATTTCCTCAGCTGCCTTGCAGTCCTTTGGATCGTATTCCACTTTTACTACAAGTTCTTCCAATGACTTCATCTTGTTGTCTTTAGCCAATGAAGGCAATTTCTCAATCTTCAACTGGGATTGAAAATTTTACAGTGCTAATTTCAATTTGGAAAGAGACATGGCTGTTGTAGTCATCGTCGAAAATAGTGTTTCTCATGACTGCATGTGCATGTCCATCTGGTCAATTGGGTGAATCTGTTTTGTATCAAATGAGAAGACAATCTTCTTATACTCAGCACGAGTCTTTGGAAATGGCACTGGTGCTTGCAGAAAGGCCATATGCATTATTCATTTTTCACTATCAAAGGCAGTGAGAAGCATGTGTTGTGATGTACATGTCTATTTCCAAAATTGGATGTAAACATCTGATTTCAATGCTTCATTCTTGTGATTGATGTCTAGAAATCTAGAGAAAATATTTTTCTCTTCAGAAGAGCTGGCATCTGAATGCTAGATGATTTCTAGTGGCTCTCTTGTAGGTGATGCTGATGGAGGAGTTTGAGGAACGTTGGTGGATGTGGAGGTTTTGGTATCTCCCAAATCTATGATCTCGGGTTGTTTCTCTTCTAAAAGCAAGGAGGAAGTGAGATTTTCCTTCTTATGCTATAAGATGAACCCTTTCATAATTTATTTGGAATGTGGTGTCTCTTCTCTGATCCTTATCTGCTTCTTACTGTCAGGTACTGGTGTCTGTACATTTGAAGTGGAAATGACTTGTTCATCTGCTTCCTATAGAGTGCCTTCTACCCATTCATCTCGGTTCCTGTATTTCTCTATTTTTGCTCTGGAGGTATGAGTGTAAGAGGTTGTCTTGAGTTCAACCCTCAGAGAAGAAATAATGCCATGAGGTTCATATGACCAAGTAAAACTTGATTGAAAACCCATATTCTTTAATAATTCATCTGCATTATCACTAGTTGCTCTGGTATTGCAGATGAATGATCCAATATTGGCCTTGAGTTTAAATTGGGATTTCCTCTTTCCTGAAACAAAATGCAGTTCATCCATATTTAACATTTGTCTTATTTCCTCTAAGGAGAAAATTATCATAGGCACATATATTGGAAGTTTTTATGGTGAAATTTCGCAGCCATACACCCTGATCTCTATGTAATTTTTATACAAATACCAATCACATGTCTTTGCTTGTTCACTGAGGTGCAAAATTATTTTAATGTCTTCTCCAATTCTAGCCTCTGATTGATTGGTAAAGAGCTACCTTACTGGGTGAATGAATCAATCTATGAATTTTGAGAAAGAAGTGGTTGTTAACAAAGCTCTGACCAATTATGTCCAATGAATCACTGATTGATTCACTCCCTACGCATCCTGCTTGTTAAAGTGGATAGGCAAAAAATCTTCCGGCTTAAACAAAATAATATGAATAATCACAGAAGAATAATTGAATACTCCTTGTGTGGTTAATTTCATGAATTGTTCATGTATAATATCAGCTAAGAAATGGATGTAATTATACATAAACAATGGTGATTTTTCAAGACTAAAGATAGATAACAAACCGAGGAAGGGTTCATCAATGATTTCATCTTTTGGGTATCCTAACAGGTAAGAAAGAAGGGAGATGCAGTGTTTGGAAGCTATAGGAAATATGGAGGATGCATATGGAGGATTTCTCTTTGGTAAATCTGCATCCTCAGGTAGGAAAATGTCAAATATATGAGCTCTCTGAGGGAAAGATAATTTATGATAAAGATCCATGAGGGCGGCAGGAGAGAAGTAGGACAAGGAATCAGACGAAGGGATGAGAAGCATCTGGTTAATGTTTTTAGGGGATATGGTGATCATAATGTTTCCATTCTGAACCGCCACTGACCTGGTTATAGGGTCATATTGCTTCTGACACCAGGAAATTAGATCTAGAAATGGGTGAGTTTGAGGGAATGCAAACAAAGGCAACATATATTCCCAGAACCTGATAGGGTCTTGGTTATCCATGTGCTTCTGTTTTAGCCACAAATGTAAATCGTAGGAATCAAATTCACAGTGATAGGCTATGATTTTAAAATAGGTGTCGGCTAGGGGTATGAGGTCAAGATTGATTTGCAGAGTTTCAGGGATGTCTTCTGCAACGAATTTGGCAGCTTCAGGAATGACCTCAGCACCTAAATCAGCAATCTAAGAGACAACCTCTGCAATGATGTCAACATTTTGTATTTATTTTATCACTCTTTTCTTAACTTAACCCTTAGGAGTCATTTGTTTATTGGTTTTGGCCTTAGGTGCCACGATTGACGGGTATAGACTAGTATAAGAATTTGAAGCTCGGGTTACAAAAACGATGACAAGGTTTCAGGAATATGAAGGGTGATTACAAAATGAAAATTCATTGTGAAATGAAATGAAGGATGAAAGGAATTTGAACGAGGAGGTAAAGTAAATAAGGAGAGGTTTTTGGTAATTTTATAAGCTGCACTTTGGGTTTAACGGTCGTGTCTAACAATCTAATGAGTTTTAATTTCATAACGGTGCGATTAATGGTCCAGGAGAAGATTTATTGGCCAACGGGATGATTAAAAAATATAATAAGATCATTGGGGAGTAACGGACAAGTGACGTGGAGGGATATGATTGGTTGGTGGACCAACAGTTGTGGCGAGAAAAATGGTCATCAGCGATGAAAATCGGAGGTAAATTTCAGGGGGGGGGTGTTACCTCCCAGTTTCTTGTTTTAGGGGGAGAGGGTGCGAAGTGATCGGTGCTGCCATGTCGCGGAAAAGGGCGGCCATTAATACCAGAATTCGGATCTCGCCCCTCGCATTAAAAAAAAATTGTCACGTGGGGGTTGCGGAGTTTATTTCTGTTGTAGATCTGAGGGGAGATCGAGATCTGCCATTGAAAAATGCAAGTGCTTTATCTCAAGTGATTTGACTACTTTGACGTTAGTGATCTTATAATAAAATTCATATGAACTTATATATCAATTTAATAAATGAACATTAAACCCTTTTTCAAAGGTTTTAACATACATAAATTAAAAACTTTACATCTTTGAGAATCTGGCACATTTAAACAGGCGACCATTTATTATTTTAAAAACTAAAGCATTATCATTTTTTGTTTCATGCTTCCCTAACATTTTTTCTTTTGCCGCTTTTATTTAGAGAAAACTACTCTATCATTTTTTCTAACATGGATGTAATAAAATATAATTTTGCTAACATTTTTTAATTTTTTTCTTTTTCATCCATGTTCTAACTTAGCATTTTATTTTTTATTTTTCAAACTACCATGCTAACCTATCAAAAACAAATAATGTTACAATATATCACACATTTGATTGACCCATAACACATTTATAGATAGGGATGCACACCAACTTGGTTAATTATTTCTCCCGGTGATGGTTATTTAATTATTAACACATTCACTGTGGTTCATGCTTATTTATTATAGGGACATATTTTTATGCACATTCACTATTTATTTTAGGCACATATTTTTATGCACATTCACTCTTTCTTTTAGGTGCATATTTTTATGGTGATATACCATGTATTTTCTAATGGTGTGAACACCCTTGAGGATATTGGATATTTAGCGATGAGGTGGTATTGCTAGGTTGGTTTGAAGGAGTAGAGCACTCTTTTTATTGGGCATCTTATGCACATCTTTGGAGGTATGGAGACCTTTCACACAATTTTCTAGGTCAATCCTTTTATGCATCCATGTTTTCATAAATCAATGGACAGTTTTGGTTAATGATTTCTCCTTACAACACATGGTTTTTCATATATTATTCTTCTTTTGGTGAGGATGTACTGCCTTGCATAAATTCCTAGGACAATTTGGGGAGTTTTGGTTTTGGTTTATGGGCCTCTAACATCTTCAACACACTTCTCAAGGGCACACTCTATTTGGGGTTTATGTGAATTTTCCAAGCCATTGAGTTTACTCAATAACATAAATAAAAATATGTGCATGTATCATTCACATAGATAGTTGGAAAATACAACGGAAGCACAAAACACGAAATACAAAATCTGCCCTTCAAATCAACTTATCATTAACAATTCAAAAATTAAAAGGACACCTCAAAAATAAGGTTTTTCTGCTTGTTGAATGGGAAAATTGCAAAATAGGTTTGAAAAACCTTCAATATGACCCCATAGGACTGCATGGATCTACATGACTATACAAAATTCACTGCATGGATAGATCTGCAACCTATAATTACTGTTGGGTTACTCTTTTCACTGCAACACTATTTTCTCTATTCCTCGGCTTTTTTCTTCACCTTCGAATGAAAATATATCTGTGAAGAATCAATGTGTTTTTTCCTGATACCTTTCCCTACATTTGTGGAGAATATATTTTAAATATCACTCCTAGTCTAAGTACAAATTTAGACTCAATTGCTAAAAACTAGACATTCACTTTTTTTTACTAAGTGAAATACAAAATAGAATTACTTTTCCAAAATTAGAATTACTTTTCGAAAGTTAAAATTTCAGAACTATATTGACCTACTTCTCATTTGTTCAAAATGAACATATGTGAAAGTTCGTCTATGAATTATAATTCTCAACACTCCCTCTTAGTGAGGATGAAATTCTATGCCAATCCAAGTTTGTATTTGAATGCCTCAAACTTCCCTTTTTCTAAGGGCTTGGTTAGAATATCAACAACCCATTGATATGTGAGTACATATTGGAGCTTCATTGATCCCTTTAAATCCTATTTTGAATGAAGTGGTACCTAATATCTATATGCTTGGATTGGTCATGAAACACTGGATTCTCAGAGAGTTTGGAATAACTTTGATTGTCACAATAGATCACTATGGGATCCAACTCCTGATAAAAAATCTTGTAATAACTTGCAAAACTAGATTGCCTCACAACTCACCATACTAGTTTCAATATACTCTGCATTTGTTGAGCTAAATTCCATGGAAGTGTTCTTTCTACTAAACCAGGATATCATTGTTGATCCCAAAACATAAGTGACACCCTGATGTGCTCTTCTTGTCTATTGCACCACCTACCCAATTTGAGGTTGTATACCCTTGGAACTTCACTTCACCATCACCAATATATATTAGACCATATATCAATGTGCCCCTCAAATACCTGAGCACATGTTTTTCTGCTACCCAATACTCCTACCTCTACTACACCACGAATTGAATCAAAGTGTTTATTGCAAAAAACACATCTAGTATGGTGTTGTCCAAATACATGAAAGAACCTATCCCCTGTTATAAAACGTAGGATCCACCAAATTTGAATGTGAAGTTGTCACCTTCTTCAAATTTGTGACCATGGGTGTGGGAATAGGTTTGGAGTCATCTATTTGAAATCTCTTTGGGACCTCTACTACATTTTTATTTTTCCCAAGGGAAATCTCCTCTAGTCTCTTCCAAACCTCCAAATCCAAGAAATAATGCATGATGCCATTTTCCTTCATTTCAAAATCAATTGCCATAGTTGCTTTTCAATTTTCATAAACTTCTCTACACTTGTTAGAAACAAGCCATCTACATACAATACGAAAATAAGCAGATCAATCCCAACAAATAGATAATATAAGTTAGCATCTACTTCACTTTTGATGAAACCCATGCTTAGAAAATATAAATCGATCCTATAATACCACACTTTTGGCACTTTTTTGAGTTTGTATTATACTTTATTAAGCTTGCAAAAGACTCCTTCCTAGGTACCTCAAAGTATTGTGGTTTCTATATGTACACTTTCCCATCATTTATTCCATTAATGAAACCCGTGTTCACATCCATTTGATGTATCCTTCATCCCATGACTGAGACAATATACATAATAACTTTATTGGAAGTGTACATGGTGATTGAAGCAAAAACATACTCATAGTCCACTCCATTTTTTTGGGAGAACCCTTTGACCACAAACCTCACTTTGAACTTTTTAATGTTTCCATCTGTAACAAGCTTGATCTTGCAGATCCACTTGGAACTCACAACTGATTTCCCCTTTGGTCTTGGCACTATGTCTCAAAAATCATTCTCCATGATGGGTGTGTACTCTTCTACCATGACATTCCACCATACCTACTGGGATGCCACCTCCTAAAAACTAGAGGGCTTGGAATTAATGACGCTCCTTATCAATGCCATATAGTTGGAAAAAATTTTGGAGGCTCACTCTCCTTGAATGTGCTCTTAGGAGTATCAACATTCTCTTGAGAATCCCTCAATGTTTGTGTGAACCATCCAGGTCTCTTGATAGAACTAGAAGGGACTAATGCCTTCTCCTCCTCATTTTAATGTTTACCTATTGAATTGGAAACTTCTTTTGTCTTGAGTGACCTTGGCTCAATATTTAGAGCTTCCTGCTCCTCATCCTTTGTCACTGGAATGGGGGCTCATGTGACTTCCTGGAGGCAAAGTCATCAAACTTTACATATTTTCTTATTACTATTTTCCTTTGTGTTGGAATATAGATTATGTAGGCCTTTGAAGTGTCATTGTAACCCACAAAGAAACCATTCCTGTAGGAGGGATTCAAATTGATCATTTTATCTATAGTTAAATGAATATAAACATGTTAATTTTAGATATCAATGGTATATTCTATGCTTGCAACAATTAATTCAATGTATTTTTATAGGCCCAATGCCAATTTCAATTTAGTTTCCAATAGAAATCACATAAACCATTAATTCACATTGATAGTAACTATAGATAGAACATAAATAGTAAACTACATAAGGCTAGCCAAAACAAGAGAACACCAATATATGGCTAATTCCAGGGAAAAACCCAAGGGGGGAACCTTTAATCCTTGTTCTTATATATTATTAATTTTTCAACAGAGAGAGAATCCAATAATGTACAATGATGAAGTCAAAGTCAAAGTTGACTTGACAATAAGATGATCCAATACCACTATGAAAATGCCAAACAAACAACCCTGCCAAATCTGCAATTTTTGCTTCCAGTCAACAACAGTCAAACAACCCTAACCAGTGGTTAACGATCGTCAATGCAACAGCAAAACAACCCACTTGGAGCTCAGTCAACCTTGGTAAAATTTGGCCTTCCTCGTTGGTCAAATTCAACCCAAAACAGTCATAAAAGTAGCAGTTAAACTTGGTCAAACAAAAGTCAGCCCTGTAGTCAAACATGCCTTTGGTCAACGTAGTTGAAAGTTCCCATAAGTCCTCGATTTTTGTGCCAATAAATGCGACTTGGTCAAACATAAATTTTCCTTCAAAAATAATAGTCAAATATAGTCAAAAGAGCCTTCACCAACGCTAGTCAAACTCAGTTGAAATAAAAAGTCAATGTCGAGTCAAATATGCCTCTTGAAATCCACACGTGTGAGAGAAATAGGTTGTCTGCAAGTTGTATGACCCAATCAGATGAGGAGAGAGAATATTTGATGAGTTGTGATGATTTCAAATGAGGTTTGAGGTCTCTCTTATTTATATGAGTCAATGTGGGTCAAAATACATGTCTCTTGGGCTTCATGAGCCTACATAAGGGTGATGCCGACCTTGAAAAATTGCACATGTGTGGGCTTCAATTCAAAAAAAAATTGTACTTGTTTGATTTCAGTGAACCTTAGATCAATTTTGGTCCTCTTGAAAATAGGAATTCAACGCAATAATCATCTCCTTAAATGAGTTGTGCAAAGTGGAATTTGGCCCTAGTTGCACAATTTAACATTCCCTCTCAAATAGGGAGAATTCCACTTGCCAATATCAGACCATCGATCGTACCACTATCCTTTCATTATGTACCATCTCTGAATCTCGTGTCATCTATTTTGAATACTGATATAGATAATAAGAAGGATTTCGAGAGTGAGTCACAAGACCTTACCACTATCCACTGAGAAAATTCAATTCACATAAATAGGGGTAGAACCCCATTGAGCCTTGATCCTCAATGATCAATTTTTTGAACATCATGCATCCTATACATAGGGAATACAACAATAAACGATGCGTCCATCTGTAGTGCTATGGTCCCTAACCACTTTTCCCAACTCATTGGCCAAATGAGAGGTACTTCCAAAGAGTCCAAGACTACAAGGGGCATCCACAAGAGAAGGTGAATCACTCATCCTGCTCATATGCCATAGGAGAAGGTGAACCACTCATCCTGCTCATATGCCATAGGAGAAGGTGAACCACTCATTCTATGCATATATCGTCAGCCATAGGGGAAGGTGAACCACTCATCCTATGCATATATCATCAGCCATAAGGGAATATGAGCCACTCACTTTATGCTCACATATATCATCATGGGGTATCACAGGGGAAGGTGAACCACTCACCTTGTACACAACGTACCTATAGGTGAAGGTGAACCACTCACCCTATGGTTGCACATATCTCTAAGAAGTATCTCAGGCCCCCAGGAGCTCCCAAATCTTAATGTCCAACTCAAGAAGGACCCTCATGGTAGGGTCCTTCCATGACTCCAAGTCTCTCTCGGAAGGCTAAGAACTTTACCTTCCCCAAGGGCTTCGTGAGGATGTCAGAAACCGTCTCATTAGTGCTGATTTGTTGGAGCCTTATTTCTCCTCGTTGTACCACATCTTGGATAAATTGGTACTTGATATCAATGTGCTTGGATTAGTTGTGGAACACAGGATTCTCTGAAAGGCGAATCCCACTTTGATTGTCATAGTAGATAATGGTGATATCCAAAAAGTTCTCAAATAGACCATTGAAGAGCTTCCTCAACCAAATAGCTTCACAATAGGCCATACTAGCTGCAATATATTCAGCCTTGGTGGTGCTTAGAGCAACTGATTTATGCTTCTTGCTCATCCATGGAATTGAAGCAGATCTCAAAGAGAAGAAACACCCTGATGTGATCATTCTATCCACCACACTACTAGCTCATTCAACATAAAAATATCAATGTAGCCTCAAATTCCCAATAGTGTATATCAGTCCATTGTTGATAGTGACATGAAGATATCTTAATAGATTCTTAGCAGCAATCCAATGTTTGTGATGAGACTCAACCATAAATTGATTCAAAGTATATACAACGAAGTATATGTACGACCATGAGTTTACCAAGAACATCAGGACCCCCACAAGTTGTCTATATTCAGAAGGATTTTCCAATTCGTGACCATCAACACTTCCACAAAGCTTCTTAAGTTGAGTACCATCAGAATAGACACAAACTTGCATTCTACCATCCCACATCTTTCTAATAGCTTCACATTGTATTTTCTTTGAGAAAGGAAAATCTCGCTTTGTGTTTTACAGACCTCCAAGCCTAGGAAGTAATGCATACATTCTAGGTCCTTCATTTCAAATTCAGAAGTCAAATCCCTCTTGTATTAATAAATGAGAGGGTATGCACTAGTCAGAAAGAGATCATCAACATAAAGGACCAAAATAAGTGGCATGTACTTTTCAACCTTGAAGTATAGGTTTGGATCAACATAACTCCTTGTAAATCCAAACTTCATAAGATATCTATCAATCCTCTCATACCAAGCCCTAGGGATTTCTTCAACCTGCATACATGTGTTCTTTGATATTGTACTTTAAACCCCTGTGGTTATTCCAAATAGACTTCCTCCTTAAGTGAGTCATGTAAGAAGGCAATCTTGACGTACATCTAATCAGATAGTGGTACAAAGAGCAACTGATGAAAATATTTCATCATAGTCCACTCCTTCATTTTGAGAGAAGCCACGAGCTACGAACCTTGCATTATAATTTTCGACACTTCCATAAACTCCATTTTTTATCTTGTATATCCATTTAGAAGTTACCACTGACTTGTCCTTGTGTCTAGGAACCACTTCCTAGACATCATTCTTCATGATTTTTTTATATTCCTTATTCATCACATCTTTCCATACTTGGTTCTTTACGACTTCTTTGAACATGTAAGGTTCTGCTTGAATAATAGTACTCATGGAAGCCAATTACCCTTGATACTTGTTCAGCTTCTTGCTTTCATGAAATGTACCTCTTGGAGCAGTATGATTTTCAACATATTGAAGTGTATCCTTGAGCCGTAGTGGTATTTTTCTTGAGGTAAAGGAATCACCAGGAAGTGGATCAAGAGGATCCATCGAGCCATCAACATTGGACATAGGCTCATCCATCGAAGGTTCTTCTTGTTTTTCGGTAGCATCATCATCGTTCTTCCTTGAGATGGGGAAATCTCTAGCTTTCCTGAGGGTAGTATCTTCATCAAAGGTAACATCACTGCTTACTTCCACATCTCTTTGACCAAGTACATAAGTTTTGTATGAATTTTAATTTTCACTATAACCAACGAATATACCTTTCTTCCTAGAGGCTTCCAACTTATTCCTTTTCTCTTTAGGCACATGAAAATACACATGACCACTAAAGTGTATAAAATGAGAAACATCAGGTTTCTTACCAGTGAAAAATTCTTCAGGTGCCTTGAAATCCAACGCTTGATGAGGGATTCTATTTTGAACATATACAACGAAGTTGGAAGTTTCTACCAACAAGAATTCTGGTATACCTTGATCATAGATCATTGCATGGGTGGCTTCCATGATTATTCGATTCTTTCTTTTAGCAAAAACATTATGCTAAAGAGTGTATGGAAAAATTGTCTGCCTCTTAATGCTGACCTCTCTACAAAATTCATTGAATTCATTGGATTCATATTCGGTTCCATTGTCAGTCCTCAACGTCTTGATATTTTTCCCTGTTTGATTTTCCACCAATGCTTTGAAAGAATGAAACCCATTGAACACTTCATACTTCTTCTTCAAGAAATAAATCCATTTTTTGCATGAGAAGTCATCCACAAAAATTCATAATATGAGTATCCTCCTAATGAAGTTACGAGAAAGATACCGGAAAGGTCAAAGTGGACCAATTTAAGAATATTAGTTATATTTCTTTTACTATAAGGGCATGGTCCCTTTATATGTTTCCCAGCTTCACATTCCTAACATACTCCTCCATTGGTCATATCAAACTCGGGAATCCCTGTGACCATCTTCCTCGCAAAAGCTCCCAAAGAACTTCTACCAACTTGATAGAGACCATCAACCCTAAATCCAATAGTAAAATCATCTTTAGGGTTTCTATGCCATATACGTACCTTTCCATCAATGAATGCTACCTTGAAGCCTTTGTCTTCCATCGCAAAAATAAACACAATGTTCTTCTTCAAATCGGGTACATACAACACTTCCTGTAGATGTATGGACTGACCATAATTAAAATGAAGAGTGAAAATTCCTATCGCTTTCATGGGGTAGGTGGCATTATCTCCAAGTATAATCTTTAGATTAGTTTTTCAACTAAATTTGAGAGGGTCTCCTTTTATCCAATGAAGTTCCTTGAGTCTCCACTATCAGTCAACCAATGATCATAAGTATCCATAGGAGAGGCAGTAGATAAAGCAGAAATAAGATCAAACTCATCTTGTTTTTCTACAACATTACTTTCATCTTACCTGACATTTCTTGTCCTCTTGGGAGGTCGACTATTTCCTTCTCAAGAAACGTGAGCATTCCTCTTTCCTTTTTGTTGTGTCTATTGTTCCTTTGATTTCCATTACTTTTGAATTTGTCATTGTTTTTATTTTCATCTAATTTCCATTACCTTTGAAATTGTTGTTGTTGTTATTTTCATCCCTTGGAGGATTTTTCTTGTGAGGACACTCTCTAGCATAATGGACGAATTTGTTGCAATTGTAACATCTTCCTTTGCATCTTCCTTTGAATCCCTTCTTATATCCTTGACCCTATCTTCTTGGACTAACATCATTCTTCCTCTTCATATGGCAGAGAAAGCAGTAGGTTCATTTCCATTGTTGGATTTATCTCTCTCCATCATCCTTGTTTCCTATTGAGTCCATATAGATAATAACTCATCAAAACCATGTATCCTATCATTGTTGAGAATGGTGCTAGTAAATATATCCCATGGTTTTAAAAAAACCTCTGAGAGCAATGAGAGTGATCTCCTTGTCAGTAATAATTTCTCCAATAGATACTAGGTAATTCTTTATTTGAGTTATTCTCATGAAGTAGGATTGGATAGAATCCCCTTTATCCATCTTGATATCCTTCAAATTGTTCTTGAGAAAGAGAATTTGACTTGCATTTTTCACTTTGAACATCCCAAAAAACTTATCATACATTTCCTTAGAAGTTCCCAAATTAGAAATATAGGCAACCAAATGATTTTGAATGGATTCAATCAAAATTTTCTTTGCTTTGACCTCACCTTTCCTATACTTCGTTTTCACAGCAACAGGTGCATTTGAAGGAGGCTCCACCACTTTTCCTTTCACATATACTTTATGCTCTTCCAAAGTCAGGTCCAAAGTCTTCTTCCATGCATGATAGTCAGACTTGTCATTGAGCTTGTCCTTAATCTTGAATTAAGATGTAAAGGCCATGGAGACTTGTCCAATAATATTTGTCCAACATATATTTTAGTGATTGATTTTCTCTATTTCTTGGGCTTGTCCTAACATGGCTTTGATACCATTTTAATTTTAGATAAAAATGGTATGTTCTATGCTTTCAACAATTACTACAATGAATTTTTATAAGCCCAATGTCAATTTCAATTTAGTTTCCAATAGAAATCACATAAACCATTAATTCACATTTACAATAACTGCAGATAGTACATAAACAGTAAAATGTAGAAGAATAGCCAAGATAAGAGAACACCAATATTTAGCTAATGCGAGGGAAAAACCCCACAAGGGGAAACACTTAATCCTCCTCCTTATCTATTATCAATTGTTTAGAAGAGATATAATCCAATAATGTACAATAATGAAGTCAAATTTGAAGTTGAATTAAAAATAAGATAATCCAATACCACTATCAAAATGCCAAACAAACAACCCTGTCAAATATGCAATTTCTGCTTTGAGTCAACAACAATCAAACAACCCTAACTAGTGGTCAATGATGGTCAACTCAGCAACAAAGAAACCCACTTGAAGCTTGATCAACCTTGGTCAAATTCGACCTTCCTTGTTGATCAAAGTCAACAAAATAACAATCAAAATTGGTCAAACAGAATTCAACCCTGTAGTCAACACATGAAGTGTCCAGAAGTCCTCGATTTTTGTGCCAATAAATACGGCCTAGTCAAACTTAAATTGTCCTTCAAAAATCGCATTCAAATCTGGTCAAAAGAGCCTTAGTCAATGCTAGTCAAACTTATATGAAACAAAAAGTAGACGTCGAATCAAAGATGCCTCCTGAAATCTGCACATGTGAGAGAAATAGGTTGCCTGCAACTTGTATGACCCAATTAGATGAGGGGAGAGAATATTTGATGAGTTTTGATGATGCCAAATGAGGTTTGAGGTCACTCTTATTTATATGAGTCAATGTGGGTCAAAAGACATGTCTCTTGGGATTCATGAGCCTACATGACGGTGAGGCCGACCTTGAAAAATTGTACATGTGTGGGATTCAATTCAAGAACATATTTCTCCTTGTATAATTTTAGTGAACCTTAGATCAATTTTGGTACTTTTGAAAAGAGGAATTCAATGCAATATTCAGCTCCTTCAAATCAGTTGTACAAAGTGGAATTTGGCCCTAGTTTCACAGTTTAACAAAACCAGACAACCAAAAATATGAAAATCACTCACCTTTGGCTTCACACCAATGAATGCCTTGTTTGGTGTCTTTTCCTCCAAGATATTGTGCCGACACCTGTTTAGGATGTATATTGCTATGTGGCATGCCCATGCCCAAAGAAACATAGGCAAGTCTTGGTTATGGATCATGGCCTTTAACAATTTCTATGATGGATTGATTCTTTCTCCTAACAACCCCATTCTACTATGGGTAATTTTCAACTCCCTCTTGATTCTTACCTGAATCATTGCTATATACTCACCCTAATTATTTGATCTCAAAACCTTGATCTTATTTTATGTTTGTTTCTCAACAAGAGCTTTGAACTCTTGAAACCTTCTAAAGACCTCATCCTTTGTCTTCAAGAAATAAATCCATGTTTTATGAGGGGAATCATTAATAATGGAATCACAGTACATACCTCCCAAAATTGATGCTATTGACATCGATGCACAAAAATCCAAATGATTTTGGTATATAATATTCTCATCCCATGCTTGATTCTCGGGAAAGTAGCCTTGTTATTCTTTCCAAATGCATACCCTCTGCATAATCATTTATCAATGCTGAAAACTAGAAGTATTATGACTATCTCCCTTAGAATAGGCAACTCTCTATAACATAGGATTGTGCCATAAATTTCATAGGCTATTATTGCTATGAACTAAGGCTTGAATAGGTTCAGCCTGTAACATGTATAGATTGCATTTTCTAACAACAAGCACTTGTGCTACTTCTGGGCAAGATTCTTTCAGCTTGATAAAGAATTTTCTTTTCCTTTTCTCTACTTCAAAGACCTTATCTTCCATCACTGAAATTGAAAGAAAAATTTTCTTTAGACTTGGAACAAATAACACATCTTTAAAGTATAAATAAAATAGTACCAACTCATGAAATTGAATATTTGGCATCATCACCAAGCTCATTTTGTACTCCCAAGTCCTGCTCTGTTAGACTAGAAAAAAATTGTTGAGTTGATGTCAGATGACACGATGACCCACTTGGAAACAAACTCGTTCATTTGAGTTTTGGTGAGGTAAATCCCCTCTGTGGATAGAGGCGATCCCACTAGCCCTAGAGTGGGTCTAGCCACAAACGAGACACACTATAATATCGATTCCTAGTTAACGAATGGACGAAGATTCGATAGATGACTTACCGAATGTACTACGCTGTCGTTGTCGTCGGAAAGAGTGGCTGCCTCTCACTCCTGGTTTGACAGATCACGATCCGCTCGCTTTCACGCTTGGATACATGCACACATATAAGAAATAACGATGATACACAACATACTATTTCACATTCGTAACTATCAGTCGTCGAAGAAGACTAAATCAATTGCATTAATAATCAACATAACACAATGATGGAACCAATACCATAGTCGAGTATATTAATTAAAGAAAGGAAGAGTACAACCAAGCTTCGACGTTGTGGTCTCCTCCAACAGGGTTCTGGCAGAGCACGTCTCACAAAGGCTCATCAGGAATTCGGATGGGGCTCTCTCTATGAAATTCTCCTTGGTTCTACCTTCTCAATAGCGGTTAATCAGCTATAGTATCTCTTATCCAAGTTCAACATCTTGGCTATATGTTTAGCTAGCTTTCATAAAGGGAGAAGGCCTGTTTATAGAGAGGGAGAGGGAGAGGTTAGGATCCATATAATCATGGAAGGGAGACCTATCTTCAGGGAGTGTTCCATGGGAGGAGGAAACCACTACCTAAAGAGGGAGATCCGTGGCTCATTAGCTTAATCAATTCCAGTGACTCATCCCTGAGGTGATTAAAGGAAACTTCTGCCTCTATTTGTTACAAAACATTCCTAAAAAGGCTAGCACGGGCATGACACTGAGACAGAGCGCCAGGTGGCATGGGCTCTAGTGTAAATCCTCCACATTGGTGCGAGGGGTGAACTGGCTACCTGCGGCAAGGCCAAAACATGGGTTTTTGGGTTTTTTTTGAGGAAATGTCCAACATGAGAAATAATGCGCTTATGCAGAAGGATGCAAAGAAGGTGTTTGCAGAGTTTGACACTGCTCACAGGTCACGGGAAAGACCCTCCAATATGTGGGGCGAGGGATTGCAGGGATGGTGAAAAAATGTTGTGTAACAGATGCCCCCTAAAGCATGAGGTCTGAGAGAGAGGGAGGGGTGAAATGCTTTATGAGAATGCATTCGACCAAAACACTACTATTGGAAAACCTGCAAGTACAAATACAATTGATATTTCTGATACATGACATATGGCATGGGCACAGCCATCCAAAAAAGAGTACGTAAAAAGTGGGATCCGTGGTATGGACACAACCATCCAGCAATAGGGATCAAAAAACAGACTTAGGTATGGTCGCAGCCATCCAATCAGAAGAGTCATACAATAAGTCATAGTAATCCATAAAGAACCCGCAGCCTGGATTTCATCAGACAGAACCCAGGGTCTTGTGCTCCATCTCGACTTGAACAAAGTACAAATTTGAGCATGTGAATATGTGAGCTGAAGTCGAAAATGCAAGAAAATCGTCTTATTACCAGCCGATGATGAAATCCGTTAATAGACACGAAAGAAACCACCAATAATGACAATGTCTCTCTAGGTACGAAAGGTACAATCCATGGAATGTGAACAATGATCTGACATCGAACACCCGCAGAGTTAGTCGATCAAAGGCCAATGATGTGGACCTTGCGTCGAATGCGAAGAACCTGCCATTGAGGCATGCAGGCTCCAAGGTACCTGAGGGGAGTCTCTAGATCAACTTCCTGGATAATGAGTTGAAATTGACAGGAAGTGACCTAATCGAAGGTGGGCCATAATGTTTCCCACATCATCGATGCGAGACAGAGGAATATGATGTTTGTGAATCAAGACCAACAGAGAATTAGAGGGAGGTTGAAAACTTCAGAGGCAAAATTCTCTTGAACATATCGGTTACACGACACTGGATTTGGAAGTATTTGACATCAAGGGATTTGAGGTCATGGCGACATGGCAAAGAGCAGATGAACGGTCAAAAGTGATTACCCAAACCCATGGAGGCAAACAAATGACGAAGTGAGATGTCCGCAACCCGACACGATCCAGACAAGTGCCATGTTCAAGGGCGGCATACTACCAACACAACTACAATCTGGTTCCATTTTCCCCCACCATTTCTGGCGAGTACGCCAATTATTTTTGAAAAAAAGCTTGAAGGGGATAGCATATGCTTGCGATGTAAGTTTGTCCTTCAGACAAATCCAACCTAGTACATTTTACGAGCCCTAGGAAGGAGGAACTCGAGTAATGTCATAACGACGGAGTCCGATGTCATCAATTTTAACGAGTCTAACAAAGGGAGAACTTGACATATTTTCATGTTTAGAGAGTTCGAAAAGAAAGCGGAAAAGGAAACTCTAGTAGTCCCTTTTCGTAAGTAGTCTCACATATCCGAAAAGGTAGAAAACTGTGTCTGAGAGAACCTCTTAGTCGTGATAGGCTAAGGTATTCCTTTTTCGTAAATAATCTATCCCAACCTGAAAAAGGGGTAAACATATACTGGGTAGATATCGTTTCACAACCAATTTAATGAGTTCAAAACGACAAGCATCTCGGAAATATTTTCAGTTTTAGGGAGTCAGAAAAGAGCTGAAAGATGACTCCATTAGTGAATTTTTCGTGTTTTTACCGAGTTCGAAAAAGTATAAAATACAACTTGTTTCTTCATCATAACCATGTGAAACCCTGTCGCTGCACAAAAAGACGTGTAAAACGTATTCCTTGAAAATAATATGATAGAATAATCAAAAAATATGTTTTAAAACCTAATTAAATATTTTGAAAAGTTATAAAATGGCATAAGTGGTAAAAATTATTTACTTTTCACTTTTACCTCTTGTAGAGCAACACTGATCCATTTTCCTTGTGATCTTGTGGTGATGATTGGAGCGATCCAGTGAACCAATCTTGATTCCGTCAGTTTCAGGTAAGAGCCGACATCATTTTCCATCTTTTGAGCTAAATTTCATTACCTTTATTTGTCATTTGGAATCCTTTAGGGGAGGATTTGTCAAAACTAGGGCATCTCAGTTGGCGCAGGTTCCGGGCACGGACCCGCGCCAATAGCCCATTTTTTACACAGGGGTCGTGCCCATTGGCGCGAATATTAGCAAAACAGTCGTGCCAGCTGCGCAACCCAAAATCCGCCTAAATTTAAAGAAAATGCAACCATTTTCTTGCAAATTTCGATGCCTAAGGAGACTTACAATTCTCATATGAACAATGTGTGCAGGTACCAAGAAGAAAATATGGTAATTGAGTGGAAAGAGAGAGAACACAGTGAGGAGATGAACTGGCCATGGAGAATGAACAATGCATGAATGCCCTCAGAAACTGTGGGCTAAATAAATTCTTCCTGACACCATGCCTCCAGGCTCAACCTGAATTGCTTCAATATTTGATAAGAATTTGGGACGAGGAGCAAGAAAGGTTTGTGCTTCGGGATCAGGATCTTGAACTCAAAGTCTCTGATGTGTATTTTATCACTGGATTGTCACATAGGGGTTCAGTCCCTATCTTTATCGGTACCCATCCCTCCGGGGAAAGCATGGCAATGGTAATTGACACGGTGTGCCGAGGGGCACGAAAAGGAACAGGGAGTGGCAAATTTGACATCCAAAACATCCCTGATATGACACTAAAATTAGTGCTGCACACTATCACGTGGGCTACAGGATCGCAAGCACCACATGAGGCCACAAAGACACAATTTCTTCTTTCCTCAGAGTGCATTAACCCGACTCTCTTCAACTGGGCTGAGGTCATGACTATTAGAATCAAGTGGCAACTTACCAAGTGCAAGAAGACCAAACTAAAGCAGTTTGGGTATGGATCGATTATGGTATTGTTCTTCTTGGAACGACTACCCATATTCCAGCATCAGGAGGTCATTGTCCCGATGCCACCACCCAGCGGATGGCCCGATGGGCTGCGCTAATGCCTAGAGCAGGGGGTGACGAACAGATGTCCTAGAGGCCAAATTTTTTTGATTGGCTCTGTCTACAACTGATTGTCATGGAGGATTGGCCCTATGCTGGCACAGACTTCACCGATGATCCAGACCTCCCACTCCCAGAGGGAGAGGATTGGGACGAAGAGCTAGGTGAGACTCATTTTTTATTTTCATGAGTTTATGATTTTTTGGTATATATGCATGTTCTGACAGCTAATCTTATATGTGTGTAGATGTGGGCCCAGAGAAACCTGCAGGTATGTCGCCGATAGCGAGGCAAACTCCTTGTGATTTCGATCCTCATGGTGAGGGCAGTGACGAGGAGATAGTACAAAACCTAGAGGGGATCACCCGTGGGATTCCAGACTATGCTAGTTTTAATGATGTTCCTCCGGCCTATTAGAGGCACACTGTAGGGGTGTCGAGTCATATCCACCACTTGCTGAGGTGGTTGGTATGGGCGGTGACGTTCTATCATGAGCACCACGCCGATTAGGCACTTAGGCTTTTATTTCCGCACACTTTGAGAGACATGTTGTCTCGTGATGCAACTGAAACAGAAATATATATTTTTTTTGGGTTTTATGATGCACACTTTGCAAACAATCGATATATATACATCTATTTTCTACATGGGTCTATTTACATATGATGATGTTTTATAAATTGTACAAATGTCTATCTAGCACAATGTTAGCTATTGCATCAGTTAATGTATTCATTCGTCTTGGTATATGTTGATATGTGATGAAATCAAAATGTCTTTCAAGTAAATTAATACGCAAATACAATCTCAAAATGCATGGGTTTCTAATCGAATAATGATCGTTAAGTTGAAGAACAACAAGCTGCGAATCTAGATTCAAAAGCAATGTGTGTATGCCGAGGTTAATTGTCTCGGTTAACAGTACCAAAACAACACTATATTCAGCGACATTGTTTGTAGTAGGTCCTAGACAAATACCTTGTAAGTTAATCAACTCACCAATAGGATTATAAATTACCCAGGCTGCCGAAGACAAGTGCCTGGTACTGCGGGAAGCACCATCCACGAAACCGACACAAGGGGAAATAGACATCTGCATAAAAAACAAGACCCAATAAGCAGAAAAAACTTACAAAGCACATCAAACCAAAGCATGCACAAAAATGAAAAAATCACCTATGTACACATATCATGCATGAATGACTCAAGAATAATACTTTTTCAGGTACAACCCATTTTTGGGTTGTGCTAAGGGATAACCTTCATAATCAATAAGCTCATAAGCCCCATTTTGTAACACGCGTTTGACAATATAGGGCCCATGCCACATGGGTTGGAATTTTCCTGCCCCCAGCTTGTCATGAGCTTGGTCATATAGGAGAACGAGGTCGCCTTAGATAAAAGAACGAAGAGAAAATTTTTGGTCAAAATTAGCTTTGACTCACTTCTTTTGTGCTTCGATGACCAAGGCAGCTAAGCGACGATTTTCATCCAATATCTCTAAATAGAGGAGATGTTCTTCCTCAGGAGAAGTATTAGGCAATAATTCCATAGCTAGCTTGAGTGAAGGGATTTCAATTTCAATCGAAATAGTGGCTTCCAGACCATATACCAACTGAAATGGGGTAAATCAGGTCACACTCTTAATTGACGTTCGATAAGCCCATAGAGCTAAAAACAACATGAGATGCCAGTTTGATTTATGCATCCCAATTGTTCGTTGAAGCATAGTAAAAAGAACTTTGTTTACGGCTTCAACTTGGCCATTAGCTTGAGGGTAATAAGGTGTTGAGCTGTCGTGATGCAGACCCAACTTAGATGTTAGATCTGCCATCATATAGTCCCGAAAATGAGAACCATGATTGGTAACGATGGCTTGAGGGACACCAAATCGAGTAATAACATGATTGAGTATGAATTGCGCCGCTATCTTACCATCCGCATCCAGTGTATGCATTGCTTCGGCCCATTTTGTAAAATAATCGACGGCGACGATAATATAGGCATGCCCCTCAGCCAAACGAGGATTACACGTCATAAAATCGATGCCCCATTTGGAAAAAGGACCAAAAATAATGACAGGGTGTAAAGGAACAGGTGGCGCACGCATCTTACGTTGATATATCTGGCACGCATGACATTTGTGCACTGAAACAATGCAATATTTAAAAATGGACGGCTAAAAATGGCCAGCATGAAGGATCTTCTGTGCGGTGGCATAACCATACAAGTGACCACCACAGGCGCCACTGTGGCAATCATCTAAAACTTTCTCAGCTTCCTCGAGGGTTAGACATCGGCGGAGTACAGAATCGACTCCAACACGATAAAGGGTATCTCCGATAATATGATAAGGTAGCGACTGATGCTGAATGTGGCATCGGGCATCTTTCGTTAACTCAGATCTAAAAGTAGAAGTTTGGAGATACAAGATGATATAACCGTACCACGGATCAAGGGTGATAATCAAGAAAATAGTTTCGTCCGGAATATGATCCTCGGAATGAGAAGGAGCAGAGTCGGTGGGAAGAGAACAAATCAAGTCAGCGAAAACAAGTGATTTCTTTGATTTGGTGGTAGTAAACACCAAATCAAACTCTTGGAGGATAATAATCCACTTTGAGTATTTCCCCCCCAGCAACTGCCGAGACAGAATATAGGTCATGGGGTTACAATCAGAAATCACGGTCACCGTGCGTAAAAGGATATAATGACGGAAACGCTGGACAGCCTGGACCGCAGCCAGCGCTAACTTCTCAACATGTGCATAATGTGTTTCAGGGTCGAGAAGGTTCCGAGACAAGAAATATACGACATGCTCGTTATCGTCATCATCATCTTGAACCAAAACCATGGCGATCGTACTAAAGGAGGTAGCTAGATAGAGGGTGAAATCATGATGATAATTCGGAGGAATTAATAGAGGAGAGTTGACAAACAATGTCTTAAGCATATCAAAATATTGCTGAGCAATCTCATCCCAACAAAAAGGGACGTCCTGCTTTAAAATTCGTGTGAATCCTTTGGCTACTTCAGCGTAGTTCGAGATAAAAAGACGTAAGAAATTTGCTTTCCCTTGGAGACTTTGAAGCTGGTGTAATGAGGATGGAGAGGGGATATTAACAATAGCCTCAACCTTAAGCCGGTCAAGGAAAATTCCGTCTTTAGATACGATAAACCCTAAAAGTCTACCGGAGTCGACACAGAAGAAGCATTTATGTGGATTGAGCCGAATGTTATAGCATCTACAGTGAAGAAATATCTGGCAGAGATGGTCTGGGTGGGCTTTTCGCACAGCTGAATGAGCCGGAAGGTCATCCAGGTATGGCTGAAGAATATGAAGAATATCGTGAAAGGCATAAGACATCACACGCTAGAACGTAGCCCCAGCATTCTTCAAACCGAAGGGGAGTTTATTATACGCAAACGTTCCCCAAGGACAGATAAAGCGGTCTTGTGTTGATTAGATGGGAGAATGTTGATCTGATTATAGTTAGAAAAACCATCCATAAGAGAAAAAATCTCACTCCCCGCACAATCGTCAATGATCTGATCAATGAAAGGGGTGGGAAAGTTATCCTTAGGACATGCCCAATTGATATCGCGATAATTGACATAGACGCGAATTTCTCCCTGTTTCTTATCCACGGGAACAATGTTACAGACCCACTCTATTAGAGGAATCGGGTAAATGAAACCCGCTTTGAGAATTTTTTCAACTTTAGCTTTTATGGCAGCAACTTTCCGTGGATGCACTGGACGAAGACGCTGGTGAATAGGCTTTGCACCTAGGTAGGTGGGAATCTCAGGCACCACAATACTGGGATCAATTCCAGGCATTTCTTCATAAGACCAAGTGAAAGCATCATGGAATTCATGAAAGAGGCTAGTATACACTTGGACTTCATCGGAAGAGCAAGTGACTCCCACATGGATGTTCTTGACAATTCCCGGTTTCACGGAAATGTCGATACACATTGTCTGTGTGATGTTACCTAAGTTACCTTCAGTGAAGACTTCATGAGAAGGAACTTGAGATGCAAAACACTCAAGACAGTTAGACATTGCCCCGAGGCCAGGCATAAACGAGGAACGATGATGTCGATCTCTCCACGGTAGGTCTTCGAGAGACATGGTTTCCATGATAGCCTCATCGAATGGAAACACTTCTTTTAAAGGATCAAGTGAATCCGCATTTCCAAGCCAGGGGGATTGAGAATAAACGTCGAGAGACATGCTCAAAGGAGCACCCTCAAAAGGGGGAGAATTAGCTGCAGTTGTAAGCTCAAAATAATTGATTTCAATTGGACTAAGCAGCATTGAATCCCCAAATGAATCAACCTGTTCAGGTAAAGGGACGATCCATGTGTCATCCGACCGAGAGATCATATTAACTTGAACGGTATTTGGTGGCGGAAGGGGAAAGATACCCTTGAGGGCGGGATCTTTGAAAAGACACGGCCCTACATTGTCAGGGGGAGAAGGAATCTGATCCACGTATGGAACGTTGTTCTCGGAAGATGAGGTAAAGAATGACAAATGATCGACAATAATAATTTTTCCCTCGTGCGGAAACTTTAGAAGATGAAAGAGGGTGGATGGAATGCATAGCATAGCATGAGTCCAATTGCAACCGAGTAGAAGATTGTAATTGACTGTCTTTCCTTCAACATTGATCGTCTTTCCTTGCAATGTGATCGGTAAGCTAGCGAGAACACCCAAGGGATTTGCTTCTCTTCCATCAAATGCCTCAAGGGCATTGGGTGACGAAGTCAGGGTTGGAGAGCCAATAGCCTTCCAGCAAGAAAATGACATGACATAGGTAGATGCACCTTCATCCACAATGGCTCTATGGATGTTGAGATTGTTAATACCGACTTTTATGACAAGCGCAATCTGGTGCAGAAGTCGGGGGATGAAATTCTATAAGTCGAAAGTGAGAAGGCTAGAATCAGTAGGATCAATCCCGCCGATCGCAGATAATAATGCTTTCCGTTGAGACAAACAACTTTCAAGTAATTCTAACGCGGACATCGTGGATGGTGCCTGTGCTAAATCCTCAACAATACTGTAATGATGAGTAGCACGGGCGTTAAGATTATAAGATTATTTCCGGAGAACACATTTTGAAGGTGGCTGTACAATGGGTTCAACAATGGGCCTTTCAATCTCAAGAGGACCAGAGGCAAGGGGGGAGGAGAACCATCAACGACCTCTTTCCTGGCTGCATGGCGTGATCCAACGTAATTTTTTGACCGATTAGCGATGGAGATGGGTGTAGAACCATTCATCATGAACACTTGAGAGCCAAACGATGCAGATGGCGAAGGTTTCTCAACCATCTATGTTTGCTGAGATGGGAAAGGTTCTTTAAGGACCACCGGAGTTCCCTTAGCGCCTTTGAGAAGTTGACTAACCTCGGATCGTCTAGGACAATACTTAGTGTAGTGTTCCTCATCACAAATCAGACAAGGATACTTCGGCTTTCGCTGTGAACCATCATCAGCCCAAGGTTTAGATGATTCTAGTTTTGGGGCATCAGCTTTGGCCTTGCATTTTCCCTTATTTATCCCCTTGGATGTTTTGTCTGTAGGATTGGCCTGAACGACGTTGACCTCCGAGGTTTTACTAGAATCTGGGGTACGTTAAGGAGTTGAATTATTGGAAGAATTTGATTTCTTCTTCCCATTGGAAGACTTGCGTGAAGTCTAAGATACAGAACCAATAACGTCGTCGACGGATGGAGTAGCTAGCGCTTTAGAGGTCCCAGGTCGTGGAGCCTCAGTCAAGATGTCATACAATATGTCTGATTGAGAGTACACTAAATCAAGGTACTGGGCACAAGAAATGGCTTGTTCCTCGGTTACACATGCCCCCATGGCGATGTCTTTCACAATCTGATTGATAAAAGAGGTAGTGAACCAATGAGAAAGAAGCTAATCAGGAATTTCGAACTTGATTAGGCGACGACGCCGTCTCCATTGATGAATGTAGTCCGAGATATGGGTAGCCTGGTCCTGTTTCAAGGATGTTAGGAGATGCGTCCCAACTTCATAAAGAACCAGAAACTGAAAATGAGTAAGGAATGCCATAGAAAGAGTGTTGAAATCTTGAAAGATACTACGAGGCAATTCGACATACAACTTAGCAGTAGCTCTGGTGAGAGTGCGCTGGAAAAGACAGAGTCAAACAGAGTCATCCACCCAAGAATTGAAGAACACCATAAATGGTATGTCATGACATGTGCTTGGGGGTCTTCTCCAGATTTTCCCTCGAACTTGGGACAATCACCAGGAACCTTCGTTGGAGCGAAGGCCAATAAGGATTATGAAGAATTGGATCATTTGTCAATTTGGACACATCCGGTAACTCCAACATCGCGAGGAATGGTAATTGAGGGTTAAAAGGCCTAGGAGGTCCTCAATAAGGACCTGTACCCATACTCCATCCTGGTTGAGTGTAACTCTGCCCCCATTGGTTCTGTCCCAGAGGATTTACACCATAAGGGGTATAATTTGGATAATTTGGTTGAGGACCAGGATACAGAGGTTGAAAACTAGGATGCTAATTATGAGTATACGAGGGTCCCGATTGAGAAACATAAGGATTTTTCTGCGGAATATGAGTATAGCTTGGTGGTTGAGGGTAATAAGCAGGACCTTAAGGCGCGTTGTATACCGGTCGATATTGACCTTGAGGGTAATAACTGCCTTGGGGTCTAACGGGCTGTTGATAAGTAGGGCCCTGCTGAGCTGGATAAATCAGGCACAGAGGTTGATTCGACGGCGGCATAGAGTAGAGCGGTGGCAGAGCAGGGTAAACTATCTGCGCAGGTTGGCCTGGCTGAGCAGGTTGACTTGGCTGATGAGGGCCACCAGGTTTCCCCTGCAAAGTAGGTTGGCCTGATGGCTACGGTGGGCCAGGTTGCGCCTGATAACCAGGTTGACCTGGAGCAGGACCATAAGATGGCCCTGTTTGTGCAACATTTGGACCAATCGGAAGATATGGCTGTTTTGGTTGCACCAAAGGTTGTGATGGATATATTTTCCCCCCAGGACCATATTAAGGTCTAGGTTGATATACCGGTTTCCCAACAGGTCCTTGAGGTTGCCCTGGTTGGATTACATGATGAGGTTGTAAAGGTTGACCTTGAGGATTGTAAGGCTGCCCTTGCGGGCCGTAAAATAATCCCTGCTGAACTGAAGGTTGTCCCTGTAAGGGTTTCCCTTGTGGGTCGTACACATACCCTTTCTGCACTGAAGGTTGTCCCTGAAAGGGTTGTCCTTGTGGGTCATAAGCATACCCTTGCTGAACCGAAGGTTGTCCCAGAAAGGGTTGTCCTTGTTGGTTAGAAGGTTGCACATGCAAGGTAGGTCTAAAACAAGAAATAAACTGATAAACCTCAGGAGCAGGAAAATAGATAGGGTTTCCATGCTCATCATATTGAATGGAAGAGAATAAATTGGGGTACCATCCGCACCATAATGAGAAAAATAAGGACGATTAGGATCCTGAGGGGATTGATTATTCTGGGAGCTCTGCTGCTGAACAGCTAGCCGATACTCCTCCAAAGAAAGACCGCCAGGGATTTCCATGGCAATCGAAGTCTCTACCGAAGTCGAAACTCCTGACAACTAAGCAGCGATAGCTGGTGCTAATGCAGCCACGCAAACAGTAGGCCTAGTGGGGAAAGATGTAACAAAATGCATCGACGAGACAAGTGTCATTGGCGACATCCCTAATGATGGAAGAACCGACCCCCTTGATGGGGTCGATGCTGCCATGGAGGTAATACCGGCTATAATCTGACCCAAAGACCTATATCCGGCTAGAAGTGACAACGATGGTGAAGATTGAGCATGCTCTTGATGGATGTCTTCGGGGAAAAGTTGGTATTCTTCATCAGAAACTGGAATCCCGTCACTACCATTAGGACCCGAGGAGTCCATGTCTGAATCCACCGTGAGATCTTGTAAAAGACTATGGGGACTAGGAGGTATGATAGCAGCCAAAAATGGTGATCCTGATGTAAGAGGGGGAAAATGCTCCCTGACCCCAAATCCAAACCAAGCATTTGAAAGAGGCCAATTGAATTCAACTGGTTCTCCGAAGGGGTGTTCTGACAAGATAACGGGCTGCGGAAGCTCAACAGACCTATAGGTTTGAGAAGTTTCAGATGAATCATCCGAGAAAGGACTACCAGTAGACGAAATCGATGGTTCTGCCACTGCGGCTGTAGCACACCAGAAAAGGGAAAAAGATTGGAAAAGAAGATGCTTGGATCAAAAACCAAGGCAACCAAAGATAGGCCAAGTAATCAAACTTTAATGGGTGTGTAATCGTAGGTAGTTTATTTTACCACATTAAAACCAAAAATTTGTTGTTTCATGTTTTAAGAGTCAAGAAATAGTCAAAGATGACTCTAGTCTCTTTCAGTTTTAAGCGAGTGCAAAAGGACAAGTACTCGATGATATTTTCAAATTTATGGAGTCAGTAAAGATCGAAAATGACTGATCAAGTAGTCTAGGTAAAATGGTGTACCCGGTTTCCGTGAACTTCCATATACACCTTGGTAGATAAATGAAAGAGAAATTAACCAAGAACTTGACATACGTGCAGGTAGTCTCCCCGAATGCTGTGTTCGGTGTATCATGGTTACAAGGCGGCAGACTCGACTTCCTATGGATAAAAGGATTGCAACCTAGAGGGGTCTCCCTTTATATACTTGACGGTATGGGGAGCACAAGTCCGTACTAGTGCTGTCTGAAGCCAAATGGCAAGCGAAAGATGCTAGGTTTAAAGACGTCAGAACACGTCTCTAACTTAGACTACTAAATGTTTCGTTAGGTTTCAATGTTGCCTTAGGTTAATTGAGTAAATTTTAAGTCGATATTGTATTTATGTTTCAATTCCAAGGTCCTACTGAATGTTGGATCTCACAAATCCCTAAATTAAAGCTACATGCCATAAAATACCATTTCGTTTGATGAAAAGATATCTATGAGAAAGTTAGGGGTTTTCAAGTGATAACAAACAATAAGAACATGCAAAAACATCCACTACAATATTCGATGCAAGCTAATGAAAATGAGAAATCTTTCCTAGAATGCCCAATGCTAGTTATGCGAAAGAATTTAAATTTCACAATGCAAACAAGAAAGCAAGCACAATTTTTTTTTTTTTGATTTTTCAATCTAATAGGGCAAACAGTGCACTAAATGACATGAAAAACAAACCAACATGCCAATTTGAGAATGTTAATGAGATAGTCGAAACGAAACAATTTCAATCAACCCAAAAGCAAACAAAACAAAACTCAAACCAATGTTGCAATCTCTAAAATCGAAGAAATATGTCAAAACAGACCCATACAAGCAGTGTAATCTATGCTTGGAGTGACAAGAAGCAAAAATGAATGAAAGAGACAAGACTCGTTTCACCAAATGCAATCACCCAAACAAATCAAAGGATCAGAATGTAATTGGGCAAGGAACGAAGTTTACCATGAAACAAAAGACCCAAACTCCTACAGGAGGCTCAACATACCAAAGCACTAGAAAACCCTAAGGCCATGATGCTGACAAGAAATGGAAAAACAACTGAAGGAATGAAGGCCAATCACAATCACAAACCATCCCAAGGCACTCAAAACATGCCAAAAAACCACCCAAAAACACAAGTACTGACCAAAAAACTTCAAAACAAAACAAACCCTAATACCTATAGGAAATGGCGCGACTATTTGGCTGTAATCAGCGCCAAACAGGGGATGGCGCGGGTGCTAAACTAGCAACACGCGCCAGTGGGCGCGACTATTAGACTGGAAACCGCGCCAATCAAACCAACCCTAGTAAAAGGAAAATTTTGGAAAAATAGAGGTCAGATCTGATCCTCTGGGGCTGAACAGGGGTCTTAGACTCAACAAAAATAATCAAAAAAGGAAATCTAAGCAGGCAAAGACCGAGAAGAAGACCTAATGGATGAAAGAAAAACTCACACTGATCTCCGGCAGAGTCGCCAATTTATTGGTGAGGTAAATACCCTCTACGGACAGAGGCGATCCCACCAGCCCTAGAGTGGGTCTAGCCACAAACGAGACACGCTATAATATCAATTCCTAGTTAACGAATGGACAGAGATTCGATAGATGACTTACCGGATGTCCTACGCTATTGTTGTCATCGGAAAGAGTGGCTGCCTCTCGCTCCTGGTTTGACAGATCACGATCCACTCGCTTTCACGCTCGGATACCTGCACACATACAAGAAACAAAGACAATACACAACATACTATTTCACATTCGTAACTATTAGTCAGTCGAAGAAGACTAAATCAATTGCATTAATAATCAACATAACACAATGATGGAACCGATACCATAGTCGAGAATATTAATGGAAGAAAAGAAGAGTACAACCAAGCTTCGACGTTGCGGTCTCCTCCAACAGGGTTCCAACAGAGCGCGTCTCACAAAGGCTCGTCGGGAATTCAGACGAGGCTCTCTATGGAATTATCCTTGGTTCTACCTTCTCAATAGTGATTACTCAATTGTAGTATCTCTTCTCCAAGTTCAGCTTCTTGGCTATATGTTCAGCTAGCTTTCATAAAGGGAGAAGGCCTATTTATATAGAGGGAGAGGGATAGGTTAGGATCCCTATAATAATGGAAGGGAGACCTATCTTCAAGGAGTGTTCCATGGGAGGAGGAAACCACTACCTAAAGAGGGAGATCCATGGCCCATCAGCTTAACCACTTCCTGTGACTCATCCATGAGGTGGTTAAAGGAAACTTCCGCCTCTATTTGTTACAAAACATTCCTAAAGAGGCTAGTGCAGGCATAACACTGAGACGGAGCGCCAGGTGGCACCGGCTCTAGTGTAAATCCTCCACATTGGCGCAAGGGGTGAATTGGCTACCCGCAGCAAGGCCAAAACATGGGGTTTTGGGTGTTTTTTGAGGAAATGTCCAACATGAGAAATAATTCCCTTATGTAGAAGGATGAAAAGAAGGTGTTTGCAGAGTATGACACTGCTTACAGGTCACGGGAAAGACCCTCCAATATGCGGGGCAAGGGATTTCAGGGACAGTGACAAAATGTTGTGTAACAGTCAGATGACAAGATGACCCACTTGGCAACAAACTCATTCATTTGAGTTTCTATGGAGGCTGCTACCTGCTTCTGTTGCTGCTTCCCTTTGCCCTTATTCTTTCTTAGACACCATGATGCAAAATTTCGCAAGTTATGACAAATAAATAACTTGATTTTAATCAAGTCCTTGTTTCCTAGCTGTGAGATTGACTCCTCGCTCTTTTTCTTACCCTTACTAGAACCTTTTATTTCTCCCCTTTTCACTTGACCGAATGGATCTAGGTAATCTTCATCGCCCTTCTTGTTAGCCTTTGATTCCATCTAAGTCTCCTCCTGGATATAGTCATCCCAAAGTATTTCAACAATGGGAAGTTTCTCGCGAGCAAAAGCACCTTGGACAAATGGTTCCCATGAAACTTAGAATCCATTCAGTGCCATGTTCACTAACTCGACATCTTCAATGTTATCCCCAATAGATGCAAGTTGATCACCAATCTATATGATATTCATCACATAAGTGGTAACAATGTTTGATCTGGTCATCTCTTTGGATTGAGTTTGTTCCACAAAATCATCTTCCTATTAATGTTCTCACTCTGTAGAGGCTTACTAGTGCATCAAATATCTCCTTAGGAATGTTATTCTCGGGATATGTGAGGGATCGAGCGATCTTTAATGGCCTCCATGATCATTTTCTTGGATTTCACCTCCTCCTTGTTGTATGTTGCCGTTATTGGCTTAAACATATTTTCAGATAGGAACAAGCTATGCCTTATCTATGTTTTCTAAAGGTAATTTTTTTTTTATTGTTCACTACAATAAAAATAAAAGTTTCAAGTGAGTGATATTTAAATCATCAATAATCGATTTGAAAACATTGAAGCGTATTATTGACATAATTAATCCAAGTTAATAACAAAATTACTCGATTATTTTCAGTTTACCGATAGCTTGGAAACAAGCTTATGGAAATCACATTAATAAGTAATTTTAATTGGTGCTTATAAGAGGATGGTGTGAAAGAATGGTACCAAGTCTTATTCTCATACGTTCAAGGCCGATGTATGTGTTATTTTTCACACTTGTGTGTGTGGCACACATGCTTCCTGAGAACAACTTGTATTGATGCAAAATTGTGTTGCAATTTATGAATGCTAATTTTCCTCAAACTTTGATTCTAATGCTCTGCATGCATTGATTCGTTGAGTATGGGTAAGGGCCCAAGTAATATCGAGTTTGGCATCATTCCATATGTTGTATTTATTCAAATAAAACTTAGGAAATAGAGTTTACCTTTTTGTTTTGTGTAAATTCTTGTGTGAACATTACAAAATTAAATTTTATATGTTTTGTTTCAGTTGAAGCTTATTATTTACAGTGCGAGATGGAATAAAATTTTCTACGTTGGTGCCTCCCTTTTGACTAGAGGTGTTATTGATTGTCACTTATTATTTATTTATTTTTAAATTATTATCTTCTTTTATCATAAATCATGTATTCAATGATAAAAACTGAAAGACACTTTATATTCAATAAACTAAGCAGCTCACAGGTGAGGAGCTTCACCTAGAGACTGCATCTGCAGAATGCTCTACTAAATCATGATTACACACCATGAATATATAGCTTACAAACAAGTAGTGAAGTTTGAACCACTCCCTAAATAATAGGATTTTGTACTTAAATAGAAGATCTCAATCCTTACAACAAACAACGAAGTACAATAATATTATTGAAAGTAGATTTATTAAATTATGTTGAAGATGATTTTGCTAAATCAAACCATGACATGAGTTCAACATTACACCTTATAAAAATTGCATAAGATGAAATCATCTTATTTAGTATACTACATGAATATGGTGAGGTTCACAGTGCAAAAGCTCAATGGGATATTTTAGAAATGAAGTACAATTTGAATGAGGGAAAATATGATGAAAGTATTGTCCTTGAAAATGATAGTTGTACTTTCAGTATCATAACTGATTATGAAAAAGAAAGTGACTACATTGAACTTGCAATGATGGATGTTGAACGTGTGCCTATAACTGGCATTAAAATATGTGATGATGAAGAAACAACCATTGATGTAGAATATGAAATTTTTTATGAATAAAGCTTCCTTAATGTAGAGACCTATGAAGTCAAATTTTATAAGAACTATGTATCTCACGACGAGTGGATCAATCTGATGCATGAAAAGCATATTATTGATGAGTTGTTGTTCGGTGAGAAGGAAAGTAGATCTCCATATACAAATCAAATGCAAGAAAACATGCTTGCAGAAAGAAAAATGATTAAATAGGTTGAAGACACACATCAAAAAAATATGTCAGCAGAGAAAGGTGAAGAAATGAAAGCTCTCTTAAAGGAGCAGGATAACAAGAGCAAATATGGTCCTCTTTATGAATCTAACATTATTTTTAAGTGTGCAGATATTGACAGCGAGGAAGAAGCAATTGCAAACATTAAGGAAAAGGGTAAGTCCCAAGAACCTGCAACATTAAATTCAAAGAATGTTAGCCAGAAGGAGGAGAATAAGAGTTCAAGTGTTTCACATTTGGTGCAGAAAACACAAAAAGAAGGATAAGCTCCACCACTATATAATGACAAGAAAAGTAAAGACAACACTTCATCGCCAAATGATCAAGCATGGACTCTTTAGCAAAAAGACAAAAATGAAAGCTCATTTATCAAATACCATTGTAAGCCTAGCCAAGATTGAGACCAATAGGCGTATATTAAGCCAAGGAAGCACTCCATGTGGCCACAACAAACTCTCAATGCAGCAGCTCAACCACACAAACTCAACTTTTCAATAGCCAACAACACCTTCCCTTACAATTTCTTCTCCTCTAGGTGGCACGATCCACCCTCTCCTCGCTCGTAGTCATAATTTTCTTACATAATCTTTACACACAACATTAATTTCTCCTTTGGGTACATGAAAAAAAAGGAATCTAAAAAATGAATCGCAGCGGCCATGCTACACGCACTAGACGCTCCCTAGTCACAGCTCAAGCTTGAATAAAAAGAACGACCAATTTGTGCACTTATGAGTCCAGTTTCCTCGGTGCCTAACACCGATTACGCTACAATGTTTTCAATGGTGGTGTCGGCAGGAATCTAACATGGAGATCCTACACCAGTCTAGTAAATTCAATAACAATGCGCAATGAAAATGCATTGACAGATGTCTCACACCGCCTCTCTCACAGGTACACCGCCTCTCCAATACACCTCAACCCCTGGTCAACACTAAGGATATACAGTTTTTTCAATCACGGTTTCGGTGCACCATCTCCATGATCAAACACTAACACACTGTTTCTACGACCGATTGCATAACTCTAAGGTCAACCTCCACGCACCATACACTCGTCATGACGATGAGATCCAACACATTCACTATCCGGAGAACACACAGCCCTGAAAGAGCCTCGAACTGCTTCTTGAACGCCGCGTTCCCAACCTCGGGGCATCCAACAATGAAGAGAGTCACTAAAATGTTGGGTTTTTGGGAAACAAAGCTCAATCCTCTCCACATAATATCGAAGCTGCTCAGAATTGCCAGGGCGACGTCAAGGCTGTGGTCCACTGGACAAAGATGGGAAACAATAGGTGGAGGTCAAGAACACTTTCCTCCTCCCTGTTCGCGACTGATAGCAAGTTTCCTCCTCCAACAAATCGCTTCAGACTCTGACATTCCCGGAGATTTTTTTCTTCGCCTCCTCGGGCTCTTCATAACCAATGCCCTCTTCTTTCCAAATGCGCCAAAAATCATCAATTAGTAGATTGGTGAGATAAATCAGGTGACGCAGGGCGAGATCTTGACGCAACAAAGAAACCAACAGATAAACAAACCAAACCTAGCAGCGTTACCAACTCCACCTTCTCCGAAACGAAATATTTGACCAAACTCGAACACTGCTCTTCCTCACCCATTCACTAACAGAACGCTGAGGAGATCTCACAAACTGATGGCAAGGATTCTCCGGCAATATGACAACGTCTTCCGGAAACGATATCCTGGTGGAGAAACACAACAAATGATCCACGCAGGGCACCAAACTGGGCAAACTACAATAATGGATCTGCAGATCAGCTAAGCGATCTCCATGAAATGAAACCCTCCCGAGTTTCAAGAAAAGTGCAACAAAGGGTTTTTATAGAACTAAGCAACGTTGATCCTCCTAAGGGATCAGTCCACACGCTTCCGCTTCCTTCTATGACTTTAGCAAATGGCCTCACGCACTCGGATCTAATAAGTCCACACACTTCCACTTCCTTCCAGGCCTCAACAAATGTCCTCATGCACTCGGATCTAACTCCAGTCAACCCTCTCCACGTTCGCAGTCATAAATCTGCTCACAGGCTGCCGAGGTCGCCACGCCTGGTTCGAACCTCCACATGTCACACAACTACACAACAACACCACTCTCCAACAATCGATCTCCAGAACGCTGCTCACAATTCTGCTGCTCAAACTGCAAATCAACACCAAGGAACCGCCACTCTTCCTCCAAAAGGGCATCACAGGAACCACAGATCTCGGTGGGCACACATGCCGCTCCACAAATAAGAATGAGCAATTCTGCTCCACGCTCCAAGAGCATCACAGCTGACAGAATTTATACACAAACCAAGGTAGCTTTCATCTGAAGCTCTGATACCATAATAAAAACTGAAAGACACTTTATATTCAATAAACTGAGAAGCTCACAAGTGAGAAGCTTCACTTGGAGACTACATCTGCATAACGCTCTAATAAATCATGATTACACATCATAAATATATAGATTACAAACAAGTAGAGAAGTTTGAACCACTTTCTAAATAATAAGATCTTGTACATAAATAGAAGATCTCAATCCTAACAACAAACAACCAAATACATTAATATAGAAAAGACCATATTTCTCCATTAATTCCTAACCTTCAACACCCTTAATGAACACGTTAAGTGGTGCAGACTAGATTTTTAAGAATCAGTTTTTATCAGATTTCCAAAAGTTATTTTTATGTGGATTTCCGATTCTGACAAACAATTAACCTCTCCTAATAATTAGATTAAGGAATATTACTGAAATCCACAATCAAATAAGTTCAGTATTTGCAAAGTGACTCCCCAAATTCTACAGGATTTCCAAAGTGGTTCACCAAAGTCTACAGGATGTATAACTAGTATCGTACCAACATTTAGTATGGAATAGTAAATGGCACAGGAATGCTTAAATCTGGGCATTGTCTCGTCTGGCTAGGTGAGAAGTGCCCAATCTTCAGCGATGATGAGAAAAAATAATTGAACAATAGTGTTGTCATCACAAGGCATGCATTAATGCATTATTTGAGAGATAGGTGAGGTCGTTAAAGAGATAGGGATGATAATAATTTCTCTTGGAGTTTCTGAATGGTTCTGGGATATACATTTTTCCTCATTGAGCTGAGAGACTTACTCTACAATCTAGTATGAGGGAGATGTGTAAGTATGTCATATCTTCAAAAAAATAATAAAAATACTTTTGGCTCATGTCGACCAAACAAAAATTAAATAACCATATAAATAAACAATTAAACACAACAATTAACTCAGTTGTTGATATTTAACTCACACTCTTAAAGTAATAAATACAATATTTAGATCCATATTAACAAACATATTTGAATATGAACTTTCTCTCTCTCTACCAAAAGTGTGTGTGTGTGTTAATGTTAACTATTACCTTAGTAACGTAGAGTGGTTACTTTTTAATAAGAGGAAAATGTGTAACTAATTCAATTTTTAATATAAAATATTAATGATGATAAAATATCAAAAAATATACAATTTAAACAATGAAAACATACCACATATATCTATATTAATCACATATTTACCAAGCACTAAAATGTATTAATTGAGGTTTTTTCAAGTTTGAGATTTGATCCTTCTAGGCTTTTGGTAGAGCATTGCCTAAGGCAATGTGTAAGTATGTTTGTCCTTCTTAGAATAAAAATAAGATGTTTTCTAAATAGAAAAGCATTGTCAACTATAATAAAAATGAAAAAAATATATTCTATGCATTTTTAATTAGTTTTCCATATGACCTAATATCATATAAAGTAATTAGAAGCAACAAAAAAAAAATTGAGTAAGATGTGTAAACCCTATGGTTTTCAAAAATATTTTAATACATGATATCAACTTTATATATATTTAAATGTAGAAAAAATGTTAAAAGAAAATATTTTAATGTCCAATAGAATAAAATATTCAATATAAGTTATGAATAAAAAATTTTAATATGAATTAATATAAAATGAATCAATATACATGTTATGTAATCTCTATAACATTCAAAAATACAATTTAAACAATAAAATATTACACACGTTGTTTTTTGTATTCTAAAACAAGTTTGTAACAAAAGAAATTTGATCCTTCTAGGCTCATATTAGATCCGTGTTTTAGATGGACCTATGCTGGTTACAGTTGAAGCCCAAAGATACAATATCCCAACAATATTTGCCTTCAGACTATTTGTAATATTGGAGAAAATTGGTGATTCCATCATGTCTTTTTGTAGTATGGTATCGTGGCTGGTATCTGTCCATGCAAAAAATTCTTTGGAAAATTGGCGATTCCACATGTCTTTTTGTAGTATGGTATCTGTCCATGCAAAACATTCATGAGGGTTGGAATGGAATTGGATGAATGGATTCCCAATAAATTTTGTGTGTAAATATTTTATATATATGGTAGACATATGGTTGATGAAATTTCAAATTTTAGTGGAGAGAGGTAGCAAAGAAATTAACTCTATTGAGAGGAAATAATCACTTTTGTATGGAATTGACTATGAATATATGTACTTTGTAGTAGAAGTTATATAAATGCATATTTATATGGTTGGTAGATGTGGATGGCATCAATTCTAATAAAAATTAAAACGCTTCTTATTTAATATCTTTCTAATATATTTCATGTTGTTACAATTAAAAAAATCATAAAAACTATTTAAATTATATTTTTATTTTAAATTATTGTAAGCTATATATATTTGAAAAAACATGATCAAGCTTTTTGACTCTTAACCACTAAGATTTATTCCATTTTATTATGGAGATTTATCCTACATTATCTTGGATATTCTCAATTTGTAAATAGGATTTGTTACAATACCATGGGTCAATACTATAACTTATCAATACCACATGCCCAAAAATCCATAAGAAACCATAACTCACTTCATATAAAAAATTTTAATTAATCAATTTAATTAAAAGGGGGAAAAGGCAATAACTATTTTGAAGATAAATCTCAACCTTTGATTTTTGTCTATTATGAATATTTTGGAATATTTCATAGAAACAATTAAATTAAAAGATTTATTGTAAAATAAATAAATTTATCAACGTAAATATTTACAACTAAACTTTTCCATAGAGGTATAGATGATATCTTTTGAATGTTGAAATATGTAACTAGGTTTGGTCTTCATAATTTCATATGTAATCATAATTTTATGTATTTGATGTAAAGAGAGAAATAAAATTTATTATTGTTATTTTGTAGCATGGGTTCCATGCTCTAGGTATTTATAGGTCAAACACGCATTGTGTGCTCTTGGGGCTTTGTCAAAGAGTCAAAGAATAATTGTAATATGTGAAGGAACCTATTGGGCGATTCCATCATGTATCAAGTCAAAAGAATTTAATTTAGTCAAAACCATGCCTAAAGACCCTCCAAGACTAAGTCAGCCTAGTAGTCAACAAGACGGCCTACAAGAGATATCAAGTCAACCTTATTTAGGGCTTCGTAGAAGCCTATATATAAGAGGCATTTGATCTCATTTGAGAAGCACCCAGTCAAGTTTGACTACAAGAAAAATAAGCCTAAATAACAAACGAAGGGGAGGAGAACATAAAGAGAAAGAAATAAAAGTTTTAGGATTGATTTTGGGCTACATATTCTTACACGTGCGAAGGGACTAGGGCACCATTTGTTGTAGAAACTGCAATCATCAAAGGAGCTGAAATTTGTGGTCGTAAGGATCAAGTTTGCAGGCTGAGTTACTAAGGAAGAAGCAACTCCCCAAGCGAATGAGAGAGAAGAATAATTTCACCATATTTTCCCACATGTGCGAGTTAGGGTTTTTATAGTAGAGGCCAAAAATTGCAGACTTGAAGCAGGGGCCAAAAAATTCAAGTGCCGAAAATTTGAAGTGTTGAAGTAGTTTAACTAGGGTTGACTTTGTGGAAGAAAAGCTCATCCAAGGAGAGGTTGACTTGGTCCTGGAGGGGTCTTTGTCTTGGGTCTTAGGTCTTGGAATTCATCATTTGAATATTCTATAAGAAGAGAGGAATTATTGTGGGTTTTCCTATCAAGAGGAGAGGTTTTGGCCCTGGCTAGCAACCTGTATTTTGTTTACTCTTGTTCTTTTGATCTTCATAGTTTGGTAGTTTTTTGATGATAAGGCCATAATAATAATCAAGTGCAAGAAGAAGCTAATTACAAGTACATCAAGTTAAGTAAAATAACATCACAAGCAGTTATCAAAGTAAGATAAATCACCCTAATCTAGGCGCGTTAGATTTCCCAAGACTAAAAACCCATTACTTCTAGGGTGTAGAAAAAGACTTGGTACAATTACAAGCTCTCAATATGTGTTAAAAATTTCACATAAGTATTGTGTGACTATTAGACTTTTTGGAGTTTCTGACTAGAACCCAATTACATATTTTTTTATTAAATCATGATCTTTTATTATTTTAAATGTGTTTTGATTGCATATATAGATTTGGCATATGGGTGTTGGGAATTTTGTGTTGGAATTGTTTACCATAAGACATTTTCTTAGTGGTTCATGATAATCATAGTACCCAGGGTAATACATACAAATGAGCCTAGAAAGGAGGCTTTGGGTCGAGTGTTTCTAGGGTTTGAAAATTTATCAATATGGTGACACGATGAGGTGTTTTCCTACACTGTGCGGACATAGGAGGTGGATGTGGTGGCAACTCTGGCCGTTGCGGAGTTGTGGGTTTTGTTGTGGTGGTAAAGAGGTGCCTAGAAACAGAAAAGAAAATGGATGCTCCTGTCAAAGCTTGGTTGCATGTTAAAGGAATTGTTCTTTGCTGAGGTGGAGCAGATCAATCTCCTCTTCTCTCATAGGAATACTGCTCTACAGGGGGGTGTTGGAGGAGGTGTTCAAGCGTATGGAATCCATCGGTGGCGGAAAGACCTCGTCCTTGGTGTTGGGTGGAGTTTCGTGCTCAACGAGCTGCCATGTCGGGACATAGGTGCATGGGCCTTGCTGTGATGTTGGGGTTCTGTATTGGGGGCATATCCGTTTGGGTTTCAAAGCGACTGCGAGTGTTTTTTGCGTGGGGTTTCGTCTGCCGACAGATATTTGGTTGCTGTGGACTTAGGTTTTTCCATCTGTGTTTGTGCTCACCGGTTTGTGAATTTATTTTTGGATGTTGTGGCCCTTCTGGGGCTACTTTATCGCCGCCCAATGTTGGGTTTATAAATTTCTTCTTGGATGTCTGTGCCCCTTAACGACTTTCTCATATGTATGTGCCCCTTGACGACTTTATTTTTGTGGGCTTGGTTATTGTTGACTAGCCTTGAATGGTCGTATGCCCGTTCTTGGGTTTTATTCTGATGACCTTTTCGGGTTTTCTAAGGTCCTGTGTGCTTTTATTATTTTGTTTTTTTTCAATCCTTCGGTCTAAGGCCTGTTGATATATAGCCTTATGTGCTTGGCATATATGCAAATGTACCTTACGGGATAAGCTTTTTATTTTGAGAGCCTATGCATGAATATGTAAACATTTCTTTTATCTAATAAAAAGTTGTTGAAAATAGATTCAAAAAGATTAACAAAAACGATTTCAATTTCAAGGCACTCTTTTTTTTTTTTCTATCAGCACGAAAAAACCTCTAGTTTATATATATGTACCAGAACAATATATCACAAACAAACCATACATATTTTCATGACAGTCAACCTTACTCAATAGTCTAGTGGGCCTTTCATCAGTCCTTCAAAAACTCCTATGCAAAATAAAAACACATTTGAGAAACCATACTATCTGTTACATCTTTTATCCATCATTTTGCACAATAAAACTATTCCTTTGATCATGTATAGGAAAACTAAAGGTTCAGTAGCCCCTCCACGCATTCAAAGAGATTCCTGTACATTCCTACATAGTCACAATCATAAAACCAAAAAGAATCCAGAGAAAAAAAACATATAAACGACATCCCATGCAAACTCCATCTCCCCCAAAAGGGTCATGGCCACTATTAGATGATCCTCCTCAGCCCCCAAAAAGTTGACCCTTGTTCAGAAGCATCTCACTGAACCCTTAACTACAGTCCCCCTTTCCTCAATGAGTTCGTAATTGATCTTGCCCATAACTCCGTTTAAACCCAATTTTGATAGTTTATCCGCCATGCAGTTCTTTTCTTTGAAGATGTGAGAGAAGGAGATCGAATAGAAAGTACCAGCCAGTTTTTTGATCCTCTGCATCCAAGAAAAAATATGTACCAGTGCCAACATGTTCCTCTTTTTTATAAAATCAATCAATACTTTAGAGTCACCGAAAATCTAAATGGAGTTCATGCACAAATGTTCTGCAAACCATAGCAGGCCCCATAATGCCACAGTGTCGGCTCTTGTATTTGAACTCATGCCCCTATTCCAAAAGAGTTTGTAATGACACCTTGGATTCATCCGCAACCAAGCTCCACATCCACACTTCCCATTCTGTGCCGCACCATCAAAGAAACCCACCGGGTATGAAAACTCAAAAGGCCTCAATCTGATCGACATATCCTTCAGTGACCTCTCCATAGGACCGGATTCCTCCCATTGTTGAAATATCTATGATGCAATCTCAAGTTGGGACCAAGAGCGGTCCTCGAAAATGTTTAGATTCCTACACTTCACACCATAACGAACACTCCTTTGTAGATTGGTAAACACCGTCACAAAAATTTAAAAAATTGCATAAAAGAACTCTTACCTCTTTTGTGAAAGCACAATTGTAGAACAAATGCCGGTTATCCTCGTCCTCCATCCTGCACAGTGGACACCTCCCTAGGCCATTTAAACCCCTCTTTTTCAAATTTGTCCATGTTAAATCTTTGTTCTACCACACACACCATAAGAAGATGATTGATTTCAACTGCACCTTTACCTTCCACATTTTTTTTGAACCAGCACTCCACCCCCTGTCCTTCGGAACGAATCATAAGTTCTTTGTAGATTTATTGTGTGACAATGTTCCATCTTTTATAGTTCCTCCCCACATAATAGAGTCCCCTTCGGTTGAGTGTACCCATCCCATCTCCCTAATTATTTCAATATACTTATTCCAATCCCAATACATCTGTCCATGTAAAACAAGCTCCACTGCATCATACCAAAATTACATACCCTTTTGCCACTTCTTTATAACCTGAGACATATAAAATAAACCTCTTCTATGCATGAAATCCAGTGTGTCTGCCTCTAGGGTAGCCACTGGTTGCAAACCCCTGATGGCCCCATCCCCAATCATAATTTTGTGTCCGCTCCCCAAATCCCATTTCATGAGCTTTTTGAACACTGGCCATATATTCAAAAACCCCCTCCAAATCTGTGAGCACTTTCTATTCTATTTCCATCCCCCAATAAATATCTCTTCCATATTCTGTGACTTCATGTACTTGAAATGCATAATCTCACTCCATATACCATCCGATTTCACACTTCTCCACATAGATTTAATAAGTAAGGATTTGCCAAAGGTCTCCAAGTTCATTAATCCCCAGCCTCCCTGATCTTTTGGCCTAGCTATGAGCTCCCATCGAGGCAGATGAATTTTCCTGTCTCCGTTTATACCATTTCATAAAAAAATTGTAACAAACTTTCTGATCCTTTGTTGGATAGTTTTGGGAATCAGATATAAATGAACCCAGAAAGTGATGATCTGCTATAGGACCGCCTGAATAAGGATAAGTTTACCTCCTTTTGATAAAAAATTTAGCGCCCAACCATTTATGAGCTTATGAAACTTTTCCACAATCCACTGCCAATCTTTGACTCTATATGCTGCAGGCTTAAGTCGGAAGCCCAAGTACGTAATCCCCTCCGTAAGTGGCTTCAAATTGAAATTAAAAAGAGCTACTAACTCATTTATGATAATTTGTTCCCCATTTTCATAATAAATACAGAATTTCTGCTTATTTGCAATCATACCAAACGCCTGACTGAAGTTATGGAAAATGATTGACAAAGTCAGCGAACAAGTTCTAATTAGCCTCCCAAAAAACTTGGCATCATCCACAAAAAAACTGTGGGATATCTCCTTTCTCTTAGTGATCCTAATCCCCCTAAAAGAACCCATAGTAGTGGCCTCATTTAATTTGATGCTTAAAGCATCCATATTCAAAATGAAAAGTAGAAGAGATAAATCACACGCTGGCGCAACCCCCTTTGAAGCTTAAAAAAACATGAAGCTGTCCCATTTATAATAACAGCCATCACCGACGACGTAATACATCCCATCACCCATTCCACTGCATTCCTATGTAGGGCAATTTTATAAAGCACCATCCTAAGGAATGCCCAATTTCAAGGCACTTAGGTTGTGGAAAATTCACAGATTTCAAAAATAATCTGCACGGACCACCAATGTGTTACGTAGGGGTTATATGGTGGGCCCTCTCCCTGACAGTTTTTGAAACCACGCAGTTTTTGAAACCGCGACAATAAGATTGAGGAGATGCGATTTCTTTGTTCCATTGTCAATGGAATAGATCACCGAAATAGAGCAAATAATATTCAAGTCTGAAGTTATCAGACACCACAACCCTGAGATGGAGAATTAATGGAACAAATTGACACATACAGATGGTCACATCTTTTTCAAGAGTGAGAGATTGTATTGTTGGAATTTTCGAAAGAGAGAAAGTATTTCGAGATTAGTACGTGAAGGTTTTCTCACTTTATTGAGCTGGTAGATTTGTTAAGTTACTTTGCAATCACTTCATAATAGTCTTTCCAAATAGCCATGACTCATTTCATTGTGATGTTAAAATCAGTGGTAAATGTGGGGGTAACAATATGAACATGTTAGCAAGCTCTTGTAGAGAGCATTGAACAATGTTTACGATTGATAAAGTGGAGTGGCTTTGTTCCTTGATTAACTGGAGTGGCCTTGTTCCCTACAGTGATATCATTACTTTATTCTCATTTCAGTTAATGTGTTAATCGAAGGTTTTGGTTGTAATATTTTTTTTCAATGAGTTTTGTACTTTATATCATATTATAAATTTTTGAAAATGAACGATTCATAAAGTGGAGTGGCTTTGTTCCTTGATAAACTGGAGTGGCCTTGTTCCCTGTAGCCACATTACTTTATTCTCATTTTAGGTAATATGCTAATCAAAAGTTTTGGTTGTAATACTTTTTTTCAATAAGTTTTTTTATTTTATCTTATATTATAAAATTTTGAAAATGAATTTTATAGGTATATTTTATTTTTGAAGAATGAATTCTATACGTTTTTTAAATGAAAAATAGATAAATGTATTTGTATTAGTGACAAAATAGGCAAAGTACATAACATGCTATTTGAACGTTATAAGACATGTGAAGGCACATTTGCAAGAAAGCCATATTTCTTAACTTTGAAGTTTGTGTGGAAAATGAAAATCTAAATTTTAAGTATCATTAAATAGAAATGTGAGCATGAAAGAGTTCACATTCATGGTAAATTCAATGTATTTACATTGAATGAAGAATGTATTGTTGATAATAGCTTCCCTTCGTATAATAATTTGTGTCACTACTTGTGTTTTTGTTGAGAATTTTCAAGCTGGATGAGAATTATATCTAGTGCTCTTTTAATTTTAGGGTATTGATGCTGTTTCATTATTGACAATTTTGGGTTTGATTTTTTATGACAATTAGCCTTCATAGTACACTCGAATCTGACATTAATAAACTCGTTTTTTTATGCCAGTTACACTTCATAGTACACTCGAATTTGTCACTAATAAACCCATTATTCATCAATTTTTCTACATTTTATGCTTTGATCTAAAAATTTATCAAAAAGTTATTTTCATTATTTTCTTCTAATTCATGAATTTTAACAATTTTTGTGTATTGACAAGTCAGTGTGATAAGAAATAAGCTTTTTGGTAATTGCTTGTTTGTTGGGGATATGTGTAAGACACATGGAAAAATTCGAGAACTTGGGTTTTGTTCCTTGATATCCACTGATGGTTAGATTCCTATTTGTTTGCCAAAATTCACCCCACACATACCGGTTAATGCATGGTCAACTATGTGAGCTTGCTAAAAAAAGTGCCCTATTTTAGCCCAAAAAAATCTGAACATATATGTAACACATGGGATTTGGAATGCTTTTTGGAATTTTAAGGAGGAATTTGAGTCAAATAGTTTTCTAATGTAGTAATTGGTTAATGGATTAGAGATTCGATAAGATTAAAATTTCATAATTTGATTTATATGTTGATATTCAACAAGATGATCAACTTAGTGAAAAGAGTCGCCTTCACTAAGTGGGCCTGCAGGCTATTTTTGGCGCAAGTCTATTTTTAGACATGGTGATCATATTTCAGAAGTTGTAGGATGCTATTTGTGGATGGTTGATCAAGTTGGAAAAATAGATGAAATTTTATTTTTATAATATTGGGTGAAGTCCAATTATAGATTGTCGATTTAAAAATAGAAGTGTCGATTATTATTAGCTCTTAATAATAATTTGAAAATAAACAATAACCTATTCTCTTGGAGCACTTAATTTCAGTGCACATATTTGGAAAATCAGTGGGCTGAAGGAATTACGCAATTCCTAGGGTTTACTGGTGGTTCATGCATGGAGGACTCAGTTAGAATTGAAGTGGAAAAGTTATGACAGAGTTGGAAGAGTAGTTCATGGAGTTGTATTAAGTTTAACTCAGTTAGACTCAGTTGAGCTTGTTGTATCTAGTCTAACTGAATGATACACTAGTGAGAGTGGAGTGAATTAATTCACAAATAATAACTCATTAATCAACTAAAAAATACAACAGTTAACTACAGTGCATGTCAGTTCTAGTGGAGACCCAGTGGAGAGATAGGTGAAAGGGCAAGATGGACTATCTGTTGTGACTATAGTGATGCATTGATTGCACCACACACACACTAGATTTTCCAACGAGGATTGCGCAGTCAAGGCAAGGGTAATTCGAATTCATTCAGAGCTATTCTTCAGTGGGGATTGCGCAGTCAAGGCAAGGGTCATTCGAATTCATTCAGAGCTATTTTTCAGCAGGGATTGCACAGTGGAGGCATGCTAGCAAGATGGCAGAGATCGGTCCATGGATTTGCAGATTTATTTTATGTTAGTGTGTGACGATTGATTGTACTGAGAGCTTGATGTACTAAGCTTTGTATGAGATTGTTACATGATCTCCATGATATATAATATATGATAGTTGGGGTTTTCAGCTTCAGGATTTCCCGTTAAACAACTGTGTTAAGTGCGATTTTTTTTTATTTATGCTTCACATGTGTCTGCAATAAATTTTCCGCAAAAGATTAACAGTGGAATGATTTTGTATTTTCCAAGAAGTTAAATATTGTGAGATCAGGGGAATCTGGATGTATGCATGCTTATTGTATACTAATTTCTACATTGTATCAGAGCAGTGTTAATTCTTGAAGATTGCAATTGTGAATAATTGTTGAGTTTGTGTTGGTGGACAATTCGAATTTGCTGCAAAAAAATCTTGGTGCAGAAGTTGAGTATACATTGAAATGTCTTTCAATGGGTTGCGATTGGAGTATGCCCTTGAGGGAGCTCAAATTACATAGCCTGGAAGGATAGGATGGATGTCGTGCTGGAGGATAATGGATTGAAGGAGTTCATCGATAGTGATGTTCCTAAGCCGGGATCTAGCGATGCTGCATTACTTGACGCATGGCAAAAGAAGACAACAAAGACAAGAAGAATTATGTTGGAAGGTGTGAAGGACCATATTGTGTCCAGCCTTCATGGGAATGCCACTCCATTCTTAATGTGGAAGGCTTTGACATATTTGTTCCAAAGCAGAAGCAACCAGAGGAAGTTGGCGCTTAAAGACAAGCTCAAAAAAATAAAAATGGAAAAGGGCGATAGTATTCCAAAATACCTCACGAAGTTTGTCCACTGCAAGGATGAATTGGGAAGTGTGGGGGTTACTGTTGATGATGAAGACTTGGTGAGCTTGGCTCTCCTTGGGCTTCCGAAGAGATGGCATAGCTACGAAGACTCTGTCAATGGATGGAAGAAACTACCGAGATGGGAGCGACTTTGGTCGAATCTTGTGCAGGAGGAGATAAGGCGGGGTACCATGGATGGTTCTTCATCAAAGAATGAAGATGAAGAGAATTGCACTTTGGCTGCCAAATCAAGGAAGGGGAAGGGGAAGAAATTTCCTTCAAAATCCAATGCTAAAGGTAAGAAGCAGGATTTGTACAAAGTGAAGTGTTTTCACTGTCACGAACATGGGAATTTCACCACTAACTGCCCACAGCAGAAGAAGAACAAGAAGGCTGCTAGAGCTGCAGCTGGAGAGGGCTTAGCCTCGCAATTTGAACTTGATTTCTCTTTGATCGCATGCTTGGTTTCAAGCTGTATGGGATCGGTGTGGTATCTTGATAGTGGTGCGTCTTTCCATATGACGGGAGACAAGGAGTTGTTTAGTGACTTGGAGGAGAAGGACCTCCAGATGCATATAAATATGGGCGACGATGGTTGATAAAATGAAACTAGCATTGGGGCCATTACCTTTGAGAGGGAGTCCGGTAATCCATTCTTGTTGAAGGATGTTATGCATGTTCCAGGTCTGAAGAAGAACTTGGTCTCGGTCGCAATGTTGGAAGACAAAGGTTATGCTGTTTTTTTTAGTGAGGGAAAAGCATTTCTTCGACAAAAAACAATGGGCAAACTGTAATATCCCAAAATGGGAACAACTACACTATTGGGAATAATTTGAGTTATTACCAATGTGGAGCTTCAGCAAACCATGAGCATGGAAATTTAGAGTAGCTCATTAGATGTCAAATAACATCATACTAGCAGATGAAAGAACCTCAGCAACAAGATGATCTATATTCTCCTACCCGGGTGGGGAAATGCAACAATATAAAGCATAAAACAGATGTCTTCAAAAAATAATGCTATACAAGTGAGAAATGGGACTTGGATCCCTTAGAAGACATGATATATGACTCACATGCAGAATTAGAGGTGAAATAAATCACTCTAGCTTATATAAACAAATCTCCCCAAGTCAATACAGCTCAAATAAGCCCAAACCCCATAGCCTAGCTCATGCAGAAAGTACTGAAGCAAGGAATGTGTTATTCTAATGAGGGTTTATGTATTAAATGATGTAAGAAGTCCAATATTGAGCTGATATTAATTAAATAACATATAAATGGAGGTTTGACCTCTTTTACACAAGGAGAAAGACACACGGCAAGGGTTTCCGGAAAAATGCATGTACAAAGAAGCACTGTAGAGAATAACGCAGTTTACTGCAACATTGTATTAAACATGACTAAATATGACATATAAATGCTGAATAATATAGAGAATGGCCCTAGGCCTTCTTATTGGAGCTCCTGGAGGGAAATAAACACCTCCTCCACAAAGACTAGCATGAAATCAAAGGGTGCAACACTGTTGCTGCTGCCCCTGCATAAAGGACATAGTTTCCTGAAGGGAACTACGCTGTGGCTGAATGTAGATGAATGGCCTCAAGAAAAATATAGAAATGAATCTCAAATCCTTCGCTCTTGATCCCTTAAGCAAGCTGATCCAAAGAGAGGATGGAATTCTCGCATGGGAATTCTTTGCACTAAGCAGTGTAGCAACTCCGACTAAATAGCTGAAACTTGCAATTAATCACAATAAGAAGATAGCTGAATACATGAATGAATTCCTTTGATGCTATGCCTTCCTTTTATATTTGGTGAGCCTCCTCACCTCGGACCCCACACAATGTTGAGGTGACCTCCTCATGAAGCTTCCTCTTTCAAAACTGCGTCGCCCTAGCTAGTTTCCCTCCTCTTTGTAACAAGCTGTTGATTTGGTCAATTGGAACTTATCCACCTGCAATGCCTCTTTTCACACTAAGGGATCTTCAATCTGGGTCTCATATGTGTTTCTAGGCTAATCCTTGTTCACATTGAGCTAGTTTCTTTGAGTGATTTCTTCCTCCTCAAGAATGCATGTTGACTTAGTCAAAATTGACTATGTCCCTATCTAATTTGTCCTTGTTCACACTTGGAAGTGTAAAACCAGCTCCTAAGGTGATCTCCTTCCTTACTAAGGTGGAATTTATTCATAATTTTATTTTTCATGGGCCTCCTTACCCATTTATTCCTCTCCTAGGTGAAAGTAGCAAAATCTAATATTCCAAATTGCTGTGTGCAAATTTTGGAATATTACAGTCCTCCCCTCCCAAATGTTTCTTGTCCTCAAGAAACTGCAAGGATAAGACTAAAGAGCATCCTCTTCTTCCCTGTAGCAACCTCATAAGCTAAAATCCTCCAAGGATCAAGGTGTTGCATCATCAATATATCTCCAAGTTGCCTCTCCCAAGGGTGTAAGCTATCTAAATAGCTGACATTATGTGACAGTAGAACATCCATGGAAGAAAAAATGGGTTGTTTGAAGATCCTCTTGAAGCATGAGGGCTGATATAGATTGGGACTCATCATCCCCATTTGAATCTCTCCTCCCCAAGCTATCAACCAAACAAAATGAGTCACTCTCCAAAATGGTAACTCATGCAAATCATCCTCCACCTGAAGCTCCAGTAAGGTAGGTGGGTTGAAATTATGGACATGGTATACATAGTAGCCTACCCCACACTGTCTTCCTCCCCTCTTAAGATAAGTATAGAGGATTTTCTGATCTTGGGCTGCAATGATGTTGACCTCCCATGGCAAGAAGGAAACTAGACCTCCAAAGGTCCCTCTCCCAACGTTGTGCATCAAGCTGGCCCAAACCATCTCATACATGATGGACAATAAATTACCACCATATGGCATCCCATCCATCTCATGGGCCTCCTCATTAAGAGACAAATATGTTGTTGTAGAGGCCATGTCCCTTCCCATGCTCCCCTTAGAGCATGTAATGCAGAAAGTGTGGGGATTCTCCTCCCCCAAGAATACATCCACTCCATGTGTCCCTCCAATCATGCTCCTCATATAGGTAAGAATAATATCAGCAAGTAGGATCATGATCAGCATCATATTGAGAGAAAAACTAAAGGCTTCATCTGGTGTTGGAAGGTACCAATAGTCTCTCAAGTGGTCACAACACAGTCTCCCCCACTGCAGCTTCAAACAATATCATGGCAAGTTGTCTCTTGATAGATGGCTAGTTGTGTAAGTCACCACATCTACCAGCAAGTAGTAAATGGCTGAATGCATCAACTGATCATACAAGGAGTAACCAAACACTTGCCCCAAATCATACAATAGATGGATGTCTCCATGATAATAGCTGGCCAAAAATGGTCCATGGAGCCTAAAGAAAAATTTTCCCCTTTGTAGAGCAATGCACTGCAAGGAAATGGTAAGAGCATACAAATATTGTGTGGAACAATCAATAGATGCATAAATAGAATTATTACCATGTAAGAAAAGTAAGAAGGTGACGAGATCCATAAATGAGCTCTCCATAGTGATAGGACACACTCCTATGAAGAGGAATATACCATATGTTGCCTGAAGATATCCCTCCTCATGCTTGGAAGTCCAAGCCAAGAAAGACATACTACAACAACAGAGGAATCCATCCACTGCTCTATCAATCTCACCTCCTCCAGGTCCACCAAGTGCATCAAATATGAAGTGATCCTGGGAACACTCCATCAACCAGCTCATGCTCCAAAGTGACAGTGTTGTTGGCCTATGCAAATAGGCTCCTGCAAAATCATAAATCCACCCTTTGACATGTTCAATGTCAAAGACCCCTCTCATAATGTTTCCATCTCCTCCCATTGCAACATCATGCAAAATGTGAGAGCAACTCTGCCCTTGCTCTCTCTTAATCCTCCCAAGCAACAAATGTCTTTGCTGCCTCATCATACCTCCATCATGCAACTTATGCAGTGGAGACAAAATTACCATACCATCATAATGCATACACACTCCTTGCTGCCCCATGATGCAAGTATTCTATCAAGTGTTCTCCTCCCACATACACTTGGGAAAAGGATATGTCTCATGATGGCCAAACTCTTTCAAGAGTAGCCAACACAGTTTTTCCTCCTGCAGCCCAATATCATAGATTTTCAAGTAGCTCTCCAGCTTCTTGCTCTCTATCCACATCCACTTATCCACCGATGGATGCCCCCTACATTCTCCATCTTGGTACTCCTCCAAAAGAGACTACCATCCTCCCAAATCAGATTTTCCTCCCTGCATTTCATGGGATGCTGAAATGCAACTCCTTGGAGATCTCCCAGAAAATATCTCTCACCCATGATCATATTGAACCCATAAGGATCCAAGTGGCCTGAAGGCAAAGCCTCCTTGCTTCTACTTCTTGACAGCACTGTAACCCTCCTCTAGGGTGTTTTGGCTATCTCATGCGTCAACTCCCAGATGAACAGGTGCTTCTGCATGAATTTGTTTGGAGAAAAGTTCACTCCATCCTCCAAGAATTCACACTCCAACCTCAAGGGTTGTGTGTAACTCATCAGTGATACATGAGGTTGATGGTTCAAATATCCCTTGAACCCTTCAAGCTTGCATAGCGCAGTGCAATCCTGCTGCTCTATCTCAGCAATACTATTTGATCCTGGACCATATGCAAACAAATCTCCAAACCTTTCCCTAAAATTTTCTGAAATGTTAAGACATGGAAATTTATGCATACCTTTATGAGCCTTTGGAACATCTTGTATGGCTGCAAGAGTCCCTCTCTTCAATGTGTTTGCTGATCCAACTGCTGCTGTGGGTGGTTTCTCTCTCAAGGCTATGACAATGCTGGTACTTGCCTCCTCCCATGGTGGTGTGGGCCTACTCTCCTTTGATATTTCTTCATCAAAGGTTATGATCAGCTGTTGAGTGAACTCAGAAAAAGAAGTCACTCTTGTGTGGCTCAAGTGACTGCACCACCAAGCATTGGCTCCACCCTCCAGGTGTAGCGCTGCAACTTCTGCTGCCTCCCTCTCTTCCACTGGATGAAGTAGGAAGAATGCCTTAAGCTTTCTTGCCCAAGCTCTTGCTGTAGTTGATCCATCAACTTTAGACAATAGGAATCTATTTCCCTCGATCTCTCCTTTGCTGCAAGGTCTTCTCTCTTCTCTTAGTTGAATAAATTGAGTAAAATCTAGGGTCTCTTTGAAAGCCCTTGGTTGGCACTTGTACTCTATCAAATATCCACTCAGGATTTCATGCTCGAAATGGTCTCCTTTCTCTCCACTTCCTCTATGAGAACATGAAGTGCATGCATCTTCTTCTACTCCTTGAAACCTTCTAGAGGTCTCACTACAACTCTCTCCTCCTTGAAACCCTCTTGAAGTTTCAATGCATTTCTCTCCTTCTTTCTTCTTAGATCTGAAAATGGATGAGAGTAAGCTCATCCTTTCCATCATTTTTTTCTCCTCTACTTCTTATCTTCTGATTGGATCTGAAATCCACAGGCTGAGCCAAGATGGCAGCATTGATACCACTGTAATATCCCAAAATGGGAACAACTACACTATTGGGAATAATTTGAGTTATTACCAATGTGGAGCTTCAGCAAACCATGAGCATGACAATGTAGATTATCTCATTACATGTAAAATAACATCATACCGGCAGATGAAATAACCTCAGCAACAAGATGATCTATATTCTCCTTCCCGGGTGGAGAAATGCAACAATATAGAGCATAAAACAACTATCTTCAGAAAATAACGCTATACAAGTGAGAAATGGGACTTGGATCCCTTAGAAGACATGATATATGAATCACATGCAGAATTAGAGGTGAAATAAATCACTCTAGCTTATATAAACAGATCTCCCCAAGTCAATACAACTCAAATAAGCCCAAACGCCATAGCCAAGCTCATGCAAAAAGTAATGAAGCAAGGATTGCGTTATTATAATGAGGGTTTATGCAGTAAATGATGTAAGAATTTTGATATTGAGCTGATATTAATTAAATAATATAGAAATGGAGCTTTGACCTTTTTTACACAAGGAGAAAGACACCCGGTAAGGGTTTCCGGCAAAATGCATGTACAAAGCAGCACTGCAGAAAATAACGCAGTTTACTGCAACACTGTATTAAACATGACTGAATATGACATATAAATGCTGAATAATATAGATAATGGCCCTAGGCCTTTTTATTGGAACTCCTGGAGGGAAATAAGCACCTCCTCCACAAAGAATAGAATGAAATCAAAGGGTGCAACACTGCTGCTGCTGCCCCTGCATAAAGAACGCAGTTTCCTGAAGGGAACTGCATTGTGGCTGAATGTAGATGAATGGCCTCAAGAAAAATACAAAAATGAAGCTCAAATCCTTTCCTCTTGATCCCTTAAGCAAGTTGATCCAAAGAGAGGATGGAATTCCCGCACATGAATTATTTGCACTAAGCAGTGCAGCAACTCTGGCTAAACAACTAAAGCTTGCAATTAGTCACAAGACAAAGATAGCTGAATACATGAATGAATTCCTTTAATGCTATGCCTTCCTTTTATCTTTGGTGAGCCTCCTCACCTCGGACCCCACACAATGTTGAGGTGACCTCCTCATGAAGCTTCCTCTTTCAAAACTACGCTGCCCTAGCTAGTTTCCCTCCTCTTTGTAACAACGATGTTGACTTGGTCAACTGGAACTTATCCACCTACAATGCCTCTTTTCACACAAAGGGATCTTCAATCCAGTTCTCATATGTGTGTCTAGGCTGATCCTTGTTCACATTGAGCTATTTTCTTTGAGTGATTTCTTCCTCCTCAAGAATGCATGTTGACTTAGTCAAACTTGACTATGTCCCCATCTAATTTGTCCTTGTTCACACTTGGAAGTGTAAAACCAGCTCCTAAGGTGATCTCCTTCCTTACTAAGGTGGAATTTATTCATAATTTTATTGTTCATGGGCCTCCTTACCCATTTATTCCTCTCCTAGGTGAAAGTAGCAAAATCTAATATTCCAAATTGTTGTGTGAAAATTTTGGAATATTACACAAACCAAGAAGATAGGGGTTCGAATTAAGAATCTCTACAAGCTGGAGGTAGATGGCTGCGCTGCAATGGTGGGAAAAATAGAAGAAGTGGTGAGCCAGGATGAGGGCAAATTATGGAACAGGAGATTGGGCCATCTACACCATGGTGCTTTGAAGATTTTGCAGCAAATTTCTACTGGACTTCCCAAGGGTACTCTTGTGCAGTCAGATCAGTGCAAGGGATGTACTATGGGTAAGTTTGTGAAGACCACCTTTTATGAGAAGGAGAACCGTGCTTCGGTGATCCTGGAGAGACTTCACACATACGTATGTGGACCTTTCTCGGTTTCTTCAACAAAAAAACACAGGTACTATGTTATATTTGTTGATGAATATTCTCGTAGATGTTGGATCTTCTTCATGCAGAAGAAGAGCAAAACATTCTCAAATTTCTGTGAGTTTAAAGCATTGGTGGAGAAGGAGTCCAGGAAGCAAGTGAAAGCTATATGGAGCGATAATGGTGGTGAATACATCTCGGGCGAATTCAAAGACTTCTATAGCAAAGAAGGAATTCGAAGAGAACTCATAGCGCCTCATAACCCATAGCAGAATGGGGTCGTGGAGAGGAAGAACAGAACGATCGTGGGTGCTGCACAAGCTATGATTAAGAGGGAGCTAGACTTGCATGCAGTGAAGGAACTGCTTGTTCCAAAAGATGAGCCTCCAAATGTGGATCAGCTACAAGAGGAGATTCATGGAGTGGAGGAGTCCACTCATGCAGAACCAAACATCAGAAAAGGAAGAAAGAGTACCATAGAAGTTGAGAGACTGAAGCTTGATGCGGAACAGAATGTAGGAGTCCCTACATCACAGCACAGACAAAGACATTCACCTGACCGATTTACTAGATACATGGCTCTTAGGAGCAAGTGTATCATGACAGAGCCATCTTCTTTTGAAAAGACAATGCAGGAGCCGACATGGGTAGATGTCATGGTGGAAGAGTATGACTCCATTGTCAGAAACATTGCTTGGGAGATTGTTCCAAGGCCGGTGGGTAAATAATTTTTAGGATCAAGATGGATCTACAAGGTAAACCAATATGTTGATGGGAGCATCGAGAAGTATAAGGCAAGATTTGTTGCCCGGGGCTTCTCACAGATCGAGGGGATTGATTATGAAGAAACCTTTGCACCTGTCGCATGGTATTCTTCCATAAGGACTATCCTTGCTCTCTCATCGCAGATGGGTTGGCACATTCATCAGAACCAGATGGGTTGGTGGGTTCATTCATGTATTTAGTCAATACAAGACTAGACATATGATATGCGGTGAACCAGCTTTCACAAGCGATGGTTAATCCTACCAAGCTCTTTTGGAAGGCAGGCAAGCATGTCCTGAGGTATCTCAGGGGAAAATCTGAGTATGGTTTATGGTACAGACAAATGGATGAGGTGAAGTTGCATGGCTTCACGGATGCAGATTGGGTAGGCAGCCCAACAGACAAAAAGAGCACATCAGGAGGAATTTTCAGTATCGGATCTACGTCAGGTTCTTGGTACAACAGGAAACAAAGATCTATGGCACTCAGTTCAGCGGAAGCAGAGTACATGGCAAAAAGTCAAGCTGCATGTGAGGCTATCTGGATGAGGAAGATCCTGGTTGGTTTGTTCGATTCACATTTAGATCCTATAGTGATACTTTGTGATAATCAGAGTTGCATTAAACTCTCGGTTAATCCTTTGTTTCATGATAGATCTAAACATATTGATATCCGGTATCATCATATTAGAGATTGTGTGCAGCAGAAGATCATGTTGCTTCAGTACATTCCTACGGAAGATCAAGATGCAGATATTTTGACGAAGGCGCTCACCGGGAGCAAATTTGAATACCATAGAGGCAGGATCGGGGTGAAAGATAATCCCTATCTTGTTGAGAGGGAGTGTTGAGATTCAACAACATGATGAGCTTAGTGAAAAGAGTCGCCTTCACTAAGTGGGCCCGTAGGCTATTTTTGGCGCAAGTCTATTTTTAGAGCATGTCTATTTTAAACATGGTGATCATATTTCAGAACTTGCAGGATGTTATTTTTGGATGGTTGATCAAGTCGGAAAAATAGATGAAATTCTATTTTTAGAATATTGGGCGAAGTCTATTTATATATTGTCGATCTAAAAATAGAAGTGCGATTATTATTATCTCTTAATAATAATTCGACAATAAACAGTAACTTATTCTCTTGGAGCACTTAATTTCAGTGCACAGATTTGGCAAATCAGTGGGCTGAAGGAATTACGCAATTCCTAGGGTTTACTAGTGGTTCATGCATGGAGGACTCAGTTAGAACTGAAGTGGAAAAGTTATGACAGAGTTGGAAGAGTATTTCATGGAGTTGTATTCAGTTTAACTTAGTTAGACTCAGTTGATCTAGTTGTATCTAGTCTAATTGAATGATACACTAGTGAGAGTGGAGTGAATTAATTAATTAACTAATTCACAAATAATAACTTATTAATCAACTGAACAATACAACAGTTAACTACAGTGCATGTCAGTTCCAGTGGAGACCCAGTGGAGAGATAGGTGAAAGGGAAAGATGGACTATCTGTTGTGACTATAGTGATGCATTGATTGCACCACACACACATTGGAGTTTCCAATGAGAGTTGTGCAGTCAAGGCAAGGGTAATTCGAATTCATTCAGAGCTATTCTTCAGCAGGGATTGTGCAGTGGAGGCAGGTTAGCAGGAGGGCAGAGATCGGTGCATGGATTTGCAGATTTCTTCTATGTTAGTGTGTGACGATTGATTGTACTGAGAGCTTGATGTACTAAGATTTGTATGAGATTGTTACATGATCTCCATGATAAATAATATATGATAGTTGGGGTTTTCAGCTTCAGGCTTTCCCGTTAAACAACTGTGTTATGTGCGATTGTTTTTTTAATTTATGTTTCACATGTGTCTGCAATTAATTTTCTGCAAAAGATTAACAGTGGAATGATTCTATATTTTGCAAGAAGTTAAATATTGTGAGATCAGGGGAATCTGGATGTATGCATGCTTATTGTATGTTAATTTCTACATTATATATACCGAAACACATGAAAATTTTCATTAATTCAATTTTAGAATTTTGGATTTGGAGCTTTTGTTTAGGTTTTCAGTTATCAAGAGACTTGTAAGTTTGGCTTGTTTTCTTCATCAATCTATGCAAACATATTGAGTTTTTCTAGCTAAGAGTACTTGAGTGTATAGTTTGAGGCTTGGAGGGCCACATTCTTCATCCAATGAAATATTTTTTTTAGTGTACATAATTGTTATAAATTTATTTCTAGTATATACACTCATTTTCTGTTATATACTCTTTTTTCATATTTGCTAATAGTCTCCTTGTTTATATGTTTAACGTTGTATTATTCTTGTGTTATATACTTGTTAATTGTTCATTGGTCATGAATTTAATATGTGACCACAATAATTTATCTATTGTAGCATTAGTTTCATTTAAATGCAGGTTTTTATTTTCTTTTAACACTTGGCATTGATCTTGATTGATGAGAGTAAGGATTAAATAGTCAACGGGGTATTGTAAGACATTAATGGATACTTGATCAAGAAAACTAATAAGAATACGTTGTTTATTTTTGTGTGTGGTTATGTTAGGTCCTTGTAATATTAGTGTATCCCTCTTATTGCTATTGTTGTGCCCCTCATAAGCCCACTATTGTTATTGTTGTGCTCTTACAATATTATTTTTATGTAGGCTTTGATTAGATTGTGACCCTTTAGTCTCCTATATATACCAAGGAGGTATTGTCATTTGAATCATTCAATAATTGCTCATTTATGTGATGTAAAGAAGGTTTCCCCTTCAAAGAGAATATTTTGCAAGTCATTGATTATATATATATATATATATATATATATATATATATATATTGTGATCTGGTTGCATAACATTTGGTATCAATTTTTTGGATTCTAGGGTTTCGTTGCTTCAAACAAGTCATCTTGAAATTTTCACTATAATTTTTTTCTACGAGGCTCCAAAACCTGAAATTTAGACCACATAGAACCAAAATCATGGTGAAATTCATGTAAAAATTTCAGATCTTGGTTCGCTATATTTTCTGAGATATGGTTCAAAGAAGTTAGGGTTTTTGTATGCTCTAAAATTCAGTCTCAAATAGGTGACCTAGGGAAAATCGTCATAACTTTCTCTACGAGCATCAGATTTGAATTTCATAAAAATGACTAAAATTTCACAAATTGTAATTCGCCATGTATCATTTTCATGGCCTAGGGTTGAAACATTGACACATGGAATTTCATACAAGTTCGCTCTACTAAACCAGTCTATAACCATGTCATCGTGGGAGTTTGGACATAACTTTACCTTGAGGAATCCAATCTCTGTCTGACTTGAGGTGTTGGAAAGAATACTCATAGGGCTACTACAGGAGGAAATTTCAAACCTTGGAGAGTCGAAATTACAAAAATACAACAATTTCAAAATTGAGCTCTTAAAAGCAAGAAAAAAATGTGTATTTTTTTTTTTTTAAATTGCATAAATTTTGTTTGAAAAATCAGTTTGAAGTGATATAAAGAGGATATTGAAGCATAGATATAAATATTTTGTTCTAAAATTCCTCCCAAACAAAATAATTCTATACCCATTAAATTCTTAGAAAATTATACTATGACGAATGAAGAGGAAGAATTACAACATGATATATCAAAATTATGGGCCAAATGCAACAAATTTCGCTTTAAAAAAGAGAAAACAAAGATGAACTAAAAGGGGACATGTATGGTTTAACAGAAAAAGTAATGATGACATGGATGGTATAAAAAGTGACATGAATGGTTTAAAAACAAACATGTAAGGTTTGAAGGAAAGTTTGGCAAAGTTGTTAGAAGAAATACTTCCTAGTGGTGATAAAGTATTTAATGAAACTCATGAAGAGAACAAACAAAATGTGAATCATGATTTTAGAGACTCAAACTTTGGGATGAAGAGAAATCATATTTCAAAGATTGATATGTGGAAGTTTGATGGCAATGATCAGATAACATGGATACTGCATATGGAACAATTCTTTGATCTAAATTATGTGTTGCACACACAAAATGTACACATTACATCCTTAAATTTAGAACAACATCAATTTGTGTGGTATCGATGAATTTTTTCTCATAAATAAATTGTCATTTGGACACTTTTTATGGAATAATTGGTAGCACATTATGATGAGACAAAGAGAAATACCTTCTTTCGCCAATTGATAAGTTTCAAACAAAAGGGTTCAATGGCGGAGCACATTGAAGACTTCCAAAGATTGAATACCAAGGTAAATGATATTCCAGAGGAGCATAGGGTTGATGTTTTCATAGGTACTTTGAAGGATAGCATCCAACATGAGGTTCACCTTTAGGAACCTAATTCATTGGAGAGAGCATTCAAGATGGTAAGAAAAGTTGAAATAAAATTATGGAAACAAGGAAGTCTACCACTCACAACTATAAAGAGGGAAGTGTTGTTGTTCCTTGCATCCCAAAAAATACAAGTTTGACACCACAAAATTGGAGGAGAAAAGAGAAAAATAGCTTTGTTGTATAAGTGTGTTGATATTTTTTTTTTACATAGATATTGAAGAGGAGGAAGAAAATGAATAAAAAAAACCAAAGGAAGAGGATATACACCAGGAACCAACCCCAGATAAAGAAGGAAGGAATCTAACCATATCTTGTAATGAGTTGGTATGAATTACCACTATTCAAACTCTCAATATAGAAGGATATAACAAGAAAAAAAGGTAATAGTGTTGATTGATTCTGGTAATACCCATAATTTTATTCATTGTAAGATAACTAAGGAATTGAATTACTTTCTATATCCAACATTAGAGTGTCAAACATTGATTGAAAATAGAGGAACTATAAATTACTCAGGGAAGTGCCATAATATCAACCTAACTGTTGTGGAGGTAAATCCCCTCTGCGGACAGAGGCGATCCCACTAGCCCTAGAGTGGGTCTAGCAACAATCAAAACACACAAAGTTATTGGTTCCTAGTTACAAAAGATAGAATCACGATAGATCGCTTACCATGATTTCTTCGATGTTGTTGTCGAAGAAGAAGTAGCGCTTTTGTTCCTAGCTAGATAGGTCACGATCTATGAGCTTGCTGCATCTAGATACCTATACACATGCAAAGAATCATGCAACGTAATATTTCACACTTTTATAACTATCAATCATTCAGAGATGAACGAATGAAATTGCATTATATAATGTAAAAACACAATCATGGAACCAATAGCAGAGTCATGTATATTAAGATACGAGAATGATTACAACCGGTGCTCTGATGTTGTGATCTTCCTCCGATAGGGTTCCAGCGGGACGTGTCTCACAAATCTCGTCAGGGATTCGATAGAACTCTCTCTCTCACAGGGTTCTCCTTAGCTCTGCTCTTGATTGTCACACAGCTATAATTTCCTTCCCAAAAGTTCAACTAGATAGAAAATGGAGAGGGCAGGCTTTTATAGAGGGAGAAGGAGAGGTTAGGCTCCCTATAATCATGGGGGAGAGTCCTATCTCTTAGGAAGGTTCCATGAGAGGTGGAAAACCACTTCTTAAACAGGGAGATCCGGAGGCAAACAACCCAACCTAATTTTGATGATCCGTTCTGAAGTTGTTAGAATCAAAATTCTGCCTTCTATTGTTAAAAAACATTCCTTAATAGGCTTGGTATGGGCATAACACAGGGACAGAGTGCCAGCTGGCACGCCCACTAGTGTGAATTTTCCCCATTGGCACGAGGGATGAACTGGCTGCCCACACCAATGCCAAAACATGGATTTTTAGGGTTTTCCAGATGAAATTTTCTTCAGGAGAATTCTTTTCCTTATGCAGAAGGATGCCATCAAGGTGTTTTCAGGGCATTTTACTGTTCACAGGTCACGGGAATAGCCCTCCAATGTACATGACGAGGGATTGCAGGGACAGTGACAAAATGTTGTGTAACACTAACCATGGGGGAATATATACTGAATATTCCAATGCTTTCCATTCCAATGGGTTGTGCTGATATTGTATTAGGAGTCCAATGGTTAAAATCTTTAGGGACGAGAGCTTTTAATTTTCAAGAATTTTTTTTGAAATTTTTCTGAGAAGGAAAATAAATTGAATTAAGGGGAATTGCATGGAAACTGGGGAAGATAATCAACTCTAATGGTATGAAAAAGCTTTTGAAGAAAGAATAATAAGGCATAATTGTACAAGTATGCTCATTAGATGTTCAAAGATCGAAATCATCTATTTCTCCGGATCTCCAAAGAATCTTGGGCAATCATTCCAAGGTATTTGAGATTCCTAAAGGCTTCCCACCTATTCGTGGTCATGATCATGCTATTCATTTGATTCTAGGAAACGTTCCTAAAGACATCATACCTTACAGATATCCCTATGCCATAAATGTGAAATTGAATGTATGGTTGCACAAATGCTAGAGGCAGGTATAATTCAACCTAGCCAAAGTTCTTTTTCTTCTCCAGTAGTATTGGTACTCAAGAAGGATGGATCATGGTGTAGGTGTCCAGATTATAGGGAGCTGAACAAGCTCACTATTAAAGATAAATTTCCCATTCCTGTTATTGATGAATTGTTGAATGAACTACCTGGAGAAATTTACTTCACCAAGTTAGATCTTCATTAATGATATCATAAAATTAGAATGAAGACGGAATACATTCCAAAAACAACATTTAGAACTCATGGATGCCATTATGAATATTTGGTCATGCCTTTTGGCCTTAATAATGCACCTTCCACATTTCAAGGATTGATGAATTCCATTTTCAAACCCACCCTTAGAAAATTTGTGTTAGTATTTTTTGATGATATACTAATCTACAAAAATATTTCGAAGCATCATGTTTAGCATGTTGACAAGGTGTTCAAACTATTGGAGGAGAAACAATTGTATGCAAAAACCTTCAAATGTTTCTTTGGGGTACAAGAGGTGGAATAGTTGGGTCATATTGTATCTCATGAGGGTGTTAAGGTAGATCCTAACAAAATTAAAGCCTTAAAGGAATGGAAAAACCCACAAGCCTATTGATCAAAGTTGTCATTGATGTCAATATGGCATTGTTGAATATGGCTAAAAACCTATTAATGTCCTAATTTACCCTAATTTCCTGAAAGCCCTTATCTATCATTGGTTGAATAATTTAATGATGAAACCCTTGCCTACAAAATGCTCTAAAAATATCCTAAGTATGATTGATGAACCCATAAGATCATAAGTAAAAACCCTATAATTATGAGGTCCTTGCTTTATTAAAGTAAACCCTAAACCCTAGGTACCAAAAGAAAAACCCTAATGTTATTAAAAACGACACCCTTTCCCTAACCATGCAAAAACCTTTTCAAAACCCTAAAAAATATTTAGAAAAAATATTATTCTTCCTTGAAAATAAATTAAAATATCAACCAAAACAAAATATATATTCATTCCTTAAAATATATTCGACTACCTTCTATTAAAAATTACTAAAATATTAAAAAGTGAAAAACTTTATATAAATTCATCCCCACACACAAAATAAAATATTGTCTACAAGTCAGTTTTTTTTATGACATCCATATGCCTATATACATATGATACGATGTGTCGAAGATGGGTGGTAGAGACAAGTTCATGAAGAAAATAGAGTAAAGGAAGAAGTTCACAACTCGTGAACTTACAACAGACAAGATTGATATTTTCCTGAACGCTCATGGTGACATCAAAGACTATTTTGACCTGTTCAGAAGCATACACCAGGACCTGTGGTGACTCCCTCTTGTGGCTGTAGTTGAGACCCTCTTGCGAGTTCCATTTTATTGCATAAATATATCAAATTCGGTTATATATTCTAAAATATCCGCAGAAAGGAAATATCCTAGCAAAGAAGATAAAAATAAAGGGACAGAGCAGAAGAGCGTTGATGTTTTTTTTTTTTTGTCTAGTTTGGTTCTCGACTTTCTGGAAGGAAACTGCTCGGCATACTTGTGGAAAGAAATTACACCCAGAACTATGCGGATCTATTGCAAATGTATTAAAACTGTGATTCTCAAACGTGTGGAAACATCCTTGGATTGCTGGCTAGGATATGAAGAATATACATAAGACACTGAGCTCGTATTTGACAGTGTGAGAATCTTTCTAGCTCGATATTACAACTCAAAACTTGACAACAACCCTGTGGAATTGCAGTGACTTGAGGAGCTCTAATCTGTACCTTCATGTAGCTTAAATTTGTGGTTTAATTCTTGAACTCAATCACAGACTTGTGGATAATATCTAGGGCTCGGTGCTATCCTTGAAGAACAATCCTCACCTTGGATTTGTGAAAGGGTGTGGGTAATTTACATGTTGGAAGCTCATTTCAGAGGCTCGAGCCACCTATAGCTTACCATTACGTTGTAGACAGTTTCACCTAAGGCTTGAACAACTATTTGTGGAGGATATTTTGGCCCATAAATTCAGTCCTCTTCAGTTATCATCAAATCATCTATCACAGTCATAGACATCATCACTTGGAGCAGGTCCTATTGACTTTGAAAGCTGGTTTAAAGAATTTTTTTGAGGAAATATTTGAAGTTATCTTTTGGAAAGGCATCTAGTGTAGAAATTTTTGTGAGCATCTTGAAGCAACACACTAGTCATAGTTTGGAGAAGTCTTTTAAGACAGTTTGGGCTATGATTGATACATCTTGAAGAGATTACTTGTTGTATACCTTTGAAGCATTCATTGACTTGTTGAATAAATAATTTGAAAAACCTTTTTGAGGAAATGTAGTGGAGTAGACCTTGGGTTTGAACTAGTTTGAAGTAGTCTTGAAGGAGGGTTGATTTTGTAGATATTTTTGGAGCAGATTTAGAGTAACCTTTGAGGATGGGCTAGAAAACTGGAGCATTGGAGAACTTTGTGAAGAAGCATATTGAATATTTGTGAAGACCCTTGGAGAACATGATGCATTGATGCAACAATCATGAAGTGACCTTGAAGATATTTGTTTGGGGGACATGAATAGCTATGGAGACACCTTCATGATAAGACAAGGTTGTCATTGATGCCGTGACATGGAGAATAAGTGTGGGGATAGCTGAAGATCGACAGGGCTTGTTGAAGAATACTTTGGGAGTTGTGAAGAATAATAAAACATATTATGATGAAGTGAAGTTAAGGGTTGGAGCCCAAGAGGTTGGAGCCTCATAGAGACAAGGTTTGTGCCTTGGAAGATAGGGTTGGAGCCCTAGAGGATTGGAGTCCTCAAGAAACCAAGTCGGAGCCTATACCAGAGATAGGGTTGGAGCCCTAAAGGTTGGTGCCTTAAACTGACAAGGTTGGAGCCTTGGAAAGACGAAGTCGGTGCTTGGCACAATATAGGTTGGAGCCTGGAAGATTGAAGTCTTCATCTAAGGTTGGAGCCCTATATAATTATTGTAATTTACTTATTGTAAATAACAAATTAATAAAAGTATCTATTACATCATTTTTCATTTTGTGTTCTAAATATAAGTGATCTAACATGTAAAATTAACAATTGAAAAGAAATCTTGATTCACCCCCCTCTCAGTATTTCCAGCAAACCCTAAAGTATTTTCAAGGATTTATCGAGTTGATAGGGTATTATCGCAAGTTTGTTAAGAGTTATTGGAAAATATCAGCGCCTCTAACAACATTACTAAAGAAATATGCATTTTTTTTTACTCCAGAATTAACTAAGTCCTTTGAACATCTTAAAGAAGCATTGTGCCATGTTGGCTTGAGGGGTCTTGACCCAGGTTCGGTGTGCAAGGTTTGCCAACAAACCCCTATACTAATGGCCCTTTCGGCAGTGACCTACTTTCGCAGGTCACAGTCTCACCCGAAGTATTATGGGTGGGTGTTGGAACCAGGTTTCTGCACCCTGAGAAAGGATGGGTAAGGCAAGCAAGGCTGCATCCTGTTTCTGTAATTCCTAGATTACCTTGTCTTGCGCAGGGTTAACTATGTTCCTATTCGCATCCACGTGCACTAGATCTACAATTATAGGCTTATTATATCATCAACACAACAGTACATAAACAAAACATAACATATCTAGATCCAAGAGCTCAGCACACAGATATTTTGTAGCTTAAAGACATAAAATACATAACACAAAAATTATCAGCAATTCACATAATGTAACTCACAGATTCAGATCTCTAATAATCCTTCGCATTCATTCATTCATCAATCTTTCCTTACAATTCCCTTCCCAACCTGCGCACACAGCAGCAGGGTCCACACACAGCTGGACTAGGATCTCTGCAGACATAGCCAGCAGGAGTCGGTTCCCCAAAACCCAAACATACAGCTTAAGCAACAGATCGCATCAATATCTCATCAATTCTTATCCTTTTCGATACAAAATACATCTCTATTTATAACAATCTAGCTCCGACTTTCCTATGGTCTGCAACCCATGGTTTTCGGACCCCTAGTTTACCCTTTGACCCATTACAATGCGTCCGGGGCTTTGACCCGCCCCAAAACCCCTGCGCTATACTAAATATAATAAAAAAGTAATCAAAATGGACTAGTTTCGCAGCTTGTTAGGAGACCTCATTCCAACATGCCAAGGTCCGGTTTTAGCTACACCACACTTCGTAAAAACCTTTATGGTGGAATGTGATGCCTCAAGAAATGGAATTGGTGCCATTTTAATGCAAGAAGGATGACCTATTTATTTTTAATGTCGTCCAATCAAGGGAAAGTATTTACACAAACCTATTTATGAGAAGGGAATGTTGGAAATACTACATGCCCTAATGTAACGATGCCCTTTGTTGACAAATGTAACTAGTGTCGGTAATCATTATTGTATTTTAGTCATGATGTAATATATTTTCCAAAAGAAAGAAAAATAATTTTTTATTATTAAAGAAATTGACTTATAAGAAGAGCCATATTAGCAAGCCATCTCATAAGCTATTATTTCATCTTATCTCATTCCATCTCATCATACCAACCAACATTGTCACATAGTAAGGCCTTGAATAACAACTCTATCTCTCCACAAGATAAGAGCATAATTCTAGCGAGATAATGACTTATATACACCATCATCATTATATCTTAAGGCACATACCCCTTTCATATGTTCAAAAGGTATGTCCTTCTACGAACATTCATGTCTTGGACTAACACATCGTCAAGGAATTTGGTCTTCGACTAATCTTACCTATTGGATGGCCCACTTCATCCTCAAAGAGTATAATAAACCATATTTTTACCCAATCCTCCATTCTTTATTCACAAAGTGAAGACGAATCATGTGTCTATCTATCCCTCTCAACTAGGGGGGAGATATCAACCAATACAAGCTTGTTTCTTAAATACACAAGCTTCTTATTATGAAGATATTTTGTCAAAATATCAACTACCTGCTCATCAATGGAGATATACTGTAGCTACAAAACTCCATATTGCACCAATTTTCATATGTAATGATACTTACTATTTATGTGCTTCATCTTTCCATGGAATACGAGGTCTTTAAATAATTTGATGCAAATGGTGTTGTCACAATGTACAATCGTAGGGCCATTGGTCCTTCAAACAAATCAGATAACAACTTCCTCAACCAAACAAATTCTCTACTAAATTCACATGCTGCAATGTATTCATATTCAACACTACTCAAAGCAATTGATTCTTGCTTTCTACTCATCCATGATATCATAGATGATTCAAAGCTAAAACATACTTCGGTAGCGTATTCCATTTGTCTCACTGCCTCCCCAATCAGAATTTGTATATCCAATCAATTGAATATCATTATTTCTATCATACTTCAGGAAATGATGTATTGTTCCTTGCAGAGATCTCAATATATGCTTAGCTTCTATCCAGTGGTCATGTCTAGGCTCTATCTGAAACTGACTGAGAATATTCATTGCAAAGAAAATGTATGGTTGAGTATTCACAAGATACATTAGAGAGCCAACCAATTGTCTATAACTTGTAGGATCCACAGGGCTTGAATCAAAACTTCTCAACCTCTTCAAGTTTGTGATCATGGGGGTTGTCATAGGTTTTCAATCATCATTCCGAACCTTTGTAGCATCTTAATTACGTACGTCCCTTGACCTAGATATATTTTGCCATGTTTTTTCCAGAATTCCAACCCCAAGTAATAGTGCATGAACCCTAGATCCTTCATATAAAATTACTTTGCCAATTGTCTCTTGCATTCTTGAATATTAACTTCCACACCTATTATCAGAACATCATCCACATATAGAAGAATGATGAGTGGTTCACCCTTCACTACTTTGATATAAATATTTGGATCAACTAAACTCTTTGAAAAGCCCAATATTTGTAAATACGTGTCCATGCTAGCATACCAAGCCCTTGGAGCTTTCTTGAGGCCATAAAGTGACTTCTTTAACCTGCAGATGTGAGTCTGTCTATTATGTACTTCAAATCCTAGGGGTTGTTAAATATGCATTTCTTCATCAATAGTACCATTCAAGAATGTTGTTTTGACATCCATTTGATGGATGTTCTATCCCATATATGTTGTCAAAGATACCAATGATCTTATAGTACTGTATCTAGTTGTAGGCGCAAATGTCTCTTCATAATCGATGCCTTCTTGTTGAGAGAAAACTCTAGCCACAAAACTTGCTTTGTACTTTTCAGTGCTTCCATCTACTGCATGCTTAATCTTGTAAAGCCATTTGGAAGTTACCACAAAAATTTTATCCGACCTAGGAACAATTTCCCAAACTTCATTTTTCGTTATAGATTGATATTATTCATTCATAACATCTTTCCATTTTTTATTATTGACAACTTCTTCAAAAGTGGATGATTATGATTCAATTAACCTTGTCATATAGGCTACATAACCTAAATAACTTTTAGGTTTCTTGCTTTCTCTAAATGTACCTTTAACTGCAGCACGCCCTTCTGCTTCTTGAAGAGTATACTTTAACCAATTTGGTCTTTTCTGTTTTCATGGATTATGAATTACCGCACAGGTTCACTAGGACCTTCTTCATGATTTGAATCTTCTTCTTCCTATAGACATTCTTCAATTATCAGGAGATATTCATCATTAGAATTAATTGGGAGATCCTTAGATTTATTATATGCAATGCTTTCATCAAAGATCACATCTTTGCTTACTTCAAATCCATGCCCTTCCTTTATGTAGATCCTATATGGATTTTAAGAGTTACTATAGCCAAAAAAATTCCCTTCAAGCTTGTAAGATCCAATTTATTCCTTTTATCTTTTGGAATGTGAATGTATATATGGCAACCAAATATTTAGAGATGATATACACGTGGTCTCTTTCTAGTAAATGCTTCTTCAAGAGTCATGCTGTCAAGTTTCCTGTTAGGACTTAGGTTTTGAATATAGACAAATATTTTAGATGCCTCACCCCACAACAATTGAGGTGAGTCTTGATCATGTAACATAGCTCTAACATTTCTTCAATTATATAGTTCTTCCTTTTTGCTACTCCATTTTGTTATGGATTATATGGAACTATCAACCCCCTCTTAATTCCAAGCTCCTTACAGAAAGACATAAGCTATAAGTTCCTTTGATGTGTATTCTCCTCCATTATCAGATCTTAGTACCTTGATCTTTCTTTATGTAAAATTCTCTAATTCTTCTTTGAATTCTTGAATTTTATTCAAATACTTCATCCTTGGACTCTTAAGTCAGCGTAGGGAGGAGGTCTCAATGGATTTTATCAAAAGTTTACCCAAGTCTGAAGGAAAGAGTGTCATCATGGTGATATTTGATAGACTTACCAAGTATGCACAATTTTGTGCATTATCTCATACTTCTAAATC